>OY855905.1:33690636-34143136 GCA_963693305.1 Meandrina meandrites
AGAACATGGGGAGGAAGGGGCCATAGAACTTTAAAAAGATGTACTTTGCAAATCGCTAATCGTTTGTAAAGTTTTGGACGATATCAACGTGCCATTTTGAATGCAATACTCGACGATAGGATCTTTTTAGTGTTCGTCTGTTCTCGACCTAAATCTTGTCAACGTAAATAAGCTTAGTGAAATGAAAGTCGTAGTGTGAAAGCAATTTATAAGCAATTGCATTTTTAGCCAGAAAAAAAAATTAAAGGCTACAACGGGATAAATAAGCTTAGACAAGCAGAACATTCTGCCACTCATGCTTGTAGCTGATGATCTTCAACAGGGTGAACCTAGTGTACAGTGTTTGTGAACTAGTTAAAATGTCTTCTGTATTGAACATTTGGTCCGGGTTATTCGTTTGTGTTGTCAACTCATCCACTGGAGTGTTTTTTTGGTGGATAGCATCATCCATCATTTGAACAACCAGGCCTTTTTGTATGAAAATATTCTTGTTAAAGTTTTGCATATTCCATCAATATCTAAAGGTGGCGAATGTTCCTTCAAAAAATGTGTCTCACAGGGGTTTCGTCATCTCAATTTTTTCAGGGACACCTCGGAGTCTCAATTTCTTTTGCAGGGCTAAGAAAGTCTCGGTCGTGTAAAAAAGATATCAGTCTCAAATTTGCCATTCCACATCACATCCCTACATCTCTGTAAATTTTCCTGCTGCACAGTATTCATACAAGGAGTATTCATGGAGGGAGGTGGGGGAGGGGGGAGGGTGGGTGTTGATCGCAGTTGTAGTACTTCAAGACAACACTGCCAAAGGGAACCTCATGTTCCTATGATCAATCCTTGGGAATAATAATCTCAGTCCGGTCCATGGGGAGTTAGTGTTCAGTGACGGCAAAACTAGGAATGAGTGAAGCCAGAAAGTGTCGACACTGACATTAACTGTGCAGCAACCAATCAGATGGCAGATGAAACTGCTGGTTTAAATAATTATGATTACCATGAAGGTTTGAAGTTTCTTCTCTTGATATCCTGTTGATTTTTCCCTTGTGACAAAATAACATTCTACAAATAAATCTTATGTTCACTTTTTTCTTATTTGCACTGCAAAACAATTCCAATGAATCTGTACACTGTGTTGTAAAATGTGTTGCTCTCCAAAAGCAACCCTTTTATTTTTGTTGCACATTTATGTTTTTTGTGAATTTTCTGGGCATTTAAATAACTTAAGAAAATACCCTTGCCCACACAAAGGACTAAAAAATAATATTACACTTGATTCACTTTGCAAGCACATCTTTTATGCTTTTCCTCAAGTGGTTACAGTCAAACGCGCTGAACCGTAGCCACCCGAATAAGTTTTTGACATCTTTTTGACAAGTTTTTGATTAGTTTGATGGCTTCCGGTTGCACAACGGTTTATACGAACGATCTGTGAAATGTTCAGTTTCAACTGGTTTTACAAACCCAGAAAACATTTCCTGTGCGAAAAGTTAAGTTTGACCAAATTTTTGTCGGCATAAAATTTATTTATCGCCAGTTGAACTTGGCATAATTGCTCGTGCGAAGCGTTGTTTGAAACCCTTTCAAACTCTGACATTTGAAGACGAATCATGCAACGGTTGATACCCCGCCTTCCATTTTTCAAGGCATCTGATTGGCAGTTTAAAGCAACCGGAAGCCGTAAAACTCATCAAAGTAATCAAAACTTGTCAAAAAGATGTCAAAAACTTTGTTGGGTGGCTACGGTTGAATGCGTTTGACTGTAAAATAATTATGTTAAAATTTAGTTACAAAACGTGGCAAATGGCTACTGCCACAAAGCAATTTTTTTAAAATCACTGAGCAGTTGTGGTTTTTATACCTAACTGACAAGTCCAAATTTTGTTTCGCTTTATTTAGGCATTTAGTGAACTTCTTTGGAAGGTCACCTTTTAAAAATACATTTAAGCGCAATGTTGGCAAGCAAATTCACCGAGTAAGGTAAAAAAACAAAATGGAGCCAATCAAATAAAACATGCAGCTCACTGAAGGTAGCGTCAAACAGCTCTTCTCCTTTCAATATTATAATAATTCTATCAAAAAATGTGGTTTTAAAACAGTGCAATATTGAAATAACTAAAAAGATGGATTAAATATTCTGCTTATTTAAGTTTTTCCTTTCTCATGTTAACAGCTTGTGTGTGCAACCCAAATATCCCTTTTGTTATAATTAAGAGCCTACAAAGTGCATTACATAGATCTGTTTAAAATGCTCTACAGGAAATAAAAAAACTATATATTTGAGAGTAAAATATCACTGAAGCTTGGTAATGCAGATAACAGAATCATTGACTTGACAAATTAAATAATTGTATCATTCTTCACTAAACATACTTAGGCATGCTTTGCATTGAAATAAAATAACTAGGGAAAATAATACTTCACAGAATAAAATGCAAAACCTTCAGGCTGCAACACTAAACAAGTAAATTATATTCAATAAATCACTGAGTTATTCTCAACTGATAAATACCTGATATGATACATAATTATAGTGAAATAATTTGTGGGTGTAATTGTTATTCACAAACAGTACATTAAAAATGTGACACCTAAGGAAACTTTCTATATTATTAATAGATATCTACTTGTTAAAAATTATCATGTACAAAGATTTTCATGTAAAATCATCTCTCAAGCATACTTGTAATTATGTTTTTCTTGGTAAGGTTAACTGTGGGGAATATGATCTATAACAGTACCCAGAACAATACACAAAATTCCTAATTAGCATTCAGTGACTGAAGAACTTCCAGACATGCCTTGTAACAGAAAATATACTGGTCCTGTAGAAACAAATAAAGATGTTGTTAGACTTGATATCACATGCTGATGGACTTGTGAAACAACCCCTCCCCTCCCGTCCCATCAGTTTAAATTTTTGAGGTGTTTCTGAACCAGACTGTCAGTTGATTTGTTGGTGGATTTGTAAGGTTTTCCAAACTTTTTAGTCAGTAAAATCTGAGCAGATAATTATTGTACATCATACAGTAGTCTTGCACTTCTTAACTACAGGCTGGTCCAGAGTTTTAAAATGTAATGTAGCCTAATCACAAGAAAGATTGCAAATATTAAAATTAATAAGCAAGTGATAATTAGTTCAGCTTTCAATAGCTGGTAAAAATTAAATATAGTACGCATTGAATTTTGGGGGCATCATCAAGGCAAGTTAACCTTTTTACAATTTTTTACGATCTCCAGGCATATTAATTAATTCTGAGATGAACAACAAATATAACTCAAACATACTTACTTTGGTCTGAATCATGCCCTGCCGCTGTTCACGAAGATTTCTGATAATCTTGTTCACATCAAACTGTAGGTAGGCAAATTAAAAGACATAACACATTTAACTTAATCTACATAACTATAACATTTTTCATTTTTTTATTTTATTATTATATAGACTCAATTTAAACTTTACATGCTCTGGGAAAAACTATGCTTAGGACACTGAACTAGCATTATAAACTCAAAATGTGTCTTTAAAACACGTTTTTAAAAACTGTTGATCATTATTTCTAACTCTGTTGTAGTACATACCGGTAAATCTCTTTCCATGAGACCCAAGGCCACATCTACTGTAATAAGAGTTCCTGTTCGGCCAATTCCAGCACTAAAACACAAAAATGAACATTCTCATTTTTAGAACTAAGTGTATATAAGAAGCAGTGTGGCCATATAGTTGGCACACACTGGATATTATCGTAATCCAGGTGTTCTACATGACATGTACAAGATCTCCACCCTACCACTAATTGGATTTGTTCTTGGTAATCCGATAAGTTCAGCTGTTCAGTTGTGATATGTAGAAACCTAACAGCCAGCTGTATGAAACTGTTTGAGTAATTATTAACCATTTTGTGTTTATATAATTTTGAAATATTTTGCTGGTGCTGTTTGAGTGGCTTAAATACCTGACAAAAGCCGTACCTTAAAAATGTACATCAACAACAACCACATACATGAATATATTTTTTACATGTACATCAAGTTTTAAGGTTTTGTATGTTTCAAAATTACCTGCAGTGAACAACTATTGGACCAGGGCCGTCGGCAAGAAGCCGTAAGAATCGAACAAACTCAACCAACTCCACAGCAGTCTGAAAACAACAACAACACATTTCATAACAAAAACTTGAAGATGCCCTTCAGGCATTCTTAATGGATACGCTTGTGTTTAATTAAGCAATTAGATTGAAAAAAAAAAAATGCCATGTACATGTATGTTACATGCTAATTTGCTTAAACTTTTTTAGCCAGTAACACAATATACAAGAATTGGCCAAGCATGTAGTTTTATAGGGGGAGTATCAGGAGAGATCTTCTAAGTTTTTGTGTAACTATGCTAGAATAAAAATGGTACACTCACTGATCAACAAAATAACCTTTAAACGATGAAAAGGCATCAAATCATGAACAAACCATAATCAATGGTTTTTAAGTGATTTTTCTCCATGTAACACTGTCAAACTTGAAAACATGTACCTGAAGTTTTCAAGTTTTATACCCCTTCCTTCCTACCCTTTGGTAGCCACACCAGTTTTAAACAACTTTAATGACCAGTACAGTGCGCTATGCAAGGTTAGGCAACTATTAGTGATGTCCAATTTATACCAACACCTTCATTGGATTTTTAAGTAGCCCTAAATCTTGGTGAGACTGCCCCTTTAATGTTTCCAAGTACCAGGATGATTGAGTGCTTGCCTCCTGACCATACTTGCATTTCCCAAAGAATCAAAAGAAAACATATGACCACAAAGAGAAGCCAACTCTTGCATAGTGACTTCTTACAGCAGAAAATAATCTCAGTTTTTACATTTTATTACTCTGAAGACTGAATTTAAACACATGCAGTGTCAGCCTACCTTAGGAACACCATGATCAGGCCATGTAGTAAAGTTTATGTGGGACACTGTCCTGGTTTCGCCAGTCTGTGGAATTGAAAAACAAAGTCCAAGATTATCAAACATTATTAATACTTCTCTAACCAAGAATCAGTACCGGTATATAAATAAATGAAAACATAATAGCTAAAACTTCATTATATTTATTTCCTAAGTTAATCTATAGAGCAATTTACATCAGCAACTGTGTAAAATAATTAATTCTCTGATTACAAACTTTACCTGAAGATTGCTGATCACAAATTCTCTTTCTAAAAACGAATCAAAATCTTCTTTTCTTTGAAGAGTAACTGTCATACTGTATAAACAAAACAAAATAATGGGGATATATGTGAGAAAAGTGGCACACGCAACACCTTTGCTAGTTTACTGCCCTGGAGTATAATTACTAATTTTATAAACAGAAAATTGCAACTAACCAAGTTCGTACAAAAAAACAAGAACAATAAAAGATAACAGCATTGAGCAGTAGGTAAAGTCTACATACCAGTCTAGTGGCCCATCAGGCCCAGAGCTTATCCCAGTTTCTGTAGCATGAAGCAACTACGAGTGTTTCTACTCCCCCCTGGATGGGATCTAGTCCATTGCAGGGTTACCCCCAGCAGTAAATTCACTGGTACCCATTTAACCGGTTAGCTCAGTTGGTAGAGCGCCGGACTTCTGTGCGGGAGGTCTCGGGTTCGAGCCCAGACCGGACCAACACTCAGGGTCTTAAAATAACTGAGGAGAATGTGCTGCCTTTGTGATGACATCTGCAAATGGTTAGACATTCTAGTCTTCTTGGATAAGGACGATAAACCGTAGGTCCCGTCTCCTGCATCTTCAGGGTTATGGTCAGCAGGGGACGTTAAAGAACCCACACACTTATCGCAAAGAGTAGGGCATGGAGTTCCCGGTGTTGTGGTCTGGTCTTGTTCCGAAATTACATTGGGGGCGACTGTAAAAATAAATCTTAATTCGTTGTAAACTGCTTAATTGCAGTCTGTCTAAGTCCCCCGCAAAGTGTTGTAAAGCGCATTGAGCATATGGAAATGCGCTATATAAATACCGTAATTATTATTATTATTATTATTAATTATTTATTATTAATATACACCTGGGTGGAGAGAAGCATTATGACATGTCTTGCCCAAGAACACAACGCAGTGCCCCGGCCAGGGCTTGAACCTGGACCCCCCAATCCAGAGTCCAGCACACTAACCATTAGGCTACTGCACCTCTTTTTATTAAGCAGTGATATGGCAATATAATTTCACCTTAGAAAACATTAACGTTGCTCAATTGACAATAGCTGTATATATGTATTTGTAAAGTGACTTTAAGGCCAAAATGTGGGTGGAGGCTGGTTGACTTGAAGACAATTAACAAACCTTCAATAGATTCAAGTTATTAAACAGCTTATGCTTTAAACAAAATTAAATTTTATTTTTAACATTATGGAATGTGGTATTACCTTCCATTGAATACCAATGGTTGATCCTCAGACTCAGGCCAGTACTGGTGACACTTCACCTGAAAGAAGGAACAAAGAACAGAAAAAAGAATGACCGTCAGTATTAACATGTAGAGAGTACTACGAACTTTTGTAGTTAAAGATGATTTTACATCATTTTAGGTTGAAGTGATTTCAAACTGGTAATAAGCTCATTCTTATTTTAGGATTAGTGAATTGGTGAATCTGAAAGCAAGGAAAATTTTTTTTTTACCTAAAAGTAATGTTAAACTACAACACATACAAGACTAGTTCTGTAGTTTTCTTTTTGGCTGAAAAAGCTTGATCTGATTGGTAACATATTTTAAGCATGTTGTGTAGCAAAAAAGGATAAGAGTTACTAGTATTATAGAACACCAAAACACATTTATTTATTTATTTATTTTATTTTATTATTTATTTATTTACCTTCCCTCCCTCTCGTTCCAGGGTTACCATGGCAATAACCACAACATTCTGTTCCCAAACCATTTGCCAGAAATCTTGTGTAGTGTTAGGAAGAGGACCCTACAACAAATCAAATTTGATTAGATTGATTGATTGATTGATTGATTGATTGATTGATTGATTGATTGAACCACAGGCTTACCAGACTGTGTTTGTGAGGTCACAGCACGCCCCATATAAATATTCAAATTTTCTCGCTAATCGCTATTGTAAATATTTAAGCTTCCTAAAATCGGCTTTTACTGCTGTCTATTTGCAATAAAATGAATTAGAAAGATTTTCGCAATGTTTAAGTTTGTTTTTACGCAGTTTTTTTGACGATTTGAAGCATGCGAGAGCAGTTCTATGAGTTTAAGTTTTGACTCGTGTATAGAATACTAATATTTACACAAGACGTGCAACTTCCACATCCAAGAATCGGGTACCGCCTCTGGAATGTAGCCCAAAAAATATCTTTCCCCTACTCGCTTTAGTAAGAGCTCCCGGTCCTCGATAGAACAGTCTTTGAACTATAATCTGGCCAAATTTGAGTCCAATCAGTTCGCGAATAGTTCTTTTAAACCTTGCTGGAATATCAAATTAGGTCGTAAATTTGCCGATTTACCATGATATGTACCAGTTGTCGGGACAATTTATGCAATTTTCGCTAAAATTGGTCAAAATTACTGCCTATGCCCGCCCTGGAAAGCAGAACGTGCCCCACTACAAAACCTCCTCTGGGACACCCCAAAGAAACACTTCGGAAATGTAGACAGTAAAGCCGAATACAACCGGGCCTGGGAAATTAATTTATTTAAATATTCAGTGAATTTCCTGAATATGGAAATAAGCGCCCAATGTCAAACAATTTGGGAAAAGTATGCCCCATTGTGTTGCACGTTCTCGAAAATACGTATAATTTATCTTTGTTTTGCAGAGAAATGGGCCTGTATTGTTTTCTTTATACCCCAAACATACGACACAAGCTTCCTTTGCCTTACAAATAGATGAAATAACATGCGATTTCCCCATGCCGCCTTCTCCAAATATTAAAAAGTTGTGGCCTTCCACTGCTCTCCTTACACATTCTTCCTGTTCAGAAGTGAGTTCTGAAGACATTGTGAATGTCACATCGTCATAAAAATACCTCGAAACACTCGATTAAATAATAAATAAAATAAACGCGGCCAAATGAAAACATCTCCGAATAAAATGTGTGTTACATGGCACAACGGAAAAAACGGGCGCATTTCCTAGTATTTTTTCTCTGCAAAACAAAGATAAATTATGCGTATTTTCGAGAACGTGCAACACAATGGGGCATACTTTTCCCAAATTGTTTGACATTGAGCGCTGATTTCCATATTCAGGAAATTCACTGAATATTTAAATAAATTAATTTCCCAGGCCCGGTTGTCTTCGGCTTTGCTGTCGACATTTCCGAAGTGTTTCTTTGTGGTGTCCCAGAGGAGGTTTTGTAGTGGGGCACGTTCTGCTTTCCAGGGCGGGCATAGGCAGTAATTTTGACCAATTTTAGCGAAAATTGCATAAATTGTCCCGACAACTGGTACATATCATGGTAAATCGGCAAATTTACGACCTAATTTGATATTCCAGCAAGGTTTAAAAGAACTATTCGCGAACTGATTGGACTCAAATTTGGCCAGATTATAGTTCAAAGACTGTTCTATCGAGGACCGGGAGCTCTTACTAAAGCGAGTAGGGGAAAGATATTTTTTGGGCTACATTCCAGAGGCGGTACCCGATTCTTGGATGTGGAAGTTGCACGCCTTGTGTAAATATTAGTATTCTATACACGAGTCAAAACTTAAACTCATAGAACTGCTCTCGCACGCTTCAAATCGTCAAAAAAACTGCGTAAAAACAAACTTAAACATTGCGAAAATCTTTCTAATTCATTTTATTGCAAATAGACAGCAGTAAAAGCCGATTTTAGGAAGCTTAAATATTTACAATAGCGATTAGCGAGAAAATTTGAATATTTATATGGGGCGCGCTGTGACCTCACAAACACAGCCTGGTAAGCCTGTGATTGAACGACTGATCAATCAATCATTCTTGTATTTCTGCATGAGTTTTCATCTTCACTCCCTGTTTCCTTCCCTCATCAAGATAATAATACAACTGCAGCAATTTCCAGTTTGAACTGAAGAATGCAATAGGTGTTACCCTCTTATCATCTAAGACAAAGCCATGTGAAAAAAAGATGGGCAATATTGAGAACATGTCCATACAAATCAATGCACAGCTAGCAATGTTGAATGGTATTCATCTGAACTATTAAAAATATTTATTAAATGGCACTTAAGATCCTCTTTTGGATGAAAATGTTAATATCATTGTGGATTTTAGCCAGCTTACTCTGACTTCATGTAACTTTCAGACAAAAAGAAAAGAATGCTGTTGTAATCAATACCTGAGTAGCAATGTAGTGGTATATGTCATCACCAACTGGAACCTGAAATAAACAGAAAATAATATTAAAATAATAATACTGTTATTTTAATTGTTTTTGACTTGCTACGTCACAATCACACTGATTTATCTCAGCTCAACTTTTTCAGATTTCACTGAACAACTAAAAACAATGTGTTACAGCTTAGAAAAAATCTAGACTTATTCTAGACACTAACATTGTTTTTTTCACACTTTTTCGAGGTCACCAAAACTGCAATGGGCAACAAAAGTAGTTAAGACAGTTGGTCGAATATTTTCATTATTATCTCACTTCAAATTCGGTGTAAATTATGAACCACCCCTTCTCCCCCTTTGCAGTGTTGTACAGAAACGAAATAAGTCTTGCAGATAGCAAATCTCAACGCTTTTGTCACCCATTGTAATCAGAAGTTGTTCAAACTCTCTGCAGAGCAATGTTTGATGGCACGATGTTTCATCACAGGTTAAACATGGTAGGAAAAAATACTTCAATCAGCATAATTATTGTAGTTGCATTTACAGACCATTGTATTAATAAACAAACTACCTTGACATGATTGGCATTGATGTAATCATTGTCTCCATGTCCACTTAACAAAACTCTTGTCTTTTCAACTACAGAAGAATAAAAAGTATTAACAAAACAAAATACAAGATACAAAGTTCATAACCACACAACACTTTTTCATTGAAGGTGCACCATGACAAAATCAATTACCCGGTATCCAATTTTTTCAAGTAAATCATCTGCAATCCAACTCTATCTTCTGCAACCTTAACCCTTGTCATTCTTTTTCTGATTTTACATGTCCTTTTACACATTTTCTTTTTTCTTTTTTGCTACAATGACTCATGACACTTACAGCTCTTAAAACAAATTTGATAAAGAGCTGTTTGCAAAATTGCCACTGGCTGGAATGACACTATTGTATAATTTATGTCAATATTTTGGTCAACTGGAACTTCTAATTCATTTTGACCACCTGATCAGCTAAGATTACATCAAGATCAAGCCTTAAAATAAAATTTATGAAGTTGCCTCTTTTATCAAATTTCTCTGCATACAATCTTATTTTTTCCCAAGAGGTAATATGAAAGCACAACAGACACCTTAAAACACAACGACAGTCAAATCTGTTATTTGGGCACTGCACATAAAACAATGTGTGGAAACTAATAGCCTTATATAGACCTGTCAAAGTGAAGTTTAAGTTACTGCAGCAGCAGCATTACATACATGGAAGCACATTTCTGTATCTGTTCTTGTCCTTATTTGCCGGACTCTTGCCTGTGTCACATCCATCTGTTTGTTTTATCTCTCTTAGTGCCTAAAAAAAAACAAAAAAAAAACAGGCAAAGCTTTAGCTAAATCGATGTGTAATGCATGCAAACAGTTTGCCCATGAATTAATTTTTGCGACAGGAATAATCAATTTTTCAGTCAAACAAGTGCTAGAAGAAAAGCAAAAATTTTGAGGCTTATCATGTTACTTCCTTACTTCTTTATTTTTAAAATTTAAGCTTACAACACATAGACTAGTAACTTCCTCTCAAGCAAAAATTTCAATCAATTATTAGAATACTTGTTCCCGTACACACCTTAAACTCTTCAGCAGGAACATTTGAGTCTAGTTTTGCTCGTACACTTCTGATGAGATTGTCAAGGCTTTGTCCTGTGTACATGCCACCGTCTATCACATCAATCAATGGTTCTGTTGGTAATGGCGCTTCATCACTGCCACTACAGAATATTCAAGAAAAGAAATGAAGAACAGGAAAACTTGCAAAATCTACAGTTCCAGGAAATATCCATAGTCACCAAAAGGAAGGTCGTAAGAAATCCTGAGGGGAGGGGAGTCTCAAAATCCAAACTTTTTAAGGAAAGAGTGCGCACAGGAAGTTTGAAGGCAATAATCTTATCCATTTTTTGATACTATTAAATGTTATTTCTCCCTTCTCCTGTAAAATTTTGAATTTAGGCCATTATTTTAAACAATTCAACATCAGCTTATCATTAGAGAAGGTAAAGTCTGCCTACGAGCCTAGTGCCCCATCAGGCCAGAGCTTATCCTGGTTTCCGTAGCATGAAGCAACTAGGAGTATTTCTACTCCCCTATGGATGGGATGCTAGTCCATCATCGCAGGGTTACCCCCTGCAGTAAATTTGCCGGTACCCATTTATACGCCTGAGTGGAGAGAGGCACTATGAGAGTAAAGTGTCTTGCCCAAGAACACAACGCCATGCCCTGGCAAGGTCTAGAACCCGGACCATTCGATCCGGAGTCCAGCCCACTAACCATTACGCCACCGCGTTCCCTTAAATTTCGTAAGAAATGCCTTACCTGCCATGTTCACTAATGGATCCATTCATGACTGGTTTAGAATACAACTCTCCATTCCCTGTGTACTTTGGAAGAGATTCCACTCTTGGTGGTGGTATGACAGGTGGTTCTTCATCATCTGAAGGAAGGGGTGTAGTGGGGATCGGTGGTGGTACATCAGAGAGTCTATCCGTTACATCAAGAGAATTCCCTTGTACAGGACTGTCCCTGCTTTCTGTATTATTATTGTCTACTGCAGCTTCTGTTTCAGTTGACTCAGCATCAGATTTGTTCAGCATGCTGATTACAAGCTGACTGTTATCTCTGAGCATGTCAAATACATCTTCATCATCGATGTCAACATCAACATCATCGTCATCACTGTCATCATCTGTGTTACTATTGACTACAGGAATATCGTTATCTGATACAGAACTAAGCTCCTTCATATCTACATGATTAACTGCGTGTTCACCATTAACAGCTTCACGTAAGTCCTCCTTATCATTGAATGCATTGGTGCCATTTGCTGCATTTGCTGAAGAATTAGATCCACTCTTAAAAAACTGCCCAGATTTAATAGGTACATAATCAGAAGTAGTGTCGTTATCACTGTAACCGCTTTCCCACTGCGAGTCAAATTCTCGTGGATCTATAGAGCGTAGAGATTCAGAGGGTGACGGGGGAGGCTCTAATGATGCAAGTAAGGATGATAACACAGTATCAGTGTCTCTCTTGCGTAATTTTGGTGGTTTGGGTTGGACGTGATTTGCAGGAGGTGATGATTCATGATTAGCTGCTGATATGGCATTCAAAAGTTCACTGACATCATCTTCATCTTGTATGTCCATGGATCCACTTAGTGTCTAAAGAAAGAAAACTCAAGATCAGATTGTCTAAGAAATGCACTGCTTGCTCCAAATCTCCTAATAATTCCTAGCTATTACATGTACATAACAAGTTAAGATACAAATTTAATGAAGTTAACATTAAAGCATGAATTGAAATGTAATATGGCAATATGGCAATAATATCGGGTGAGTGAATACTTAATATTATTTATCTCCTGAGTTTCTTTAAGTACAATTATTAACACTCAAAGAATGGTTTAATTTACTTAGGTAATTTTATTTTATGTTCCTTTGAACTTTTATTCAAAGCTAAGTTTAGAGTTAACACACGAAACTGGTTAGACAGATTAACACTCTTTTTCCTCCTAACTTAAGCAATGCAAATTAAAGTGAAGGTCATATACTAAGCAAATCTATTCAACAAAATAATGTCTTTAGAACGATTTTGTTCAAAAGGAAACAAAACAAACCATTTCACTACGTAAAATGAGTGATTTCTTGTTTACATTAGAACTCAATCACATGTGATTTCAGGGAAAATAGTGTTGATGTTTATACAATTTAGAAATAAGTCAAGCATTTCTAGCCAAATGCGACCCAAAGGTCAAAATATGTCTGGCTGGAGAATTAAATAAATCAAAATGAAATCAAGAAACTTACTGCAAAAAGAAGGGTAAGCATTTTAAATCTGTCCTCTGTAAAATCTTGGTGTTAGTATAGGAGAGCCCCACTCTGGCATGCAGTAGAAACATGAAAGGGAAGTCGTGAGTACGCTTTTAAAATGGAAGATATCCATAACAGGAAAGGGTGCAGTTCAGTACGTGGGCTGAACAGTGCAGGAAAACAAAGAGTTTTTTTTCAAATGGTATATCATTAACAATACTGTATCAGCATATACAATTCTTAAATCCAACACTTGAACATTTCAGTTTCCTTTGAATTACAATATCCTTATTGAATTCATTCAGTTAATTCTTTGGCCCAATATAAACAATATGATAGTCTTAATGCCACTTTAGACAATGTGATGTAATGTTAATACACTGCTAAAAATAGAATTTGGCAATTAAGACTGAACACTGCAAGAAACCATATTTGGCAAAGAAGAAGCATAATATTTTAACTTGCACTTTCAGAGTGTAGCCCCTTTTTACATTTGAGTTTTTTTGTTTTTTAGTTACCATAAGATTAAAGACCAATCACTGGTGTTTAAGTTAAGTTTATATGTTATCTTTAAAAACAGTTTGAAAATAAAGCCTTTAACAATTATTAGTTTAATGTATATGATTTACTAGTTCAGATTTATTAAATGTTTTAAGGTTAAGAAGGAAAAAATTAAGGACCTTTGGTTAAAAATCATTTTATTATTGTATTTACCACTAACAGTAAGTCAGTGATTTATAGGATTGAATCAAATATGATTAAAAAATTATCCAAGTTAGAATTAGGCCTGATTTAGACACCAAATGGTTTACGAGTTTAGCCCAATAATAAATTGTCCTGACCCAAATCGTGATTAGATTAGCTCATTGAAAAAAATGATTTGCTCATTGATTCAGGTGCAGAGCCATCAACGGGACCTCACGTACCTTATCCTTGTCCTCTAAGGTGATGTCAAGGTCTATAGAGTGAGGTGCTCTCTCAAGAGGGGCTCTTGCAGCCCCTGATGATTCCATGGGTGATTGTGGAGAGGTGATGGCAGAATCAGCCATATAGAGTTTAGTGGGTCTGGTGATCATGAATAGAGCAATAAGTAAAGTTAGGTTAAGTCTGTGTTAGGTCCTAATGATGCCCATCAGGTTAGCGCTTAATCCATTTTTTATAGCATTGAGTGACCATGCATGCACTTCGCAAGCCTCCCAAAGCCATTTGAACAGGCCCTTCAATTTCAATCAAAATGGCTGAGACTTTTTAGGCAAAAAAAGTCCTTCATGTTTTGTGAATGTAACATTTCATTACATGCTTTAAAAAAAATAAATGAACACTTGCTCCTCCTGGATGGGCTGCTAGTTCACTATAAACTGCTACAAGAACTTTCAATCAAATTGCTTTACTGCTGCTACCCATAACTATTTTACACTCCTGGTTGACAAGAGCTTTTCATGTCAGCAGGGTGAACCCAGACCACCAATAACTGGAGCCCAACAAACTAACTATTGTTCTAAAATTGCCACTTCCAATAATTTATTGATGAGAATCATTTTTAATAATATTGCTAAACCCTTTTACAAGTGCATACCTTTTTATCTCAAGTTCCACTGTTCCAGTGATTTTTCTCAACATGCCAATGACTCTTGCGTGACTAAGTCCCTGGACGTCTTCTCCATTGACCTGGTGATATGATATAAGAGAAAATAACATGTAGAGGGATGGTGCTACAAACAAAGTATACACGTTATAACCAAGTCCTGAAAATATTTTCATTTCTTCAAATCCTCATCATGATTCCAAGTCATTATTTTATAGAATAAAGAAGTGACAACTTATTATTACGTAGGTTTATTTTCAGAAGAAACTAAATTAAATTAAAAATTACCTCTGAGAAATCAGTCAGTAAAATATTGATAAAGATGAAATGTTCATTTGTTACAAGTGTGGGACAAGGAAAAAATCTGAGTTCCCAACGGGAATTGAACCCGTGACCTCCCAGATGCCGGTTGGACACTCTAGCCACTGAGCTATGAGAGACTTGTGGTCAGCTAAGTCATTTACTAGGTTCATATGTGACACGCATCCTGCATACTGCTAAGATCAGCAATGTCAAAAGCATCATATGTGTAATAAATAACGAGAGATGAAATCTCATTATTTATTACAGTAAAATACTGTAGAACAATCATCAAGGTCATAATAATAACAACAATAGCCATAAGATTATCATCTAGGTAAGGAGTGATGACAGGATCCAACTACTTTTAGTGGAATACCAACTGGTACCTTCAAAATCTGGTCTCCAACTTTTAACCTGCCATCACTTTCAGCCACGCTACCAGGGCTTATTGTCTTGATAAAAATTCCTTGAGCCTGCAGTAGAACCAGACATTTTAAGATGGAAATTACTTCAGCACATGTCAAATATATAAATTAATTATATTTATATGAAATAGAGCACTATAGAGTGGTTTGCACTTGAAAGTTGAAAGTAATTCCCATTTGCTTTGGGTTTGCATTACCATGCTCTTGATTGGTTTGAAAAGTTTGTGCGACTTACTCAACCAATCAGGAGTAAAACCATAACCAATCGTAACATGCTCGCACATGTTTTACCCACATACAGAACTCGCCACCTACAAGTATTCGCTTTGTATTTGTCTGTGTCCTTTGTGATTGATTGATTGCTTCGGCTTTGGTTTTATGACACATATTATCATAATAAAATTATTTAAAACTGCTCTAAACACAACAACTGGTTCAGTAAAGTCACTTACATCTGAACTGAAGGTTGGAGCAGCTACCAAACTAAAGCCAAATCCACGTGGTCCTTTATCAAGCTTCATGTTAAACTGTTCACCCTGTGGAGACAAACAAAGATGACAACAAAGAGATTAATAAGATATCACTGGATATACTGCCACCAAATTACCATCCACATAACAACTGTTCAGGGTTGGGTAGCATCTCTAACAAGATCTCAAATGAATGGCTTCCTACCCTTTGAGAGAGCAACTGAACAAACAACAGGAACAATGCCCCTAGTCCACCCCCCAGAAAAAAAAAACAGGAGCAGTAGAACTACAACCTTGTGAGAGCTGCTACACTACTGACTGTTCTTGCTTGCCATTGATGGACATTCATTTGCCACACATATTAACCCTTATTAAACTATTGGTTTCAGGGTATACCATATAAAATGTATATCATATGGAGATAAAGACATTCTTGGACTTCTTTCAGTATTTTTGGGTGGCAGTGAAAGGGTAAAAAAATAGTACTAGTTAACTAGAAACCTACATGAGACTCTTCATCTTCATCCTCATTCTCCTTCTTTTCACTCTTATCATCTTTTCCGTAGCCTTCTTCATCACTGGAGCCTGTTATGTTCTGATCTGGGATATCAAGGGACTGAGACGGGCTCAGCACTTCAGAATTTGTTTGCTGACCCATTGCATATTTGGATTCAACAAGTCGTGGTCTTCTTTCCACCAAAAGTCGGGCAACTGGTCTCGCGGCATCAAGATGCTGTCTAGCTGCCACAAAGCCAAGGCCATCCACCTTGGTACCATTTATCTAGATGAGACAGAAGTTGAAAATCAAAGTCAAAGTAAACAGCCGAGGGTTTCGAGGTCTTCAACTTGTCTAGCTGTATTTGATAGCCTTGGCTTATCAACCTCTGAGCCCCTCACACTTGTGAACATTCTGTCTAATAGCCTGGGCTTCCAGCCACAACCCAACACATGGACTTTGATGTTTACAGGCCAACTCTCGAACGTCTGAACATTAGGGTAGCACACTACAAGAACTTGGCAATGCAAACTGTTATTATTAAACTCTAAACTCTGGAACTTAAGTCTGTCAACACACTACACCACCTTATCTGTTACCATGACAACATCCAAAACACAAACCTCCAATATCCTGTCTCCTTGCCGAAGATCTCCTTGAGTAGCTGCTGGCTCCCCTGGTACAACATCCTCAACATAGATCTTCTGATCCTCACCTTCTCTAATAAGCAGACCAATTCTCCCTTGTGTCGTCCTAGTCAGGTTTAAAACCTCCACAACACCTGATGTTGTCGAACCAACAAACTTCAAAACAAACAAAGCAAGAAACATGTTACAACAAAGTTACAGCCAAACCTCTTTAAAGGGAACCTCCACTCTTACAACAGAGCTAACATAATAAAATTGTTTTAATCATGCCTAAATTTCAAATTTTACAGGACAAGGACGAAATATCATTTAATAGTAACAATAAATGAAAAGATTATGACTTAAATTTCTTGCAGGCCGCCATTTTGGATTTTATGACATGTAATGGTTGCTCAATTGTTTCATACAAAAGATCTTTTGCTTCGAAACAATAGCTGCAACCATTATGGAAATTTAACAGCATAATAGGTGTCCATATTAGATAAGTAGAGATTATTATTATGAATTCTTCCTAACAAAGAGGCATCCAGGTTATGGAGGTGCCCAAATGGAGAGGTTTGGAGATATTCCCAGTCCAAATGATTTCCCAAGGCTATATCAATTCACGCTAACAAACAACAACCGGAAAAGAGAACGATGACGAGGATTGCAACAAGAATGGAAATAAAACATACCGGGTACACCACAACTTACCCCTGTAGGTCTTCTCAGTAATACAAGCTTAACACGTTGCTTTGTGGCTCTAAGTACATTTACTGCTTCCATGTGCTTCATTGCTGAAATGTCCTGACCATCCACCTAAGGACACAGTTAATGTAATTATAAATAAGCACCAGTGCTGTCATTAAGTTTTTGAGCAGCCGTTACATCTTACGTATCACCGGTAGCAATACAATACATAATGCAAGTTTATGTAGCACCAATGCAACACCAATAGACATCTTCACCCGTAACAGTCGTGTGAGCTCAGCCGTAACAGGTGTTACGGGTTACGGCCCTTAATGACAGCTCTGAGCACATGCAGTCAGTGTAACCTGACACCCAGCTGGTTTATAAGACCATGCTAAAACAACCACTGCATTTATGTGCAGTCCTTAAATAACCGTAACTCCTGTAACACAGCCAGATTGTAGTGAACCTTAATATTTATAATATAATATAATTTATAGAGTATTGTTTAATACTGACCATGAGTATCTGATCTCCTTGTCGAAGACGGCCATCCTCCTTAGCAGGACCACCAACAATGTCCCGAACAAAGCATCCACCTACAGTGTTCGCTCCTCCAGACAAAGTGAAGCCAAGACCACCTGATCCTTTCACCAGCTCTATGTGTAATATCTATGATTGAAAAATATTATTTAATAATCAAACAGTACCACACAAGTGTATCATATAATGTACTATACTCAGCTAACTTTAAATTTGAATGGTACTAGGGTTTGGACCTTGATCGCAATGTTTAGAACCACCTTGCACGGTGCAATAAACGGTTACCATACAGAAAGTAACGCGAAAAAGGTTTCATTTAGATTGAATGGTCACACTCTAGTACTATCAAGGCTGCTGCCTATGGAAATTTCTAAGGAGGCCTTCGGGCTCCTAACATCAAAAGTTAGGAGCCCAAGCCATTACTTTAGGAGCCCAGCCTAAAAGTTGCCATGGTCGATCAAGGGGGAGGGAGTGGGGAAGTAGTAATAATACCATTCATTCTTCATTCCATATTCGGGAGTCGGTCCCAGTCCTAAACACTTGAAAATAAATGGTTTTCGATGTTGCTGAATTTTACAAAGGCACATTAGGTATTTGATACGCTAAAATTATCTCAATTGTGGAAAATTGTAGTATTTCTGTTTTGAAATGAAGCACTTATTGTTTTGAACGGGATATATCTTACGCCAGTGGAACTACGTTACAAGGAAATGGAAGTCATTAGATGAGAATGGAAAATAGATGCTTAGGCGCCCATCCGGGCTCCTTGAAAAAAAATTTAGTCGCCCGCACTCGTAACTTAGGCGCCCCAGGCTACCGGGCGCCCGTTAGGCAGCAGCCTTGACTATGGTTGTGGTCAAAGGCATTCAAGTCTCTATTGTTACTCAGGCACAGGAAAGCCTTTTTCTAGCAGCTTTGTACTTGCACACCCCACAGTCACGAGGAAACCTCTGGTGCACTATATCACCCACAAAATTAATGATTTCTGGATACAAATGATTAGTATAGTACATTTTGCATTGTTCTCATCTCCGGCTCTGGGAAATTGGTTGTAAATCAAGACCTGGACCTGCTATGATTGATGGAATTTTATTTTTCTCTATGAGTTGATCACACTGTAAAAGTTAATTAGGAAATTGCTTTTAATTAATGAGCAACAAATATTTAGGGTTACCTCTTCTTGAGGAGTCATGCTTGCCAGCTCTTTATCATCCTCAACTCCTGACGTGGAAGCCGACACTTGCTCACTGTTAGCACTCACCGGCGCTTCCTCTATATCACTATCCTCAGACTCTGACTCTGAAGAGGATGGAGAAGGAAGGGGTTCATCTTGTAAAAGTGGTTCACTGCTTACCACAGATGCTTGTGTTGATTCCTTGACATCTGGTTCAACTGCTTTCTCCTCTGTAGATTCAATGGAGGACAGCTTTCCCATAAGCTCCTTTACACTTTCTTCATCATAAATAGAACGATCAGGGGGGATAATGTCAATTGAGGATGACCTCCTTGAGTCTTCAACATCACTAGATTCGTCCTCAGCTAATGGAGCATCACCAAGAGAAGATACATCAGCATCTTCATCTTCTTCACTTTGTTGAAAAGCAGCTTGTCTATTGATTTTGGGACTTTCCGATGATCTGACAGATATGACATTAGGGAGGGAATTTGTCGGTGTTAATGCAGTGTGTTCCTTCTTGACCTGCATAACTGGTTCAGAGAGCCTGTTGGCAAGGCTAGGATGATTGGATTCTGATGTATGAGGATATTTTACTGGTTCACTGGTCATCAGACTGGATCTCAAACTAACAGGAGCCTCAGTGCTCGATGCTTCTTGCACCTTAACTACTTCATCTCTAAGTGAAGACTGCTCTCTAGTTGATGAAGCAGATGATCTCTTGCTCAACGATGGAGAATGATCAGTTCTAAGCTTGTTCTGGATGTCGGCAAGAATTTGGGCAGGGTCCACATCACTGGCATTGGACCCTGATCTTTGTAACAGGGATGGAGGAATAGAGGATGGGTCGCGTTTAACAAGGAGCCTTACTTCTTGAGGACCCATACGTATTTGATTGATGGCTTCCTGGTGAGTTACATCTTGCATGTTTTTTCCATTAACCTCCAGAACAATATCGCCAATCTGAAGCTTACTGCAAGATGCTGCTGGTTGCCCTGGAAACATCTTCTTGATCCTGAGGAAACCTTAACATGAAAACAAATATGTTAGCATACTTCTACAGTACAGTAATATGTGAAAAATCATAATAACCTTTAAGTTTAAAGCAGTAATCAGGAAATCAGGAAAGTAGATTCAAACTCTGACTAATCTCAACCTTAGTATGAATTTCAAGTGTATGGAGTGTTCAGAACTGATAATCTTGAAAAAAAAAATGGCATCAAGAGAGCATCTGAAATTTAAGGGCACTTTCCATTTTGTCAGAACACGCTGGCCGGCGGGGTGGTTTTGAATGTGACATGGGCCTTTTCCATGAGATTTTCTCACAAATCCATCATAACAATATACAATATTTATGTATTAACTGATTTGACAGGACAAATCTGACTAACAACAGAATTCTGTTTTCAAATATACCGGTCTAGTCTGTTGAAGCTGATTGGCCAGTTTAATATAGCTGCGATGTTATTGGCTGTGAGACTTGTGTAAAGTTTGTCACCAGTAATTGGTAATGGCAAAGAACTCTTTTCACATCCCACACCTTACCATTTTGAAATTTAACATGGCTGTTTTGTTTTGAGCAACCATTGACTACCAGTAATATCTTTTTTCTTAGACAGTCAAGATCAGTTTACTACAATGCACCATGATAGTTCTGTAGTATTTGAGAGTTATTCAAGACCCACCTCCATGCTCCTCCCCAGCTCCTTTGCCACCAACCAAGCTAAGCCCCAGGCCTCCCACACCTTTCAAAAGCTCCACTGTGAAAGGGTTATCAGGGGGATGGGATCTAGTTTTCTTCCCAGATGACTTTGGAATATTGACAGGAACCGAGCGATCCAAGACTAGTCTTGTCCTATTAGGAGCCATTTTAATGGTCTCTACTGCTTGTTTGTGTGTGACGCCCACAAGACTGATACCATTCACTTGCAGAACGCGATCACCAATTTGTATCCTGCCATCCATATCAGCTGGGCCATTTGGGAGGAGAGACTTGATGTAGATTCCCCCGAGCTTGACACTGGTGTTTATTCCACCCTAACAATTATTAATGCCAAATAAATAACTCGGTATCAGTCTGCATGCAAATGTCAAAGGTTATGAAAAACAATAGAATGCTGATACACTCTGGCAACAGCTAGTGAAAAGGCAGTCCACATTGAAACATTTGTATTGGAAATGTTTGGGAATATTCTATGATAATTTTATAATGGGAATATTAGAGTGGAAACACTTTTCTGCAATGGCAAACTAGGAAGGCAATTACAGAAAACTGGCAAGACCAAAAGCAACTGAGAGACAAGATCTGCGCACAGCATGATAAACAGTACACAGGAGAGACATTTGTTAAAGGTCCTATATGCTTCGCTGACAGATCTTGACACTTGCAGGTAAGCAGAATTTCCGAACCACCAAACCTTAAAGCTCAAATTAACCATTTTACTACAGCCTTTAGTGTTGCCGATGCTGTTTGTAAATTCTACCAAACAACATGATTGTAATACTTAGCTACAATGCTACCTCTGTCAATCACTTACACTGACACTCAAACCCAGGCCTCCATCCCTCTTGTCCAAGTCAACCACAAAAGCTTTTTCCTGAAGGGAAGAACAAGGTAAACACTTACTTATAAAAAAAATAATGTCAATAATTTTCATATTACTGAGGTAAAAATAATTATAATTCTTATTAACAGAAGCATTGGAAACTCACAGGCAACGCGTCTTCGCTGTATATTCCACTCTCATCTCCACTGAGGGATTCCTGCCTTGCACCTGGGGACGCCTCCTGAGGACTTGCAACGCTTGCAGAGACTAATGGGACAGTGGCGGAGAACAGGGAGCTTTGAATGACATTTGCTTCAAAAGGTGCACTGTGACTTCTTGGTTGGGTTTTTCTATCTCTGCTACCTGCAGCTGGTGAGTCCAAACTGGAATTGCCTTGCAAAACTTTTTGTGAGTCAACAAAATCTGCACATAAAAGCAAAGGTAAACATAAAATTAATGTAATTGCATAATTTTATAAATGTACATAATTTATTAATACTGATTGTCATAACTTTGCACATGTCATGTTCTAAGTGTTACCTTGAGTTCACAATAAACTAAGGCAAAAAATTAAATGTGGAAAGCTTGTACGCTAGAAAAAATTGCAAGCCAATGAAATGTGAGAAGTTTATGGCAATCTCGATGTTTTTGGGAGATACTGCATGAACAGCTATACATGTACAATGTATTTTAAGAATCTAGTTTTTGGATTCCTAAAAATAGATACAACTGACATACCTTGTCCTGGCTGTCTGCCTCGAGAAGTTGAAGAAGATATTGATGTCATAGATGGAGGAATTGATTTAGAAATCATTGTCACAGGTTCATCCTCTGACGGAAATGCAAATGTTGAAGGGTGGGGTTCTGGAGAATGTTCTCTTGGTGACTTGCGTTGTTGGTTGTCTAATTCAGCTGCTGTAGTGTCACGTGGTGTCAGAGGTTTGACTTCAAGACTTGGAGGCTCCTCATTGACTGAACTTGCATTTGGAATATTGGAAAGATCTGTGAATGACAAGACCAGCAGTTTGAATAAATTGTAATGAGAGGGAAATAGGAATACTCCTTGTCACTTCATGCTAATGAAACTGGAGATATGTGCTGGCCTCATAAGAAACCAACTGTAAGCTTGAAGACAAACTGTACCTTTTATCACCAGTTAGAGAATTGGTGCACATGGCACACGGTCAACAAAGGATTTAATTATATGGCATAATGACCTCATTGTTCTTGCCAGACAAAGTAAGCAATCCTGAACCTGCAAGATAGCCACATCTTGTCCAATCACAATACAGGATTTGGCTCATCTTGCCCACTCACTGAGCTACCAGTGTAATTATGTTCCTTAGGATCAGGTCTGTACAATTACAGTGGAACCCCGCTCTACGGACACCCACTTAATACGGACACCCTGGTATTACGGACAGTTTCGTTGGTCCCGACGAAAACCTCATACATTTTCTCTTAAATTAACCCGCTTAATACGGACACCCGTTAATACGGACAACGTGCACTTTTCCGTGCCCCGAGTGACAAACTCTTATACATTGTCAACCCCGCTTTACGGACACTATTTATCTATGCACTGCGAATTTTCATTGTCGTGATTATTTGCTAACTTGAAGACATTGGACCCTGGTCAAATAATGACAGAATTCGAAGAGTTAAGACCATTTTATTACAAAGCTCAATAGCGTGACTTCAGGTGTTTGACCCTTTCACTTTCTTTGCCTTTTGCTGCAGCTATCGCTTGTGTCGCAAGCTATAAGCTTCCATACAAGGTAAAGTTACTGACTTTTTAGTTTAAGAACGGTTACGAGTTTCAGTTACAAACTAAGGAAATTTTATACAAAACGTTCTGTTGCTGTCGAAATGCGTTTTTTCTTGTTTATAGTGAAGTTGCAACATTGTCAAATAATTCCACTGTTGAGTTTATTAAAGGTTAGTTCGAGTGTATGACTAGATCGTAAGGTTTTTGTAAAAACTATCAATTTTAGTCAGAGAGTTCACAGTTTGCATTTGTTACACTTACAGTACAATTAAACAACGTTTTGTTGCCGTAAAAATGTTTGCCTTCGTCTTTGCATCAAGAAAACATGTATCCGTGACTATTTTTCTGAGACCCCGCTTAATACGGACACCCCGTTAATACGGACAATTTGGCTTGTCCCCGTGGTGTCCGTATTAACCCTTTAACCCCTAAGAGTGCCATTTGGCACATAATGTCATAACTTGGTCAATATTTGTCCAAATGATTTGAAATTTTGACACCAAAATTGTCTTGGAAAGATCTGCATTTTGAAAGCATAAAATTGTACCTCCCCCCTATTTGTGACTTGATTGACCACCCCTATAACTTTTGAAACTTTTTTCCTGATACATTTGTGGTATGCAATGTAACTGAAATTAACCACTACACTGAGAGCTGCACAATAAGATATAGTTTAGGGGTATATCTAAAATTTACGGAGATAAACAACTTTTTTAATCTTTTTCTTTTTAATGTTTTAACTCATTTCTTTCAAATCTATAACATTCTTTTTATTTGCCAAAGTGTTTTATGCAATTTACTGATCCACACCTTTCAAATGGTGTCTCATACATGGAAATCTGGTTGAAACTTTTTAATTTACGAAAAAAGGCCATTTGCTTTAGGGGGTAAAGGGTTAACGGGGTTCCACTGTACACGCGGGGTATTTCAAATTGATGTTATGGGCATATTAAACAGCCCTGGCCTTGTTATTCTTCTCACAGCATTAACGACTCACCAAATGAAGTGACAGGATATGAACTCTGCGATACTTTAAGTTCCACTGGGCTTGTGACGTTCTTAAGGATGGAGACAGCATACTCATGTGTAACTCTCTCTAAGCTTTGCCCATTCACCGCTAAAATTCTGTCACCTAAAAAGGAAAGGGAATTTCAAATGTTTGTAACAAAATACAGTTGCTCTTTCTCTATCCTGTGTTGATCTTATGATACAAATCCTAAAAAACATCAAGGAATGAGAAAGATGAAATTTGTCACAAAATTTGGACAAAGAAATGTTACATATGTCATGTACATTTCAGTATCAACAACATTAACAACATAAAGGCTTCTGTTATAGTCTGCAGCAGTTTTTAACTTTGACTTAACTCAAATTTCACATACATGTATGTAAACATGACAAATTAATCTTGGGCTAACTTTCAATACTTTGATATTCCAGTTCTCAACAGGATTGGGGGTAATACAGTGTATTAGAGAGGTGCAGGGTATTAGGGGGTCCTGGGATGCCCATGACCCCCCCCCCCCCCCCCTCCCCTACAACATGCCATAAATCTTTTCTAGTGCTAGACAGTTACATACTCCATTTTGTATCTGCAGTGGACCATGTTAAGTACCCTGTGTGTGACATAGTGTGACCCCCCCCCCCCCCCCCACCTCCCCCTTCGGAAAATTCTGGCTACACCCATGTGAATGCAGGAAGCAATATCTTACCAGCCTTCAGTCTGCCATCTTTCCAGGCTGCACCTCCCTCAGTGACGGATTTCACATAAATTCCAAGGTCAAGTCGCTTGGAATTTTCACCACCAAGAACAGTGATTCCTAGAACAGTAAACACAAAAATCGAAAATGTGATCACAAATGCAAGGTTTATTTGGTAGCACGAGCATCAATGAACTCTTCTTTCTAGCTCTGATGAAGGTGAACAGGAGTCACCAAAAATTTAGTAAAGAAGAACAGATCAGCTTTTAAAATTTCTTTTTATTATAAATGTCTTCTACCAATCGCAATACTGTTCCAGTATTTTCAGTGATAATTATTGTATTGTTGGTAAATTATTTACCAACACATTAAGAAGGCTGTACCAGTGAAATGGGAATATTGCTTATTTAATAATCCTTTCACCTTGAATCTCAAAAATTAAGACAGAATCTGCCAGGACTTTGAGTACCTACTGGACAAAATTATGTACCAAAATGATATACACCTTCAGTTATTGCAAGCGTTTGTGTTACTGCTTCAAATATCTCATCAAAATAAATCTTTTCATTGAAAACAAATTTCGAAGTTTCACTGGATTCCACTGAATTGCTTTAAGATGATGGACTTGGAAATTCATTATTATTGTTGGTGTTATCACAGATAATTACTTATATCTTTACCTTATTGTTTAGGGAGAAAATTACGCAATAATGGATTTAAATTATTCCACAACTCGATTTTTGTCCAACTTAAATATAATATTACTTGACTTCCTGGTGGATTCTGTCTCAATAATATTATTCTCATCCTTATGACTAAACATCCATACATAACTACTTAGAATGTTTAGTTCTAAGGATTTGTTGGAGTAACAAGACAAAGATCTCTGGTCAATTTTTTATTCAGTGTCTTGAATCATATGCTCTGTCAAGCAATCAAGGACTTTTCCTTACTAGATGGAAAACCATGCTACATGGAAAATGTTGAAATTATCATTTTGTAATTATCTTTAATACAGTCCTTGATACAGAGAAACAGAAATACCCTCTTTCACGTTTCCTCATCACCCATATGATTTGAATATTCGTATATCAATTATATTTTTATAGCTATCATAGGTTCCGTTGAAAGAAGACTGTGACATGTAAATAACCCAATATCCCATTAATAAAATAATGCAGATATTTAATATATATTTCAAGTAATGCTTAAAGAAAGAGATTGACGTCAATGCTGTTTGTATGAAAATCAGATGCATTTGAGCAATACTGTAGCATTAAAATTCAAATTTAGTGTTCAAACATAAACAGCTTACTGGTTATATCTTGTGTCTGTCACAACAATGCACACGTGTAAAACTGGTCGTGAAATGTGTACCATGACATTCACTTGTTCAAATATCTCTACTACTACATGACATGCATGAAAAGGCAACAGACAAATAAACTATACACTGTTTACTTGCACAGTGCAAGCCAAGAAGTTTCTAAACTTTTAAAAGCAGGTGACTGTATAGAGTAATGTGCAGCTTCTTAAGCACCTATTCAGCGACATTCTGGTAAAATGCAACTTGAAAATGCAAATTTAGAGAGAAAGGAGAAACAAGAAAGTGCTCTATACTCGATCCAATGGACACACTGCATTGTCTTGTGTGACATTTTAAAAGCACGCTTAAATAACTGAAATCTAGAATGACATCTTTACCTTATGGCGCTTGATTTTACTTACCATACGTAATGGTCTGCATCTTAATTTTAGTCAAACTTGCAAGGCCAGTAGCTCAAAAAATAGTTTTAAATCCTTCAGTGACTTTAAAACATTTCTACATGTACGGTAAAGCATTTTGCAATTTTTTGATGGTCACCTCGAGGTTCCAATTTCATTGAATTCTTTACATTAACACAGCGACCTATGAAACAGCCAACAATATGCTCCTCCATTCATGATCAACAAAGGAACGTGATAAGCATAAATAAGATCAATTTAAGAACTATGAAACATCACTGTGAAATTCATGAAACACAGTCATGCAATTAAGCAAAAGCTTTTAATATTTTGCACAAACTCTCTTATACAAAAAAAATTAAACCTTTAGATCACACAATGACATCATTAGGGAGCATGAAAATGACTTACAACTTAAACACTGAACAGAAAGCGAAACTAAAATAGTAACAACTGTTTCCTACTTTCCTTACCTAATAATTTTCCAGGTTCTTTGTTGAACTTGATAACACGAATTTGCCGGTCAGGAGATGCAAACACCTCAGAACTCCTATTGTCTGGAGAGACAAAAAAAAGCCAACTTAAAAACAGCAAAATAAAGTACTAGCACACTCAAGATAGCTTTGTCCTCACCACATTTCACACCGCAGACAAACACACACTCAAGTAACTACGTAATCATTACATATAATCACAAAACATCGCACCCTGCAACATTTCTTTTCTGAATTTATGTTTCAGAAATTTAAAATCATGCCTTCAGTTGAATTGTCGATGAGGCAAAATTAAAACCATATGGTTACAGACAAACTTTAAAATCATCACCACTGGCAAGTTACGCTACCTTAAACAGGAATTCTCATGTAAACACTGAGCCAGGATGTTTTGTGATATCTTGAATAAATTATTCATCTGTTCACAATGACAAAGTGAGAATGGGAATGGAGATGCAGACTGTGGCTTGATAGTCTGATCTCCTGCTATTTGATCTAAACAAGGGTTTTACAAGTCATATTTTAAAATCCCCTTCTCGATAATACCCCAAAAGGAGAAAACTTCTGGCATAATTGATGTAAATTGGCTTCAAATTTAACAGCAGAGTTCTTATGTCAAAGTAAACACACAAACCTGCTGCCAATTTCTTTGGCAGTTTGAATACAATTAAAATAGAAAAAAAAGCACCTGCTTCACAACAGGCAGTTACTAGAGTGTAACTTACTCAGACACATTGCTTAGGCTACATATACAGACAGATCTAGAATGTAATCTTATGTCTAAAAACCAAGACAAATCTCATCAGCTCCACCACAAAAAAATAATTATCATTAAACATTTTAGTACCTGTGAATATTCAGCAAACAACTGTCACTGATCTGTTAACAGAATTGTCTTGATCTGATCTTAAATGAATTCTTGTTCCCTTCCCCCTGCCAGTGTTTATTGTCAGTGGTGAAATATTACACAAAGAAGGAAATAAAATACAAATCTAAAGTGAATTTCCACATAGTAGCTTATTTTAATAGTTACATCATCCAATAGTGTTATTAAGGTTTTGAATATTCTATTACTCATTTCCAAGAGTGCTAAAATACTAAGACGCACTTTTTGTAACATGTGAAGGTTGCCGCATATAAATAAAATTATTATACCAAGCTGTAAAAATTTTGATATAATTAAAATTTATCAGACAATAATACTAACAATTTTGCAGCAATATTTCTTATTCCCAAGCAATATATTTAAGTGTAAGGTGGTTAAATTCAGTATTGGCACACAAATAAGACTTCATCACTTGCTATTTCTTAGCTAAGAAACACTGTAAGTTCAAATTTTCTCTATTCAACATATTTGATTTTTAAAGCCTGCAATATGGAAGAAACAAGGTATAAAATATTGGTACCATTTTTTTTACAATAAACCAAATTGTGTCTGGAGAGCTTAATGGCAACTTTTTTTAAGATTTTAACTGATACAGGCCCTCTACAGACTTACAACCGAAAAATCATTGATTCAATTTTCACACGTAATAATGTGTTTTTATGTTAATCTTCTGAGAAACTTCTATTAATATACAAAGAGGACAAATACTGAACATCAACAAACAAACAAACAAACCTCTATTTAACTTTGGAGGAAAAAGATAAACAAAAATATGAGACTTATACTAGGGCCGTGAAGCGGCCTGAAGTAATAATCTTTATTTAAACACCATTAAAACAATCAGTCATCAGTTAAAGCTAAAAAAGGCCTATAAAATACTGCTTTACATGATTTGGTTGGTCTAATAGTAGATCTAGGATTTCTCAATTCTTAACATGGCCGAATGGTTGAACCATAAGAAGAAAACACTATAACTAAAACTCTGTATAAAATTATTGTGCACAGCTTATGTAAGGCAATTAAGGTTGCCTTCCACGATTCTCATCTGGATTGTAATGCATGGTGGGGAGTGAAATTTAGTTTTCACTTAAAAGTTGCATAAGGTAGCTAGCATGTACCACTGAGTGTTCTCAACTAAATTGCCCTGCTATAGTTTGAATCAATGTGATAACATTGTTAGGACACAAAAATACATAATTAGTAAATGTCTGTCAGGTCAGCCTTGGCCTTGCTTTATCTGCCCACCAAACATTTGCCAGATGATGGAAAAATCCTACTAGCCCCAGGTTATAGCACTTTCTTCCACGCTAATTGTACTTGAAAATGTTTTGACTTAATATTTCAAATTTAGCCTTAAGTGCACTTCAAACATCACCATGCTAAAAATAATTCTCCCAGGTCAAAAATATTTTTTTAATTCCATTTATTGTAAATGCACCTGTAGCAGTAAAAGTCGATTTTAGAAAGGTTAAATATTTACAATAGCAATTAGTGAGAAAAGTTGAATATTTATATGGGGTATACTGTGACCTCATAAACATAAGATGGTAAGCCTGTGAACTAAGTACCTATTCCAAGCGCAAGGACCATACTTAAATAGATAGGCACTAGGTTGTCACAGTACAGGTCTATCTTAAGGCCTGGCAAAACGAGGAAACTTGTTTCCAGAAACATGCTTCCCTAATTGTTTCCTCGTTTTGCCGTGCTTCCATGCCGCGCAGTAACACGAAATGTTTCTGCTGTGTAGCAGAAGCAAATTTTGCTTCTTGGAAACAATGCTTCCTGTGTGGCAAAACTGGGAAACATTGGGGAAATTTGCGTGTGCTATGGGTGTTTCTGGAAACATGTTGCCTTGTTTTGCCAGGCCTTTATGGAAAAGACAGCAGGCCAACATTCTATCAGCACACATCACATTTCATTTGGTCTAATTAACTATATGCTCCATTATATGTTATGTGTTTCAAATTATCAAATCCACTTTTTGCCTGTATTTGTCACTCGAGATTTGACTGTACAATGCTGTACAGTACAAGGAGCCCAAAGGTTCCAAACTATGAGATCCAGGGTGCCCAGGATAAAGCTCGAAAGAAATAAGGTTATCTGGTCGCCCAAAGGCAAAAGTAAGTCGCCTGAGGCACCCAGGCGCCCTTAGAGCACAGCCCTGCTGTGTTAGCTTGATTTTAGCATAACAGATTTTATTCAGTTGAATATTATGCTTTTAGTATGATTGTGGATTCCCTTATTGAGATCTGAATAACATGTTTAGTTCAGAAATGGAAAATTTGCTGTACTTGTCTGGGTGGGTGTATAGCAGCTCTCACAAGGTTTCACATGAACGGCTCTCTACCCTCTGAGAGAACAACAGAACTATAGAATATGAACAGTGCCCCTAGCCTCCAAAACAACAGCAACTGCTACGCTAGATGACCAGTAGAATTACAAGCTTGCAAGACTGTTACAGCTACACTGGACTTGTCTATCTAGAGCAAGTTGTAATCACAATGATATGTTCAGTGCAGTGGGGCTTGCGCAACCAGCACCATTTGACGGAATTACGTGTAGTAAAAGTTAACTCTCTGTGGCAGATTACACTGTTACAGTACTGTAGGTATTTGTTTTAAAATTGAAAAAAATATATATATTGTGAGAATCAAAGCCATGACAAATTCAATGAAAGAAAAAGAATCAAAATATTTTCAGTTGAAAGTAAACACCAATAAACAATTAATACATTGTTTTCATTAGGGCAAGATGCAACATAGACAGAGAAGCAAGGCAAGATTATGACTGTATAAACTGTTAATTTCAAATTTCAGTTTTTCCTCAAAGCTGTTTATGTATAGTAATCTTATCAAAGGTATCGCAAGCTTAAAATTTTTAATGTTGATTGCTAGCTGTATAGATTTTTTATGTTAGATAAAATGTGTGGTTCCTGAAAATATCCATACCATTGGAAGGTCATTGGAATTGCCAAGTGGAAAAGGGCTCTCAAAAGCCAAACTTTTAAAGCAAAGTGAAGCTAAACTGGAATTTACAAAGGGACGGGGGAGGGGGGGGGGGGGGGGGCTCAAACCAAAAACATTCTGTGGGGGAGGTGTTGATATTTTCTGGAACAACACAATCTGACAATTTGCTAGCTCAAAAAAACATACCATAAAATTCTAAAATTAATAAGCCCAGAGATTGTTTGGTCGAAAAGACTCTTTTGAAGGGCTTAAAAAAGGTTTACCTGAGTGGGCTTTTTAGAACATCAAAACTGGCATAAGTATTTAATAAAAATTATCAATTTAGTATTAAGAAAACTGATGGTTCCCCTTATTCTTGGAAGAAGGTTTGAGTCACTTATAGTTTTATGCCTGCCGTCTTAAACTAACAACAGCTAATATTCTGAAGAGAATAAAAATTCTGCACATGCTATAGTAGAAGCAAAGCAACAACACAATACAATTTTGCAGCCTTTTTTCCTGAAGAATTGAAAGTGTATTTGAAGTGGACATGTATAGCCTGCTGTAAGAAAGTTCTCACTGTCATGTAAGAACTATGTACATGGCAATAAAGCAGCTCAAAAATGGACTGTTAAGCGTCATAAAGGGTTAAAAATAATTCCTCTTTATCTTGGCATTCCAATTTTACAACACTCAGACATTCATACATAAATTTCACTTTAATTTATGGACACGAAAAAAAAAACAATATTTTGAAAATAGTGTTTTTTGTTTCCTACTGTGAAGAAACAATGGCTAAAATATGTAGTGAAGATGAATGATATTAAACAGTTGTATGAATCTTTGGCAACCCATGATGAAAAGCAACTTGAACAGAAACAAAGACCTATATTTTAAAAATACTTACAAACTGCAGTATGGGACATCAAACTCAAAGACTAACTGAAAAAGTTCAGACAAATCTTTGCCAATTTATTTTCTGTTAAACACGATTATGAAACTTTATTGTAAACATCAGAGCCTTCAAGCCTTTTCTTAATGTATCCCTAATCATTTGACACCTTTTCCGAAAATTAACTTGGTCTACTGCAGCCTCAAATAAAATTTTGAGTTTTCTTTAGATCTTTTTACAGCAGGTAATAAAAGCAAGTGGTCTGACACAGGAACCTTGCTACAATCGGACGTACAATGTAATGAACAGCAATGGAGATTTACAGGATTATTGAGGACGGAGATAAAGTGGATGTGACATGTAGAAGAGTTTTGTAAACAGATGCAAATTGCAAGAACATCACCTACCCTTACCTTGCGGTTCAACAAGCAAATCTCTGCTCTCCACTTGCTCAAGGTTTTGGGAGTTTAATGTGGAATCTAGGAGATGAAGAAGGAAATGAAACTTTGTCAACAAATGACAGCCAGGGATGTAAATGAGTTACAGAATCTTAAGCAGGATTTATGATTACAAATGGGACAGTTTTAGGACTCAGGAAATGGACTTCTCACAGCTTGAGAAATAGCAGGTGTTTTTTCCTTGAATGTTTTAATTAAAACATCTGATCAAAGCACAAAATATCATTACCGGATCAAAAGACAACAATACCAAAGTTTTAGAGAATTTCAGCACTCAGTGCTCAAATTCAACAAAATTTTAAACTAAGAAAGCAATATGTAACAACACTTGGTACATTACAGTATAAATAGAAATAAAAACAATGACACAGATGGCAAAATAATCCATGACGGTGATTTTTTAAAAATGTTATGGTTTTCTCAGTTATCTCTTGCCAAAAAGTTTCCATTTGGCAAGAAACCTCTATTATGTTTTATTTATAAATTCAGAAAGCAAGTATACAATAAGAAATGGCCTCTAAATTATTCAGCTTCCCTTTATTACAAAGTTACACAGCATGGCATATTGTTTTGCAAATGAATCAGTGACAAAAAAATTCTCAACACAATATGAACACTCCACAAAACAAAACATCAAATTTTCCCTCCAAAACTAAGCACTTGCATTTCTAAAGTAAAAGCATCCACACCTACATAAAAAATAAGATAGTGAATTGGAAATAACAAAGAGATTACAGTATGATCAAGAAATGAACTATACAACATCTACAATATTCTGATAACAATCAAATTTAGATTGAATTTAAATTCTCTATTTTTATGGTATTCAAGTGTACCTCTATGTTTCAAACATGTTTTTCTCCCTTGGACAGGCTTAAAACGTACTACTTTTCTTCTGTGTGCAATCATTTTTGACCAGCACAAATTTCGAGTATTTTCTCCTCCTAAAGACAGCATCAATTAGATTTCAACTGTCATGCTTATCACACTCACCTAACGTCATCAGACGATAAAATTTGATTGTACTTATGTCAATGTGTTCTAATGATTTTGATTTCATGGAAATTCTAGTTGAAAAGAAAAACAATTAATTAACAGCTTTGGCTAAGATTTGCAAATTGATTTGCATTCCAGAAAAATTTTATTACTAGTTAAATATGTGCCATAAAAAACTACTGGAAGATTTTGTGCTAAGAAGCATTAAACACTAATGTGGTCCAACAGGAACCAAACAAATAGCAGTCACAAAGAGCCAGAAAATTAATGCGCGGTTATCAGTCACATGTGACCTCCACAACTAAAAGTCTAGACAAAAGTTTGAGTTTTAGTGGATGTCAACAATCTCCACTAAGAATTCTGCAGCATGAACAATGCACTTGTTCAGTAATGCAAAAAGGAAAAACAATAAATTATTGTTGATAATTTATTTACCACCAAGGTCTTCATTTCAAATTATCTAAAAACAATTAAATTATAGACTTATTAGCAAGAACAAAATGGCTCTTGGCAAGGCGGTATAGACCATGAAAGCACTAATAAAAAATATTTGCTATGTTGTGTTTGAGTTTTGTTACCAAAATGTTCTGATGAACTAAAGACTAGAGATATACCAAAACAAAGGCAAATGATTTGTCTGTAATACTGAAAGACACTTTCAATATATGTTAAAAGCTCTTACTATGTGGATCCAAGCATCCATACTCTTTGATCCTGTCAATGCCTGTACAGTCTAGTTTTGAGATATTTTGAAGTTCAAACTTCAAACAAAAAACTTCACAGGAAGACAATCAGTATACCAGTGAAAATTGGACACACTTCCAATGTCTGGAACACTAAGATTTAGTTATAACATGACTTGACAAGTAAACATGTAGCTTGTTGTAGCATTAATAAGAAGAAAGAGAGAAGCAAATAGCAACACCACACTTCTTCATCATTTCGGACCTGAAGTAGAGAAAGATGTTTGAGGTAAAGAATCAAAGACATTACTTAACAGTTAGTATTTTCACAGTTTTTTTAACTGCGAATTACACATCCAACATCCTCTGTTCTGTGGAAGCCAGATCACCAATCTGCAGCCATCCCCTGGAGAGATTGCTTGCCAACAACAGGACACAACACAACAGTGGGATATTTTCCAGCACCCATTTGTCTAACTGGGTAGAGGGATGACTGTACATGGAGTAGCTTATATTGTACAAGAATCTGACGGGATAAAAAAGGAAAGAAAGGAAAGAGAGGTGCAAGTGGTTAACTCTAACCAGAAAGGAAGCTATCAATGGCCGCCAAGTGATGACTAGGGGTACAACATTTCTGCAGTATGTTACTGAGAGATGGTTTGTTGTTAAGTGAATTGGCATCTAACCTGAGACCAGTCTCTTTCAACAATACAAGAAACACTCAAGGAGTAAGAACAAAGAAACAAAGCTCTTGCAGAGAATACAGACAAAAGATGACAGCAAAGTATATGCACTTGTTAAACATGTTTAATGTGTTAAAAAGACAGGACAGCAAACAGCGGATGTAGCATGCATAAAATAGCATGCATAAAGAAGCATGCATCAATGAAACCTTCAAAGGCATTAATGAAAGGAGCAGTCTCTACAAAGATAGGTTTTATCTTTGTGTTTCTCTTGGAAGAGAAAAGCTTGTGTTGAAGAGAGTAAGAAGTACTATACTTAAGAACAGTCAATTGTACATATTAGTAATGGTTAGAAGTGATGAACAGTACAACCTTGATGTGACTCTTAGATCCCCTGAGAGTCAAGCTCAGATCACTGTACTGCAGCTAGCATTCCAAAATAAAATCTACAGCGAGTGAAGTTATACAGTTGAAAATAATAAATAAATAAAAGACTAACGTGCAAAGAAAACAAGAAAGGAATGGTGAATTCAATTGTCGAAAGCTTTTACTTTTAACAATAATGCCATTTTCTAATAGAGATGTTTTTACACACAAACTGGTCATTAAGGAAATTCCTTAAACATGCTAGATGACAACAAATGTTTGAGGATTGTTCACAGCCAATAGTTACAGTATGAGGTTATATCTTGCATATTCTGTGTAGGTATCTATACTGTGTATTATGTATGAAATGTGTCTCAATCATTTATCTGAAATAATTATAATGAGCTTGACTGAAAGCACACTGTTTAGATCTCCTATAATAAATTCATTCCATACTCATTACAATGCTATTTCCTCATAAATAACAGAACGTGGATTATTGAATGAACGACTTTTTATACTGCTTTTAGGAGAAGATGAAAAGGCCCTTTTTAGATTTGACTTCTTGGGCACTTTTAGTGAATTTTCCCAACTCTTTGCACAAAATGTTGAGGCCCTGTTAAGAAAGAATGGTTTACGGTAAAGCTTGTTTTCCAACTTAAACTGACCAATGACATAAGGCATATCAACATCTCTCTCATCATCCACGTCTTGTGACAGCTGCCGTGGTGATGAATCAGACAGTGCTTCTGATGCAAAGTCTTTCTGCATTTGGTACACTGTGCTGTCTTCAGACTCATCACTTGCTGAGTACCGCCTCCTCCTCTCAGTCTCATAATCTCTTGAGAGACGCCGTAAAACATCATTTGGAAGCTGGTCACTTTCCAAGCTTCTTTGTCGTTGAAGACCCTTTTCAGCACGGGATACTGACTGCTCTTCAGAATGCACTGGAGCCCTTATGTATGGTGACTGTCTATAAGCATGTTCTGTGGAACCATTTTGTACCCTGTGCTGTGGTTCATCTAAGTAAGAACAATGCAAACTTAATATACAAAAGTACCTTTCGTCCACAAAATCAAAAGTTAGATACATGCATTTACTTTAGTTGACACAAGATTTGACTACCTTGTATAACCATGTGTACTCACTTCCTAATGAAGTACTGTTCTACATACACTGTACTGTTTAGTTTTAAGCCATCATCTCTTACTAGGATCTATTAAAGCATGTTAGTTTCTTAAAGTCATGTTAACAATCCTAAGTGTATGTCAGTGTCTCTTGAATAGTCCTTGCTCCCAGTGGAGTCTGTAGCCACACAAAACGAAACACACTCAGTCATGTGTCTCAAACAAAATACTTACCGGCAACACTGTGTGACAATTCCTGATCCAGCATGGTCATTTTGGTCTTCATTTTCATCTGAAACCTGTGAAATGCTTGACTCATCTGTAGAAGGTATCTGGACCTAAACAAAAGTCAAAAAAAAGTTTGAACGGTTCAGTAACGCTTCAACTATAATACAAGGTGGTGAATGAATGGTAAAGTAGAGGCTCCAAAGAGGTAGTGTCTTACTGAGATGCAGAGACGCAAAGATGCTGCATTCTGAAAATCCAAGCCCGAGACCAAAACGATAATAGACTATGATACCACAATAAACACACAGCAACAAGACTTCATGACTCATCCTAAAGGCTTCCAAGGTTTTGAGATAATCCAGGCATTATTGACTACATCACATGTATCATTTATTACAATATAGCTATAAATATGTTCAAGATGCTACCCACTTTTTGTAATGATTTGTGTAGAATGTCATTTTTGGTGGATCAGGATTTCCTCTTGGTTCTATGAAAAACTTCTTTTTCTGTAAGGAAAGGATGGCAAACAACAAGTCACACAATGTAACACAGCACAAGTTAACTAACAGCAGGGCTGTGCTCTAAGGGCACCCGGGTGCCTCAGGCAACTAGCTTTTGCCTTTGGGTGACCACGGCAGATACCGGCAATCTTATTTCTTTCATAATTTATAAGCTTTTTACTGGGTACCCCGGATCTCATAGTTTGGAACCTTTGGGCTCCTTGTAATTTTTCTTAGAGCACAGCATTGAACAGGTAACAAACTATCCATGTGTACTGTGCTGCTCTAATGCAAATGTGTTTGATATGTAATCTGGAAACTACAGTTTTCAAACATCCATTGTTTTGCTTGTTTGTTTGTTTGTTTGCTTGTTTGTTTAGTTTTGTTTGTAATTTGTTTTGCTTTCAATTAGCTTCAAATGGGAACATCAAGACAGTCTAGTGCAACCTGCTGCTGAGATGTCCAAAATTATTTTCACTCATTAGCATGACAACAAAATTCCAACAGTGACTCTTAGGAATGATCCAAATGTTGTGAAACTTGTAACTTACAGTGTGTATTAAGGTCTGCAAAATAAAATTAATAACCACCTTAACATTATTTTAAGGTAATGGATCATGTGCAAGAAACATGTACATACCTTAAACGATAGCTTTTTTGTCATTGGCCAAGAGTGTCTATGAGTGGGGAATTTCATATGTCCACGGGCCTATAGTGTTCAATAATAAAAACTATTAACTATTATAATCTTTACTGTTCATTCATTCAAAATTGTTGTGATAAGTACATTCTGTATTCTAACCAGATGAGTTATTGATGGCTTTGAGAATAACTTACACTGTAAAATATAAAATGTAAAATTGTATTCTATGGTATAAATAGGTACATGATGTGTATGACCCTGATGCTTGTAAATAATCATAAAAAACACAAGTACGATAGTTAATGGCGTAGTTTTATTGCCTAACCACCATGAGGCTGTAGGTTCGACTCCTATTGGGAGCACTTGGAATTTCTTTCCAAATTTTTGTGCCTGAGTGTGTCGTTTTCCCATTTTTCATTTTTCACAATGTACATTGCAAACAATGTACCTCATAAACAGTGACTCCACGGACACAAATTCCAAGCCAAACTGACTCTTTATCACTCTTCTTGGGCTGTATGGAAAGTAAAAACAGATGCTACTTATTATGTTCTTTGATACAACAAAAGAATGATCCTCTGATACTATTATTTATACCAATGGCATTACAATATAATAATTTATTACTGTTAGTATTTATTAACATTATTTTTTTCTTTACATAATATAGTTAAAATATTTTTTTTCAAACAATAATTTTAAGACGCATTAAAAAAGTGTCCACCTTTCCTCCTCCTGTGTGTGACATCTGTCTTTGTACTTTGTAGAAGTGTATTCCATACTCTTGCAGCTTCTGAGCTTCCTTAATAAATTCCAGTTCTGCATCTTCCTCTGACAGACCATGAAATGTTTTATGGAAACGTGGTAGCTCTTGTGTGGCATGATCAACAGACACCTTGTCTATAATCTAATTTAGCAAAATAACCAAGAATATAACTACTTCTGAGCTGCACTTGATTAGTAGAAAGTACATTTGTACAGACTAAAGTTTCTCTGTCTATTAGTAAATATACTGTATGCACAGTGAAAATCATAAAACCTGAGAAATGTCTGGATTAGAGCTTTCAAATACAGTAGTGACTATTCAGCACTCAGTTGATGTTGTGAGACTCCTCATTTTTTCATACATGAAGTATAAATCACACAACTTTTTTTTTCAAGTTGAAAAAAGTCGCCAACAACAGGATTCGAACCCAGGCCGCCGGATTACCGCATGGGAACTCTATCCACTAGGCTACCGACGACCAGCTGCAAGAAACCGTAAAATTTTGGCCATATATCCTAACCTCGACATAAAGGCTAACCGCGAGCAAACGAAGCTAACGTAGGCTAACTGGAGTGCTTTTTAGGCAAAATGGAGCGCTAGTAGGCTAACCGGAGTGCAAAGTAGTCTAACCGAAGTGCAAAGTAGGCTAACCAAAGTGTATAGTAGGCTAACCAGAGTGCTAAATAGGCTAACCGGAGTGCTGTTTTGTATTCACTACATGAACTGAGTGTTACGTAGTATAAAATACCATGAGGTGTCTCCCTATTGTCTCACAACATCAACTGAGTTCAGAATAGTCACTCCCATCAGGAAACTGGCCTTGTACAGTGTATGTCATAATGTGAAAGGTTACAGAAAACAGGGAAACCAGAGGACCACGAGTATTGACATATGTGTAAATTAATTTAGCTGAACACATTGCTAGTCTAAACCCCTGATCCAAGCCCATACATGTTTTTTGTCATCCAAATAGGAACATATCTTCTTATGAGCATACGAACATACCCTGCTTGGAATGTAATGCTCTGTAAGGAAGTACTCATCACCAAGTACATCATGGTAGTCTCCTGTCTCTGCTTGAAGTGCAAGTCCTCCAAGAATAAATGATGCTTCCTCGTGACAGTACAGCTGTCCACTCAGGATGTCCTCCCGCAGCTGAAGGTAAAACTGATGAATGGTCTTTTGATAGCTGTAGCGGGAAGTAGAGTTGTCAGATTCATGTATGACAAGTGAATTACTTCACAGGTTTACATGTGTGCAGAAAAAGTTAACCGAACAGGTAGCAAGCACATTCCTGACTGACAACTTGAGTGTTGCAATGCCTGACCTATCCAACTTTACATAAGTGTATCTACAATGCCACAGATTTACATCTGCAAGTACTTTTGTTTTCGTTGCACAGTTTAGTTGCAAAGATAGTCAAAGAAAAATGATTTGGCCAGTGCTTTAAGTTTAACAAGTGACATACAATTAAACCCCCAGTACAGGGAACATTTAAAATTACACTGATCATTTTCAGTTGATTATGCAATGAAAAATGTTTGTCTGACATGTATGTTCTTGGCATGCACTGGGTACCTAGCACATTGATCCAGATACTACAATTGTCACTGTTAAGAAATAACAAATATTATTTATTAAAAGGAGTCATTATTAATAAGTGCTTTAATATCCTTGTAGCTTTACCTTATAAGAGTAATGTTTTCCAGATAAAATTTGACTCTAAAGTACAGAAGAAACTTTTCTGCAGGTTCTTTTTGCTACAGGAATAAACAATATTATATGGATTAATAGTAAAACTAGCATGTGTAAATTCCACTTCAATCGGGAATTCAAGGGCCACAGGTTCACCATCACTGTTGTTAAACAATCATTTATTTAATATTTATTTTGAAAGAAAAATAATTATTAATGATTCTAGTTAGGTATTTTGATGTACAGCTCAAGGACACCACAGTACAAAACAACAGGTTAAACACATATTATAATTGACTTTTTATGGTTTTGTTTTTATTAATTAATAATTTCAAATTAACTGCTACCTCTTCTTTCCACTTTGGAGGGGCATACTTCGCTAGTTTCACATCCAAATCTAAAAATATGTGTTCCCCATCTGCAAAAATATATATTTTTAGAAAACATAGGTGATAAATTTAACTACACACTCAGAAAACTTCTTGCATACTTTACCTCCAAAATAATGCCTCTTACTCCAAACAATGTTATTTTGTAATTTTTGGGTGCACCCACTGTATTATAACTTGCTAAAATATTTTCTATTTAACCTACAATAACATGATATATTAAAGACTTATTAATATATAATTTCCATACAGCTTCTGTTTTGAAGGTACCCGGTGGATGCAAATAATCATCTCATTACATCATATCATACCACTGTGGCAGTTAGATAGATAGATGCTTTATTAAAACTAAATTGCAACCCGAGGGTTGAATAATATAATTTTTTACAAAAAAAATTACAATGGTTAAAAAAGGTTAAAATTTCTTATATATACAAAAAAATATACAACTATGAAATGTCAAATATTTAAAATTTATGTGATTACATGTAGCTGATTGGCTGTTAGACACATGTCAGCAATCAATCCACGTTTCATCATTTTTGATCCATTTTCCTGTTAGAGAGCATGCTCTTGTCGCCAGTTTAAACTTATTCTCACCTTGTAGCTGAGTCAGACCAAACAAGAACTTTTCTGTTAACCCCAGGTACTTGATGACTTGATCAAACAAAGCTTGTGTTGTAGAAGTGGCCTGAAAAATTCATCACAGCGAAAAAAATAATAATTCATTCTGATTGACAAACAAAACATGAAAAAATGTGACCATAATAATAATGACAATTTCTTAAAGAAATACAGTAAGTCAGCATTGAGGTGTGAAAAACTTTATTTGTTGAATGGTCTGCTCAACTTATAAATTCAAAAGGAAACAGCCCATCTGAATAACTTTGGCATCATACCTCGATCATCAGTTGCAGTTTTTGTCTGTTTAACACAATCACTGTCACCAATCGTCTGCCATGTGGTACAGAGCCAGCTTTCCTCTATAATAAAGTCATCAATAATACGTAAAATAAAACTACTTCTAAAATATTTCCTTAGTTAAGTAATGTGAATATCAGGAAGAATCATGAGGATTCTGTGGCATTAACTAAAAAACAAACAAACTAAGAAACTCCTCTTAAAAGAAAATTACCACCCAGTGTGCGAAAAGTGTCAATGAGTGTCCCTGGTCTCAGATGAAATGGATCAAAATGAATTACTACTTTTTTCAAGTTCTCAATGACATAATTTTTTCCCATAATGTGCCGGAAATGATCATAATTTGTTCCTCTTTCAACAATTTGGTTGATTCTTTCTCTTGTTGTTCTTGCTTGTTCTAAAATTATTAGTCTAGTAAACAAGTAAAGGTATTATTAATAGCACAGTTTTAAGCAGAAACAGTCAAAATCCGCATAATACTTCCCCTTTACGTACATCTAAAACTTACCGGTGATATATTAACAACTGACAGGTTTGGATCTTTTTCAATCAGAACAAACTCAGGACCAAAGAAATTCTGTTATGGATAATAATAATAAACATCCTGGTTAGCATTTGCATTTTCAAAAAAAAAAAACATGAGCACTCTTTTTCTAATTGGCAACTGTCGTTAAGCCAGCCTGAAGCTAGCAAGCTACCACAATGTCGCAAAAGTTCCACAACTGTCCTTCACGAACTTAATAAACGAAACTGATGACATCAACATCAACATTGTATTAACTACACTGTCTTTTTCTTGGTAATGCTCTTTAGTAGCTTCTAAGCAAGGCCTGAATTAAATACTAGAAAAACGTTCTCTACACATTTAAACAAAATGTTACAGTGTACACATAAGTACACATGTATTTACACACCACTTACTTCTAGTTTGGTTTTTGATCCAGTTCTGCCTTTCGTATCCTTTGCAGCCTCAGTGCTAACATGTATGTCAGGTACAGAGAGAAAACGTTGTGGCATTTGATGAGCATGATCAGTTTCATCATTTCCTGGAAAACTTTTCTGGGTCAGGACTTGTTTTCTTAAGTCCATTGTCGATGAATATTGACGATCACTGAGCAAAAGATAAGAAGGAAATATTTTATAATGGAGGAAGCAAAGAGAACTGTTCAAGACAGCTCTTTGAGCTATGGACTTGACTAGTTCATGCAGTATAGATGCCTTGTGCTCCCCCGACACACGACAACAAAACTGTTTTAATCAAAGTCCTCACTTGGTCAGTTTTACTTTACTAGCCTTCTTGCTTGAGATATTGAACTCTGCTCTAAACCGTAACATTCTATCGCTTCCCTAGCCATCTACAACTTCCTATGGCCTAATTTCTTTTTTCATGTCTTGCCTGCAAACTCTGGAACTCCTTACCTGAACATGTCAGTTCTAACTTTATAATGACTTTGTGCGGCTCATCCGCAACTATAGTTTTATGCGTGACTTGTAAGTTATCTGTTTTTATATATTGCCATTAGGTAAAATTGATTTACCCGTATGTGATTTAATATTTTATTTATTTACTTACTTACTTGTACTCTTACTCTTCCTCATATACATTAGCTAAGTCTAGCTGCCCTACTCTGTAAATCTGAGATTAAAAGCATACCTATGTATGTATATGTTGCAGTTAATTTTTTTCTTCAGTTAATTTTTATTTTTCCTTTGTTTTTGGGTATGGTAATGTATGATAATGAGTTTAAAACAAAGGAAAAATAAAAATTAACTGAAGAAAAAAATTAACTGCAACATATATATTAAACATGCCTTTTGGTTGACACCACACAGGTCAGGGAAAATACTGGTAATAGACCTATTAGTTATATGTCTTACTTTGATACACGAGGATCTTTTCCAGCCCTGAATGCCGCCCTTGAAGCTGAACTCCCTATACTGGTAAGGTACGGCTCACTCTCATACCCGTCTGTCAGGTATGAATCTGGCGCATAGCTTCCCTGTGTGATTGACATCATGGATAAACGGCCGTCAGACAGCATGGATGACTGTGGACCAGACACCATCGAAGAAGTGACTGATGTATCACTGTCAAAACGACGCAATGTAGAATTCCCTGAAGATTAATTTGAAGACAAGTATTGCATAAGACATAATGTACATTGTTAGAGGTACCACTAACCTGCTGCTGTTTTAATTTATCTTCTTACAAAAAAATTATCTTACTTATCTTACTTAACATTCAGATCAGCAATTAATTCTTCACCATACTGTACCTTTGCATAGTAATCATCGTAAATTCTGTGAAATTATATAACAAGTGGTATAACCACACAAAACAATTCCCTGCAAGCTTTCTTTCATCATCTACCGGTAATTACAAGTCTCCCAAAACAAACAGTACATCTTTTTATCAGACTTGTGGCCTTTAAGATCAATGACTATTACACAGTGACAATGTTATTGAAACAGACAATTTTGTTGCCCATTTATTAGTAATTCGCTAATTACAATTGATTTACTGCTTCACTTAAGATAATCATTGCCTTAACATTTAACTTGCATGTAAGATGTCAACTTAAATGCAAATGAGTGTAATTTCAGAGTATAACATTGCAAAGTTTCTTACTTGTGGCAGGAACCAAATCAGGTCTTGAATGTACTGGTACATGTACTCCTTGATCAAGGCCTTTTGCGGGGCCCTCGAAATACCCAGCCTTGGGGATACCATCTTGATGCGTGCTCTGGCTTGAGCTAGAGAGTGGGAGATGGTTCCAAGATGTTCCATTCTGGAGTGTGGCTGAACTACTCGACCTTGACTGATCACGTGTCCTGGGCCATGTCTGGTCATGAGCGACAGATTCTGATTGGTCATAAGAGCTTGGCTGTGATTGCTCAAAACCATTTGATAAGTTTGGAGATGGTGAAGATTGTTGACTTCTGTCTCTTCTCGCTCGTTCCAGATGATCCTTGTATTTGTCTACAAAATATTGAGAAGAACTGTGCTTTACCTCCAAACATCCACTGACAAAAGAGTGGTCATAATAAAATTCAGTCATCTATGCAACTTACACTGGATCATCTAATTCTAAATGCAAATAACCAGTGACTCACCAAGCACATGAGGAATGCGAGCCTGCTTACTGCGAGGTGTCAAGGCTAGCTCAGTCGGTGAGCCTGATCGGCGATAATTTGACCCTATCAATTCTTCTGATGTTGGTTGACCTTGTGTGCTAATCCTTGAGGGCGGAGGTGAAGGAAGGCTTCGAGGGCTGACTAAATCAGTGATCACTGATGGACCCTGAGGAGAAAACAAAACAGTCCTTTTCACCATGTTACACTTCTCATGCATATACCTGTACCTTGCCTAGCTTTTAAGCAAAAGCATGCATTGGACCAAGAGTAAACAAACATTTGACCCACATGCTTTCTTTGAAAACGACACTCAGAAACTCAGCAGCCAGGTATTAAAATATCAACATTCCTGCTAAATGGCTATTCTAACCAGCAGTAAATACATTGTATTTTATTTTTTGGAACGTTTAATTGACCAAGGTTCTGTAACATCACTTGTCTTTATTTTATATATATATTCGTCTTATCAGACTTTACCTCTCCATTCATGAACTCAGAGTCATTAACATGCACTGTTTCTTCATCAAAACTGTAATCTTCTTCATCATTCTGCAATAGAAAACATCATTACTAACATAGTGAAAAGTCAAGTGTAGGTTTATCCCCTACCCCTACACCCACCCCGCCAAATTTTGTCAGGTTTACCCGACAATAGTTATTAGACTGGTACCTCATTTTATACACCTGTGGTGTGGTGTGATAACAGCACAACACAAAGAAGATGGAAGATGTATGGCTGGTCATTACTCAAACTCAGATTGCTAAACTGGAGTTTGACAAGTGAACCACTGGGTTACTGTGCTTGCCATGACTAAAATGCTCAATATATAATGTAAATCAGATTCATGGCTGTTGAGTTTACTTACAGTCAGAGAATTACACGTGTCAGCATTGGACTGACAGTTACGTTTATCAAGTCAACTTACATCTGGTACATCATCTCCCAAAACTGCAGTAACCATGGATACAATAAGGCCGTTAAAGCGTCGCCTTTTACGATGCCCACGGCACATCTACATGCAAAAGATGGCAAAAATAAATTTTAGCAAAAGATTCTTGTTAATGATTGTAACCCTGATAGAAAAAATGCCCATAATAATAAAAATTAAAATAATTTATAACAGGTTTTATCACCAGCCAACATTAATAAAAACTTGTAGTTACTTACTTCCAGAACTTTTGTGAGAGAAATCCGTAACTGGGAACTTTCTTCACACATGGACAAAAGCACATTCTCCAAATTTTCACTTAAATTCACTGGCTGTTAAAGAAATGCAAAATTCAAAGTTATATAATATATTTATCCCTCAAAAGGAGTTAAATAAGATAAGTATGTCGTAATTCTCACCTTTCCAACAGGGATTTCATACTCTGCTGCATGATAAAGTGTCATTCCCAGTGAGTAAATACAGACCTGTTAAATTCACAAACAACAAAGTTGTCAATGCAAATCATGCACTTTGCTGGGAAATTTGCAAGGTAAGTAAGAAAAGTTAACTAAAACAAGCGTGCATCTTTCCAGTGCAAGCAAAATTTAAGAGCTGCTTGTCCAGGCCCATTTACCGGTACAGACCCATTTTGCTCAACGGGGTATAGAAAAAAAAAGACAAATAAGTCAAGTTAGCCAAAGCAGTACAAGCTGGAATTCATTAAAGCTTTTTTGGAGCCCTGATATGGTGTTATCCAAGATACTCTTCTAAACAAGTTTCTCTCCATTTTCAAGCCATTTTAAATAAAAGCTAGCTGGGGAGGCTGGGCTTCACAATGTCATGTCCTGCAGGCAAGTAGATTTTAAACTTAATAATTTATTTACTAGCTAGTGACAGCTAGTGACAGAGCTGCAGATACACGTCAAACCTTAGTTACCTTCAGGTTGAAACAGGTTTAAAACCTACATGTAGATGTAGTTTGGAAACAAATAATTAATCCGACCTACAAGTTGTACAGTCAAACAATTAATCTTGAACAATAAATTGGCTACATATTGTTATTGCAATTATACCTTTTCTAGGGTTCCCTCACTTCCAATGGGTTTACTATGTTTTGAGTACATTTCTGGTGCTGTGTAGGAGTGATTTCTTGACGACACTGAAACATATATTTTACTATTTAATAGGTTACAACCATGTTAAGCAAATAACCAAAACAAAATTATCACAGTTCTAAAACATTCACCTTGGTAGGTTCTAGATTTCTTGGGTGTTGAACTCAGACATATGAGGTGATAATATTACATCATGTGTAAATGTTATCAGCATAAGTGGGAGAACAAGTCATCATTGTCAAACACCCAACAGGTCCATTCACTAAATTAGTCACTAACCATGTTTCTTTACTGCTATTCAGCAGAACTTCCTTACCTGTGTGCAGTGAGAATTTGACCTTGCCATTATGGCAAAGAAGTAAACTTTCTGGTGTAATTGTATAGGTGAGAAGACCCTTCCTTCTTGCTTTACCTGTTTGTAAATCAAACAGAGCTCAGGAAATATTATCATTTTTAATAACATTTGACTAAAAATAATAAAATGCCACAATTCAGTTTCACATCCATGGACATAATTTACAATTTGTACATGTAAGTGTAGTCCGATACATGTAATGACTGTCACAGTAAATGGTAATTGTAAAAATCAAACAGCCTCCCCACCCACCCCTCTCCTCCCCCGCCAAAAAAAAATGATTGTTGTAAGTTATGCTCCTAGAATTTTTAATGAAAGAAATATATGTTTTGAAAGAAATCAAAAGTTTAGTCTTGAGAAAGGCTCTAGCATTGCTTACAATGTGGACTCTACAGGGAGACCAACAGGTCTGAATGTTTTTCCTCCAAATTGAAAAGTTTACCTTTAATAAACACATCCTGGAGTGCTTCGCTTGATTGACAGAGCAATGCCCAAAGTTCTTCTTCCCGTAGAGGGCCTGCACGCACCTCAAGAATCTCATCTAGCGTGACGGAGTTGGCTGTTAAGGCTGGCATGGTTATTACACTAACCTGGAACACTGAAACAAGGCAATTTAATTTCTAGTCAAATATTACCCTGATTCCATTGATGGAAGTACAAGTAGGGTTAAATATTTTTTTGTTAAAAAAGGTTACATATACATACATGTACAGTATACACATATCAAGGTTGCTTAATATATAGTAAACTAAGAATATGTTTTGTACAGCTTAAGATAGCCTCCCATGCAGTTGTTTTTAAGGACAATCGGAGTGAAATACAATTGCTCCCAAAATTGACTGCGTGGGAGGCTAAGCTTAAGACAACCTTGAAATATTTTGGTGGATAAGCAAGAACATCTTTCACTGACTTTATGGTATACGTTACCTAAGATTAGAATGCCTGAAAATCAAAATGAAACATAGAAGTTTTCTCTGCTTCATCTTGTGTTGTCAGTCAACCAAAATCTTGCAACATATCTGCCTCTAAAAATAGAATACATTACATAACTATCACATAGTTACATGAATGTACAAAATTAGCTACATACATGTACAGATGTATTTGCAACACATGTACGTTTAATATCAAGTTGTTCACTACACTGACTTGTGACATCCTGTTTGTATATGTACCGGTACTTCCAAAATGTTTGCAAAAAAATATTCAAGTGCCCACATTTACTGAATTCAAAAGCCATGGTAACACACTATATAATAAAGAATTTTGTCTGACAGTGCAGTTGATTAAACAAGCCACAAACTGCAAACAAAAATCTACTTACAAGAAGAATTAATTATTCTACTCACAGTTGAAGTACATCACAAAGAAACAAAATGTCATATAAAATGTAAATTAAATTTTATGGTGTCACTTTAATAAATCAATTCAGCCAGCAGACAAGTTGACATTTAACACTGAAAACAGGTTCTCAAAATTTCACTTTTATCAAAATCCATGTCATTTCAATAACTTAAAGTGGCACATTGACAACTAAGAAACCTATTGCTCAGCTGTAACTAACAGAGGTGTTACAGGCTATGAGTTTAACTACATTTAAGAATACTGGATCATATTACTTTCATATTACTTTCTTACTAATCAAAATAAGATAAAGTTAAGCAATGTTGAAATTTCTGCACTAGCCAGTGGAATACACGTACTGAGCCCTTAAAGTATTCAGTTGTAGTAAGAAGGTCACCTTACACTGTATGCCGGCTTTTTATAGCATGAAGCAACTAGGAGTATTGCTACTCCCCCCTGGATGGGAGCTAATCCGTCACAAGTATGTGTAACCCCCTGAACCCCCCTCCCCTCCCCCACCCCTCCCTCCAGCCAGCATTGTCTCAGGTTGGCCAACAATTGGCCAGTACACTCCTGGCTCAAGTTGTTCAAAGGGTGGATAATGCTGTTCACCAGATAAATCACTATCCCTTGGATAGCAAAGTTTGTTCTGTCAACACTTATCCACTGGATAGTGATTTATCTGGAGGATAGTGTTATCCACCTCTTGAAAAACTGGGACCTGATGTGGTGAGAGGCATTGTGAGAGTAAAATGTCTTGTCCAAGAACAAAATGCAGTGATTGATCTCCACCACAGCTTGAATCCACTTTGCTGCTAACCTTTAGCTAAGAAGCTTAATGCTTTGCAAAAAAACTACATCCTAGAAACTCATGTCCAATGTCCTATATTCATTAATTCAAGTCGTCTGAATTATCTTGCTCTTATATAAATGCAGTAAAAGCTAGGACACACTGCCAACAATATGGTTTCCATGACTTTGTACAGAACATGGAACACTACACTGTACATTGTAATTGAAAACGATCAATAATCTCAAACTTCAAGTCACTAATTACAAATGTTCCAGCTCAGAGAAAGCCAACAAAATCACAGCTAAAATATAAAACACAACCAGTAGTATATGACATATTACTTACATGTACTATAAAGATACTTACTAAGGTCCAACTAACTTAACCTGGTTGAAAAAACTGCTTAGAGCAGATTCTTGACTGTATTGTGTTTAATATATGATTCCCAAATGATTCAATATCAGAAATCTTTTATTTTATTTGAATATAATACAAAAGAAATTAGCCAAAAGGCAAGCTACATTTAGTGTACAATGAAATAATTTGAGTCCACAAAATACAGTTTCTTAGATCAGGATAACATCATTAAATCTATGATCTGAATGTTTTCACAAGATACACAATGGATAAGCTGTCGCTGTGGCTGCCATCATCTAAAAAGAACTCATGTCTCTATAACTACAGTACAATACACTATACGCTGTACAGTCAAAAAGAAAACATCTGAACAATATGACTTAAAATAATTGTAATGAACAAAAGATAACGGTTTAAGACTATGAAACACAAAAACAAAATGAAAGAAAAGAAAACTTGGTACACTGTATGAACAGGTTGAGAAAGGTAGTCAAAACGCACCTGTCCACTGTGTATCTGAACTCAAGGGCAGGCTTTCATGCAGTACTTTATTCTAATTTTGGCAAATTTCTTCCTCTATAACTTACTGTAGTATTAAAATATTGCTCAAAACCACATCATGTTAATAATATCATTGAAAACACTCTTGAGGTAACAGATACTGTCCATGTTAATACCCATTGAATACAAGAACTTTTATTGCTCATATTACCGAAAGATAAACAAAATAATTATTATTCTAGTTGCAATATATTTTTAAATAGAAAATTACTGATTCAGAAATAATATTGATATCTTAAACAAATATTATGGGGAAAATGGCTATGCAGTATACAGAAATTCAAACACTGAAACAGTTTGCAGATTTAACATCTGACAAATCTTTAGCACAGTTATCCCTACTCCTGGTTTACTTTAGAAATCAGCTGCAGTAGTTCAAAAAGTTAAACACGACCACTGCAATTTAGCTTCTTTAATCTTAAACTTCATACTTCCATTACTAACAAAATTCTCTTCGATTTTTGAACAGTGAAATATTTTCTTAAGATTTACACCTCCCTGTTTCTTGTACATGTGTGTTTCCTGTTTCCCTGTAATATGAGCATCATCCCCCTTAGCCTGTACGGGCCACTTTATACAATCTCACACTGGTCAGACAATTGCTCTTTCTGAAACTTACTTCCTTGTACACCTGCCAGTGCTACAGTTTGCTAAGGGCAGCATCCTTTAGGAAATGTACCAGATATTTCAAATAGCTGACTACATGTTAGGCACCATATCTTTGGAGAGGCCCTGCCAGGGGGATGTCCCAGGTCGCTTGTCGGAATTTTAAAATGTCTCATGTCGGCGTTTTGTCAAGGCTACACAACGCTGTCGGAAATTTAGCAACATACATTTTGGCTTCGTCAGTCATTTGTCGCTATTTCGTTTGAGCGCTGTCCCTACATTTTGGCCCATGTCGCTTGTCAGAATTTACCCTGGCAGGGCCTCTTTGGAGCATGGATTATATTAGAAAGTTTTGCAAATTAAAAATTCAATATTGGACACTTTGAACAATATTAAGATGCCAGCTATGATATGACAATGATATGTTTTGCTTAACGTGCCGTAAAGGAAACAGCCAGCTACTTTATGAACTTTTTAAATGCAAGCAAAAAAATACAGTACTTGAGCATAATGAACTCAACAAACTTTAGGAAGGAAATGGTGAAACATCTGCCAGTCGGCTTGAATGCAGCTTGCCAGGGATATACACATAAAAATGATCATTACTTCAAAATAAAGTGTCATCACTTTGTAGTACCGTTGTAATACTTTCTTAAAATATTAAGCTTACATGAAATCATTCTGATGGCACGTGAGCCAAGAAGAGTGTGCTACGAGTCACCGACAGACGAGGTAAAATTGGACGAGGTAAAGTTGGACAGTGAAAATAATCAGAAATAATATGCAACTTTCGCTGACTTTTAAGCTTAGAATCCAATTTTTAAATTCAAATGCCCCAGCAAGCTATAAATATACATCAGCTACCGAGGGTATAGAAAAGCAATTAACATCACTTAACATATGCATGGTCTAAAATCTAAATCGAAAACTGTTTACTCTTCTGTCAGGATTCTCGCAAACAATCTGCACAAGGAGAGAGCCCGGCCGAAGACCGGAGAGAATATTCAAGCAAGATCGGATGCTGCTTTCATTTTGTGAATTTTTTGCAACTCATGCCAGTGCAGCGCTTGAGTTTTGTTTTATACCGGAATTCGTTCACCGAATAAAGTCAAAAATATTATCCTGGTTTCCGATCCCAAACGAACCGCAAATAATTGCTTGCACTATTCTGGCTCGTGGGTAGTTACAAGAAAATTAAATTTTCAATCGAACAGCATAATTGTTCTGTAGCAAACAACCTGACCAAACTACGACACATTGTAGATTTTAACTCCTTTCACTTCATCTTCTTACTTTGTACATCACCTCAAAAATAAGCACTATGTTTTCAAGATGAAAAGAGATTACCAGAAATGTGGGAATACATTTTGTAGAGACCCATCACCTTAGCTAAATATTATGCCAAAGGTTTCGTATATCAACGATTTAGTTTACATTGATGGCTTTGAATTGTCTTCTAAATTCATATCAAATACCTTTCTTCTCCTGTCGACAAATCGGGAATGTCTTTTGAGTAAAAATAGTCAAAACGTCCTATCTAAATATCGATTTTCGATTTCTAAATCGACTACTAGATGATACAAACCACGCACATTACAAAATGCAGGCTTACCGCTACCTGCCAAGGTGACCTAAACAGGACGCAAGCTCTGTCCAAACCTTTCCACCAATGCACTATATGAAGTACTGTTCTGGAGGGATAAAATTCCTTTCTCCAATTTGTTGCACCTAGTGCAATAAAGCTACTTGATCGGATTGTGTTCTTCGATGTTGTAAATTTTCTGGGAAAACAATCGGCCTCACAACGACTCAAAGTGGGAGACAACAATAAATACTCGATTATGATTGGCCAAAATAACGCACGTGACTATCTGATTCCACACCAATGAGTCATCGCCGCCATTTTGGCTCGCTTTTCAAACACGGTTCGCCGACGCAAAATACTGAAAAGCAACCTGTGAAATTAATGTTTACGTAAATAAATTAAAACGTAATTTTAATCCAGTTTTAAACAGGCAGTCATTGAAAGAAGAATACTTCAAATAAAATATGGCAAATAATATTGAAGGGGTGATTTAGTTCTTACTGTATTCGATTTACCACAGGTAGCCCAAGCTCAAGCTCGATTAACGTCTCGCTACTGGCACGCACAGCAGGGGATCTAGGGGGAGGGTGCAGAGGGTACGGGTGTGCACCCTCCCCTGAGATGACCGAGCGCCTTTCGGTCTAATACAGCTGGTACTCTGCAAAAAATAAAGAAAAAAACTATGTGCTACCCCTCCTAAGAAAAATCCTGGATGTGCACCCCGCCCTTCACCCTGCGAGCAGAGCCCTTTCTTTTTCGCTAATAAACTGACGCGATTTATGCAGAGCCTCTATTTCTTCCCAATTCAAAAGAGGCTCTAAGAAAATCCTGGATCCGCCCCGCACAGAAGCTAACAGTCAAAATATAAGGATTCATTGGGGGGAATATATTAATAGCTGAATATTTAAACCTGAAAATACGAGCAAAGTTTAAATAAGAAATAGCTTACCTGCTTTTAATTTAGTTGTTTTATTTTATTGTTTTTTTTTTTAATTTCAGTGTGGTTTCTGGTTCGATTTATGAGATGTATGGAAACAGTATAAGAAGCCCGGGGCGGGGAGTAGGGGTGTCGGTTTGTGCCGTTGGATGGCCAGGGTCACATTTTTCATTTCATTTCACATTTTAATTTTTCATTCATTTGGCAAATATTCCCCGTATTTTGATTATAATCCAATCCAGACGATCCGATGATCTTTTGCTTTCTTCTACATCAAGGAGAAAGATCGAAATGAGGATATCATAGTATACGACGATCTGAGTGTAATTAATATTTAATTTTAATTTTACTTTTTAAAATTGTCAAGCGCCTTTGAACTTATGGAAATGGCGCTATATAAATGATTATTATTATTATTATTATTGATATCATTCAGAATTAGCCATGTTCTAAACGAGCAGGGGACTGGGTACGAGCATATTTTCTCTTCGGTACAAACATTCAATATCGATTGAATTTAAAAATGGGGCACGTCATCTGAAAGAGCATCCAAAAATTAGTAAATTCACCAAATTTGATGGTTATTGGTTTAAACCCAAAGGCATGGTACACTTAGTATGGATTGGAGGGACAGGCGTCCTCCAATCCATACTAAGCTCTCTTATTTTAAAAGTGTACCATGCCTTTGCGTTTAAACCAATAACCTATTTGGTGAATTTACTAATTTTTGGATGCTCTTTCAGATGACGTGCCCCATTTTCAATTCAATTGATATTGAATGTTCGCACTAAGAAAAAATATGTTCGTACCCAGTCCCCTGCTCGTTTAGAACATGGCCAATTCGTTTACAAAGTTTGCAACCTGTCAGGACCTGGCAACCTGTAACAATCCGGTGTAACTTAGCAACGCTTTCACGAATGATCAGATCAGGTGATGTCGTCACATTTCGTGGGCGGAGCCATATGCTACGAGGGGAGACTGGTTATTAGTTGGTTCTATTTTGAGTCGAGAGTGTGTTCATTTACGTAGAACGTCTGGGAATTACGGAATTTTCTTCATTTCTGTATGCTATTCTTGTGAGTTCTACAACAATTAGCGATGCCTAAGGACCAGACAGAAGTGAGCTGTTGTGTCAAGTACCTTCTCTTCTTTTTCAACGTGTTTTTCTGGGTAAGTTTGTGCGACGAATATACGCATGATGGTGATTTGTTGACATGTAATACTACCGTACCTTCTTGTGAAAACGAATACGGCAAGACCTTACATAACTCCATGTCCTGATATTTTCTTTTGCCTGTTTACTTAACGTGATGTTACAAGTTTCCTTAACAAAATTTATTTCAGCAGTAGTACAACGTAAGTTGCCAAGACCCATTTCCGCTGTTATATTCATTTGGCAAGGAGCTATATCAACGCTTGATGAATACAACATAAACTAATCGTTTGAAATTTATGTAGTTCTTAGAACACATTCAAGTTTCGTTCGGTTCCCGTGAATTGACCCACTTTAGGCGCATAAAGTAAGCTCAGTGAAAATGCTTCATATTAAACTTGAATGAACCTTAAAAGGCTTTTAAGGACAAGCACGAATTTCGTTTAATTTGTGAAAAATGCTTTGTTCTCATAAATTCAATATATTGCCCTGAACACGAAGCTTGTGTAGTTTGTTGTAAGCAGTCAAACTACAAGATTTTTCCTTCCATGAATGTTATTCTTAAATATTGTACCTTCTATAACGGATTTTGAAAAACATTACTTACTATATAATTATTTGGGGGGGGGGGGGGGTATACATGTATTTTACAGTTTGTAGTATTTACAAATACCTTATATTACATGAAATATTCATGACACTTTAATTTTGCAATTGTCATCATTTAAAAAAAAAGGAAATTAAAGTGTTGCCAAAAATGAGTGTCGCAAATGCAAGATGACCTCCAAATTAATAAAATATTTTCAAAAGGAAGTTTTGATATCTGAGGCAGTTCCTTTGTTCTTATCAATACTGCTACCTTCTATGTCCACCACAAGCAACATCCATTCAAAGGCTCCTTGTAATTCTGTTGGACAAGCCACTTCACTTACAGGGTCTTTGCGGATGTATCCATTCTCAGTATTGTCTCTACTGGTATCTCTGAACCTTCTTGTATAAATGGCGACCATCGGTATGGAGTCCTTGATTGTGAATACTTGTTATTTATTCTCTAACAGTAAAATACAGTAATCTTTGATACTACCGACTCGACCGACTCCTAGTGCGCATGACCGTAACGCAATACATCGACACTACATCTCTCCTTTCCTCTGAATAATGAGTTAGGTAAAACTTAAAAAAACGAAAATCAACATGCTACTTCCTGAATCTATCAGTCCTGGTAACGTTCACAAAAGTTATTTCCTTTGAGCAATTGATCTAAGCAATGTCCAAGTAACACAGTCTTTGAAAAGTTCAGATAATGTTCACGCAATAATGTTCCTTTTCATTAAGCCATTGATTTCAGCAATGTTCAAGTAACATAGTCTTTGAAACGATCAGGCACTCGTCTTTCTCTTGCTGATCTGCGAAGTGCGGGTAATTCAAATGGTGTAGGTGTAGGTGTTTCAACTGATGCATTTCCAGGTGGTGCTATTGGTGCATTTCCAGGTGATTCAACTGGTATAACTGTAGGTGATTCGACTGTCTCAATTGGATCAACTGCTTCTGCTGCATCAATGAAGGGTGTAGACTGTTCTTCCTCGTCACTTGGAACGGGATGTACAGGTATGTGAGAAGGCAGCTTTTTAAAGAATGACGCATTTCTTGTTATGATGTGTTCTGCATTTTGGGCTGTAATCATGCTTCCTTTCTTGTCGGTGATCTCAAATGGCTCAGGCTTGAATGGTGTAGACATCTTGTTCTGTTTTTGTTGCTTTATCAATACTTTGTCACCAACATTAAGGAATGTGTTCTTGGCATGGTTGCACTTGTCTGCATACTCTTTCATCTTCTCCTTTCTCTTAGCATCAGCTTGTCTGATCTCTGGGGATGCCTGATCAAACTGCACCAGAGGTAATGTGGACTTGAGTTTTCGTCCATTCAGCAACTCCGAAGGAGACTTCCCTGTGGTGCTATGAGGGGTGGCCCTGTACTGTCGAAGGAAGGTGAACAACTCTTGTTTCCAGTTCTTGCCTTGAACGACGGCTGTCCTAATTGCTTTCTCCAGTGTCTTCATCAGCCTCTCCGCCTCTCCATTTGCTCTGGGCCATTCAGGAGTTATTCTGCGATGTGTGAAACCAAGTTGAGTGGCAAACATCTAAATGTTAATTATTATTATTATTATTAAAACTTTCACTATTGAATGGTGGACCATTATCCGTTCTTACTACCTCGGGGATCCCTTGCCTGGCAAAGATGCTGTCAAGGTGAGGAATCACTGCCTTTGCTGATGTTGACCTCAAGATTTCGACTTCTGCATACCGACTGAAGTCATCAGTCACGAGGAGCAAGTAATCTCCGGTTGGAAAGGGGCCACAGAAATCTATGGAGAGCTCTTGCCATGGGCCTAGTGGTAGGGGGGACATTTGTAGAGGCTCACATACTGGCTTTGGATCATGGTTCGCAGCTTGGCACGGTAGGCACCCTTTGACAACTTCCTCAACCATTCTGTCTATCCCTGGAAACCAGACTGAATCTCGCAAAAGACGCTTGGTCTTCACAATTCCTTGGTGTCCACTGTGCGCTAGCATGATCATTCGATCTCGTAGCTTCTCGGGAACTATTATGCGTGTCCCTCTCAGAATAACGCCATTTGATACTGACAACTCCTGCTTGATCTGCTGGTACTGACTGACATCTCTTCCAGCCTCGTGCCACTTTTGAGTTGCTATCACTTTTGCTAGACTCTGCAATGTTTCATCAGCTGCTGTCGCATCGTTTACTTCTTGAAGCGTGATGGCATGGGGCACAGCATTATTGGTTACAAAGTTAATATAGGCATCAACTCTTGATAAATGGTTGGAAGCCTGCGATTGTTTGGGATCCGGATGGCGACTCATGTAATCAGCTGGATTGTTTGCTCCTGGCTTGTAAACAACTTTGGTTTTGTATGGCTGTAGGCGTAGCTGTAGCCTCTCAACTCACGCAGTTGCTTTGCAAGTGGGGTTGTTGAAGATTGTTTCTAGCGGCTTGTGGTCTGTGGTAACTTGGAAGGATGATCCATAGAGGTATAGGTGGAAGTGCTCAATTCCCCAAACCACTGCAAGAGCCTCTCTTTCGGTTTGGCTGTAGCGGCTTTCACAATCCGTGAGTGAGCGGCTGGCATACGCTACAATGTTTGTTCCTCCATCTGCTGTTACTTGCGTGAGAATTGCTCCCAGACCAACTGGGCTGGCATCAACAATCAGCTCCGTTTGAGTGAGGGGTTGAAGTATTTCATGATTTCTGGAGTTGCCATGCTGGCTTTGAGGCAGTCGAATGCATGTTGTTGTTCTGGTCCCCACACCCACTTAGCATTTAGATGGGTGAGTTGACGGATTGGAGCAGAGATGGACGCAAAGTCCTTTATGAAATGTGCAAGGTATTGTGCCAAACCGAGGAAGCTGCGTGCCTCAGTTGCATTCTTTGGGGGACTGGCATTAATGAGGGATGCAACCTTCTTATCATCTGCACTGATGCCATCTGCAGAGAAGTGATGACCAAAGAAGTTAACGGATGACTGGTTGAACAGACACTTGGCAGGGTTTGCGGTTAGACTGTTTTCTCTCATTCTCTGAAGAACAGCTTGTAAAGCATCATCATGATCGGATTGGTTCTTACCAAACACTATTATGTCATCAGAAATGTTTCTAACACCGTCAATTCCTTGCAGCACTTCTTCCATGGATTTCTGAAAGATTTCAGCTGCTGAGTTAATTCCAAAACTCAGTCGCTTGTAACGAAACAAGCCAATGTGCGTGGCAAAAGTAGTAATGCTCCGGGAGTCTTCGTCCAGCTCAAGTTGGTGATATCCTTGGTTTAAGTCTATCTTGCTGAAAACAGTGGCTCCGTTCAGATCAACGATGAGGTCTTCTACAGTGGGTACTGGATGTCGCTCACGTTCTATAGCCTGATTGGCCGCTCTCATATCGACACATATGCGTATTCCTGTCTTCTTTGGGGCCACAACTATCGGAGAGACCCAGGGAGTTGGACCTTCTGCTCTTTCTATGATGTCAAGTTCCTCTAGATTCTTGAGCTCAGCTTCGACTTGATCACGGATGTGAAATGGTAGTCTGCGGTACTTCTGGGCCAGTGGTTTTGCGCTGTCATTAACATGTAATTTTGCGGTTTTACCTTTCATCTTTCCAAGCCCCTCAAAGCAATCTTTGTAATCCTCGATAATGTTATCGACTTTGGGTGTCGACACACTGTTTATTATGTGTAGCAGCCCGAGATCTGTTGCCGTCTCATAACCTATCAAATTACCATCACATCCATCAACAACGCAGAATTGCGTGACCGTCGATTTGCTTGTTACTCCCGACTTTATTTCAGCTTCAAACTTGCCAATGACTGGTAAGGGCTCAGAAGATCTGTAGCCATAGATCCTCTTCGAGGTAGGTGTAATGGGAATGCTTTCCAGCTGATTGAAAGAACATGTGTCGATGACATTTACTCCCGCTCCTGAGTCGATAAGACATTTCATTCTCTTGCCTCCAATGGTAATTTCAGTAAACGGTTGTATCTTGTCACGCATGGAGTGGAGAGTGATGCGGTAAGTGTACTCTTCGTCGGTGGATTCATCACCATCTTTCTCATCCACTGTATTGACTTTCTTGAAATTTAATTTGCTTCGGCATACTTTGGTGAAATGGCCTTTCTTGCGACAATGTTTACAACTTTCATTCAGCGCCGGACAAGGTCGACCTTTATGAGGGTAATTTTCTCCACACCTGTAACACTTCTTGTTTTCCGACTTTGGCTTTTCCTCTCTCACCGCTTGGACTTCTGCTACTTTGGCTAACTTTTCCTGTTCCTCAATGCCTTTAGCTTGCTTGTCAGACATTTCTAGACCACGGCCATAGTCGAGTAGGGCTTTGAGATCCATGTCTTCTCGTAGAGCTCTTCGCCGTAATCGTGAAGATAAACAGGACACAACTATGTGTGACTTGATTTCTTCATCTTCGTTGGCAAACTCGCATGTTTGAGCAAGACGTCTCAGCCGTGTGCAGTAAGAATCTAGCGATTCACCGGAATTCTGAGAAGCATTTCTGAACATGTAAATTTCGTAGGTCTTGTTTACTTTTGGCTGAAAATAAGCATTCAAAGCAGTCACTGCTTTCGCATAGTCCTTCTCTTCTCCTCGATCTGGAAGTGTTTCAAATATGTCGCTGACCTCTTCACCAGCGGAGTATAGTAGTAGCGCTCTCTTGCGTGTTGCGTCTTTAACATCATGAGCGGCGAGGTACATTTCGAAACGTTTCAACCATTTTTTCCAACGTGGGCTGACTGAAGCGTTGTCTTCGTGGACGGAAAATGAAGGAAATGGAGGTAAGACATTCGCCATTCCGCTTCGGTAATTGTGTGATCGTCCCGTGTAATCTTTTGAGGTAATTTTTCGATGTAATCTTTCGACGTAATATTTTGACGACAATATATAAGTGTTCAACTTTGATTTCCCGCCTTACTCAAATGGCGGCCAGCGCACGTGGCGTTGAGAACTGAACATGTTTTGCCATTGTTTATCCAGTGCATTCGATCCAAGGTGACCAATAAAATGAAGTGTGGCTGTAGTGGAATCCGCTTGATCCCATCCTCGTCGCCAGTTATGGAGTCCTTGATTGTGAATACTTGTTATTTATTCTCTAACAGTAAAATACAGTAATCTTTGATACTACCGACTCGACCGACTCCTAGTGCGCATGACCGTAACGCAATACATCGACACTACAATCGGAAAAGTGTCTTTTTCAGTTACAAAGACATCAACAGCCTTGCAATAAGACATCTTGTAAAGCAGCTGATCATAACCAAACATGTAGAAAAATGTTGGTAAAATCACGAAAATCATGAAATTGAAGTGTCGCAAAAATTTCTTGTACTAACTATAGGTACAACAACTTGTCTGGCTAGGCCAACAGTACTATATAAGTTAGAATCAAATTCTTTCTTTGTTTTGTTTTGTTTATGGTTGTGTAAGTTCATGTATATGTAACTTTATAAAATTGCCACTTTTCCTCTTCCAGTTGTCAATTCAGTCAATATTCATTGATTTCTGTGTTTATTTTGTTTCATTCATACTGTAGCTAAGTAGATAATAGACCTGTTGATAGTGGTGAGCAATGAGGAAAAATGATTAAAATACTTTAAGTTTAGTTAATCAACTTGAGGTCACAGTTTTTCACGATACGGACCGACCCAAAGCCGGTAAATAACTTCTTTATTTTTTTCTTACTTGGTTAAAAAAAATCTTAAAAGATTGTCTTGCAAAATGTAATTGTATTATACGTGCGCATCCAATGTGCATGTTGAATCGATCGCTAAAAGCTGCGGCTAAAGTGAAGAATGATTTGTTTTCCGCCAAACAAAATAAATTCGCTAAACTGAACAGTACTCACGGAAAAGGTCATCAGAAAAAAAGAGAAAAGTAACTTTAATAATAAAAAGAAGCACAATGTAGCAGCAAAAGAGAGAGAAAAAATCTCGAGTCACGAAAGTGACATTGAATGAAGTTTGTTTGTGTAGTTTGGTCGTCTGCACACGGCACAATTTTGCGAGAATTAATTTAACTGTTTTTAATCAAAACATCTCATTTTCTTGAATGGTGAGAAGCAGTATTCGGTTTTGGGGAAAAGTAGCAGAAAGGCAAAACGTTTAAAAGGATAAATCGAGTCTGTAAACCAGCGACTTGCAGTAAACCGCATTACGGCGTGAAAATCAGTGCAAATGCATAAACAACGATCGACAAACTATAACTTGATTTTGTCAATAAATACAAAAAATACCCGCCTATTGGAGAACTTCAAGGCCTTTTATTCCGTTACTAAGTTAGCTTTTGAAAGAATCAATCGGGTATGTAACTAAGCCGGCGACTTGCAGGTAAGCGCAATGGCGTGAAAATCAGTGTAAATAATGCACAAACAACGATCGACAAACTACGGCCATAAAACTTGTACAACTTGATTTTGTCAATAAAGAGAATCAATACTCGCCATTTTGGAGAACTTCAAGGCCTTTAATTACACTGCTTACTTTTCCTTTCACATTTACAATGGTTAGTGAGCAATTACATTAACTTTGGAGAGCAAAACTTTCGAGGGCTCGTTCGCCTCGCCGCCAAATCAAACTGACGAAAGCGTTACCGTTGCCCGTGGGCAGATATAGGAGAATCTTGCCCGCGCTAAGAACCAATCAGATTGCAGGATTCGTTACCGTGCCCTCTTGGAAAAAAATAAAAGGTCTTATCTCATAGGTAGATAGATAGATAGATAGATAGATAGATAGATAGATAGATAGATAGATAGATAGATAGATAGATAGATAGATAGATAGATAGATAGATAGATAGATAGATAGATAGATAGATAGATAGATAGATAGATAGATAGATAGATAGATAGATAGATAGATAGATAGATAGATAGATAGATAGATAGATAGATAGATAGATAGATAGATAGATAGATAGATAGATAGATAGATAGATAGATCGTTTCCCAAGTATCTGTTCCCTTGTGCCTTTTTAAGGCACATATTTCTCATACTTATTGTAAAAGGAAATCATTGACAATATAAGGGATTGTAACATTCCAAAAAGATACTGACTACAAAAATAAGAACTTAAACAGAAATAAGAACTTAAACAGTCATGTCCCCGAAAACCCCGTTTAATCCGTCGAAGGTTATGTGATCGATAATATGTTACACTTCATCAACACTGTAAGTTAAAAGCAACTTAACTTCAAACATGAAACGGGAATGATGGATTTTACGGATTTAACGGGAATATGAATACTTAATGACATATTCCCATTAAATCCGTAAAATCCATCATCCCCGTCTTTATGTAAGGTTATGTGGTTGATAATGTGTTACACTTCATCAACACTGGAAGTTAAAAGCAACTTAACTTTAAACATGAAACGGGAATGATGGATTTTACGGATTTAACGGGAATATGAATACTTAATGACATATTCTTCTCTTTATTACTGTAAGTATCTTTAAGAATGTATTTATATACAATTTATAATATTTATATAAGATACTTACAGTAAGAAAGAGAAGTATTATATAGTTAATATATTCATATTCCCGTTAATTCCGTAAAATCCATCATTCCCATCTTTATAGAAGGTTATGTGGTTGATAATGTGTTACACTCCATCAACACTGGAAGTTAAAGCAACGTAATTTTAAACATGAAACGGGAATGATGGATTTTACGGATTTAACGGGAATATGAATAGTTAATGATATATTCTTCTCTTTATTACTGTAAGTATCTTTAAGAATGTATTTATATACAATTTATAATATTTATATAAGATACTTACAGTAAGAAAGAGAAGTATTATATAGTTAATATATTCATATTCCCGTTAATTCCGTAAAATCCATCATTCCCGTCTTTATAGAAGGTTATGTGGTTGATAATGTGTTACACTCCATCAGCACTGGAAGTTAAAAGCAACTTAACTTAAAACATGAAACGGGAATGATGGATTTTACGGATTTAATGGGAATATGAATATTAAGATCATATTATTCATACTTGCAGTAGTAGAGAGAAGTATACTCATACAGTTAATATATTCCCGTTCCCGTTAAATCCGTTAAATCCGTTATTCCCGTTTGCTGTTTGAGGTTGGCACCACCTCTAACTTACAGTACTGATGAAGTGTAACACATTTTTCACCAAACACCTACTATAAGGACGGGAACTACGGATGCTACAGATTTAACAGGAGCATCAATGTAATCATGGCATCTTTATTACGTCCTGTAATGGTAACTTTTTTAGACATTACTTTGCTTTCAAGAAAACCTGACTTATGTTCTTTATGACTCCAAAAGCAAAACTTTCTCGTCTTATGTTTTTCAGTTGACATCAAATCAAGTAAAGAAGTGAAAAATTCTAGGAAAAAAAAACAGTTTTCAGGTCAAATATACAGACAACATCTTTTATTCCTCCGCGGCAGCATTACAATCCCTCTGAAGTTAAATTAGCACCACTCTCTGTTCATTTGACTTCTAATTGGCAGTTTACCAATATACATGAAATAAAACTGTGAATTGTTTGGGACAAAGAGTCCAAAACAATCAGGAATTACTCCTGAAATTTGGTCAGCATTGTGTTTGAGACTGCAGTTTTAATGAAACCATGAATGAGAACAAGTAATTAGAACCAAGTGTCCCAAATAACTGTCGAAAGTAACATGCACTGTGAAAGGCTGCATTACGTAAGACTAACAATTCCGCTGAATTCAAATTAACACCACTTTCTTTCCGTTTGTCCTGTACTTATACGTAAAAGAATACAGGTGAAATAAGGCTGTTAATGTTGGGGTCAGGAAAACCAAAATTAGCACGACTGACGCTTGAAAATATTTCCACATAATACAGCTTTAATGAAGCTAGAAAACATCAAAAGCACCCGTGACCACCGATGGGATTGAAGGACAAAGGTTTAACCCTTTTTATGGAATAGACCATCATAAGAGTAGGCGACATTCCATCAAATTTATTGTCGTTATTTTCGCAAGTTCAAGATCTCTATTTAAGCGGCCGCAAAAGTGCCGTGTAAGCAGCTTAACAGTGAGGCAATCAGGGGTGCAACGTTATGCTACATGAGCCCTGTCATTGCTGGACAATGTAGTATTATCAGCGCCAAATGTTTTTGGAACGTCAAAGAAAAGGAACTGCAGAAATCATGGAATTCCATCTGCAAAAAGCGGGACACGTGTGACAGAGCTATTTCAGGTTAGTTTTCGTAAAAAAAATCGATCGGCCTAAAAAATTTTATGTGGCACTAATAACGTTTTGCCTCACTCTGGCCTGCAATCACTTACTGGATTGCACTGACCACGCCCAATGGCGCCCCAGCAAATCCACTTGTTGTTTATCGAGCATTGCTAGAGTGTGGAGTGGGTGTGACTGTAAATCAGGTACGTGATTACAGGGATACAAAATCGAACAAAAAATTAAGTTGCACATAAAATCAGAGTGCTCTTTGTATGCTATGTGAAACTTCCTCCTGCTAACAAAAATGCCCTTCAAAGCTTAGCGAATAAACAGAAAATGAATAGGCTATCACCAGAAAAAGTTAAGTTTTCTCTGTTAGTAGGATGTGTCATCTTTACACTCCCCATGTTTAATTCAGATTTTTATTTTTTACAGGTTCACTTTGAAAATGGGACAGAGTATGGCCATTAAGGAGCTATATAACCGCTTGAAAGATCACAGAAATCCTTTCATGCAAGAACTTGTCACAGACTCGTATCAAAGCCATTATCGACAAGAATTTTCAAGTGTACTTCGAATGTCGCCGATCCATTCACAAGAAGTGAACGACTGCGGCACGGAAAACGTCGTGCGCGTAACATTGGTCAACCCAAGTTTCCAGCCATCTTTAAAGGAGCTCTGTCACGGGGATTTCGCAGATTTTTGGTCTTAGCTGTTGTAAAATTAGTGGTATGCAACTTAACCCATGAAAAATCATTACCTTTGAACATCTAAAGGAAGATATAACCTTAATATGTGGATAGAAATCTAACTACGGCTATAAATATCGATTATTTTTGTAGACGTGCGGAAACAACTTGAAAAGTTTTAGCTAAACTTTTCAAGCTGAAATCCGTTTCCATCGTAGCCATCTGCACCTAAAGACGCTTGTTAACAGTTTCGGTGCTCTAATATAGCAATTGTTAATAAAAATGGACTATTATTTTTTGGTTTCCTTCGACACAAATATAAATTTTGGCTGTTCAAAAATCTGTTAAAATCCGTGACAAAGCCCCTTTAACCGGTGCTCTATCCAAAATGATCGAGGCAAAACTTCGAATCGACAAGTTCGGCTTCAACGTGGACAGCTCGACGATGTTAACTTCTGCGTGTGACGAGAAACACCTCTCCGACAAACTAACGATCTTGGTCAACGACATAACTATCGCGATGCAAAAGCTACACTACGCCAGTTACAGAGGGAAAGTTTACAAAAGAGAAAGAGATCTCGTTACACGTACTCCTACAAGTGCGAAGCAAGATCGTTCGTCAACTCTCTCGCGACTAACGAACACTTCAAGTCCAGGCTCTTACGAGATTTGAGAAAAGTCATCGAACTATTAGCCGGTCCCAACTGTGAATTGTTCGAACCTTTGGTCATCGATTACAACCTGATCGAAGTCAACGATGGTGTGTGCTGGTCTTTAAAAAGCCGTTCGTTTGTAGAAAACCCAATCGAAGAACGCCAAATAGGAAAAGTTTCTCCTAGGGCATTTTGCGCGTACGATCCCGCCAAAGAGGCCAATCCAAAGTACTTCCGTGAGATTCTTGAGAACAACGCCGTCTCAGATGCACTACTACGTCGAGATAATAGCCACAAGAAGCGCAAGAGGCTCTCCTCCAGTCAACGGGGAGTCAAGAAAACCCAAAGCAAAATTCTGAGTACTATTTGAGCCAAAACTAAAATTGTAGTCTGTTCATGACGGAAATCCGGACAGAATGCATCACGAGTTAGATTGATATATATTGTTAATGGAAATCGAGTTTGACCATTAAGAACTCCTTGGACAGGGGTATCGGTTATTTATTTGAGTTTTGCAACGTACATTAAATGGTTCTGCAGTTCAGTCTGTGTTTCATTGATCATAGTTTATAAACTAACACAGTTTGTCATCAGAAAGAAACTTGAGTTCGGCTCTCTTTTTCAGAGAATCGCCCACCCTTCCGTCCTGAAACTTGAAATCGGGATCTCTTAGAATAGCGGTCCACTGTCCAATTCCGTATCTTTTTAAACCTTCCTTTAGAAAATTGTCCTCGTCTGCCGTGAATTTCAACACCCGGCGTTGATTTCGTTGAATTCGCAACTGCTTTGTCTCAAAAGAATCCGTTTTAGGAGACGCACTCTTTGGTTCTTCTGTTTCGACTGGTGCTGAAACAGTTGAAGTTGCATCGCTAAACCTCGTGTGCACTTCCTTATCCACCTCTGAGCCTTTCTCTCCTTGTAGCTTTTGCAGACACTCGTGAGCCCTGACAGCAACTTCGCGCGATCTCTGCTTTTGATAGTGAACTCTTGCAACGGCAGAACTGTGTTTTTGGTCTTCCGACAAAATTCGTTGCTCCTTGCTTGTGAGCAGATTGATGCTTTGTGTTTCGACTATCTGACGATAGCGCGTCGGATGAATGTACTTTCCGATTGCATCAAACACCAGTTTACTCATGACGTCGCCCAATTTGCTGTGCTGGCCTCCATTTCTAGTGACCAGAACGAAGTCGCACTGGGGTTTCAGCAGTGGCCTTACGAAATTGATGTAACTTTCAAGCACCTGCATGCTTGCATCGGTCAGAATCAATGAGTCAAATCCGTACTTGCTGGCGGTTTTGAACTTTTTCTGGTCGATAAATCCCCCGTTCTCCTTAGCTGTTTTAACCATGTCAACCGTCAAATACTGATAAGTCATAGGGCGGGATCCCTTCACTTTGATGAACAAATACACAGCGACAAATTTCGTGGCAAATGTCAAGTCCAAAGGATTAACTTGGCCTGGAATAGTTTTGCACGTCTTCACGGTGTTCTCGTAACGAGGCAAATGAAATGTCACCACTTCTAACAGTTCCTCCATGGTTGCCCAGTGCCCCCTAGCATCCAAAGTTTCGATGTCTAGGTCTTGCGTCCACTGAAGTCTCATCATCTTTGCCACTGTCTTTCGCGCTCTTTTAAGGTACAATTCGGTCGAGGACAAGTTTCGAAGAACCGTGTCTGACGCGCCATGTACTTTTCTGAAGTCGATCAGTTCGGAAATGGCGTCAATGTAGCCCAATCGTCCACCGTGTCCGAGCTTGCATTTATCTTGCAAGTAGTCGATAAACTTGAACAACAAACTATGTGAACACAGGCTAAAGTCCACAACTTCAAAACTCAATTCCTCCTCGTCTTCACAGCAAAATTTGAGAAATTTGAAACACCTCTTGACTATCTGCTGGGCTGAATGATCTTTCTTACAACCCCCACCACTTCCAGTCAACCACTTCGTAAACGATTCGCCAATTCTGCTGGAAACTAAAAACGAAGGCAAAACTCGGGCAGTTTGCATTGTGATTTCACTCGATTTAACATCACTGGCGCCTTGTTTTGAGCATGCAGCGAGTCCTCCCAGGTCAGGTTTCTCGTCAAAATAAGAGAACCAACTGTGCTTGATATTGACGTGTTTTCTGCACCCTCTCTGACTTTGAAACCCATCATGGTCACACGCTTGTATTGGGCAATGAAACAATCGGTCAGTTTCATCTTTTTCCAGGTGAAGTCGCTTCGGTTTGGGCGATGCCCCGTCGATATTTGACCAATTAATTTTGCACTTCTTGCTCATTTTGCCCTTTAAATGAAATTGCAAACACAGTCTCCTAGATTTACATTTTAGCCAAAAACAAGGAACCAATGACAACGAAAGGAACTTCATTCATATTTTAATTTTCCAAGACTTGCCCATGCTTGCCTGCCCTCATTACTGTTGTGCAAAATTCATGACAGTGAGTTGCAATCAGACTTGTTTTAAACTTGCCCAAGCAGGTCTGTGCGCGCCCAGTTGTTTGTCTTCATTTGAAAAGACAATTCGATTTAGGAACAAAATGGGCCATTAAGCGAGATGTTTTGGGAACGAAACAGTCCTAAGTTGGTGCTTAAATGAGAAATTTGGGAACAACATGTTCCACTTACTGATAGGAACTCGGAACTAAACGGTCCTAAACGGTCAATTTGGGAACAACGCCTTGCATTCACAAATAGGAACTAGTGAAAAAAAACAGTCCTAAATCATCATCAATTTGGGAACAATATGTTCTATTCACTGTTGGGAACTCGGAACAAAACAGTCCTATATCATTTATTTGGGAACAATACCTTCCATTTACCGATAGGAACTCGGAACAAAACAGTCCTAAGTTATCAATTTGGGAACAGTGTGTTCCATTCACAAATAGGAACTCGGAACAACACAGTCCTAACTTATCAACTTGGGAACAAAATGTTCCATTCACAAATAGGAACTCGGAACAAAACAGTCCTAAGTTATCAATTTGGGAACAATGTGTTCCATTCACAAATAGGAACTCGGAACAACACAGTCCTAATTTATCAACTTGGGAACAAAATGTCCCATTCACAAATAGAAACTCGGAACAAAACAGTCCTAAGTTATCAATTTGGGAACAATGTGTTCCATTCACAAATAGGAACTCGGAACAACACAGTCCGAAGTTATCAATTTGGGAACAATGTGTTCCATTCACAGACAGGAACTCGGAACAAAACAGTCCTTAATTAACAATTTAGGAACACTGTGTTCCATTTACACTTGGGAACTCGGAACGAAATATTCCTATGTTATCTTAGAGTGAACGTTTTGTTCCTAACTCTATAAAAATCTGATCCTCTTAGGGTTAATAGGAACACAAAAACGAGGAACAATCGATATTAGAGGAACGTTCCTTACGAAAAGATCGGAACATGCTACAAAACTTAAAATCAGTTAAAACTTAAGCAAAGATCCAAGTTTAAAGTCACAAGATGGTAAGATGAGAGCTCAAGTGAAATGGAAGCAGTCATCAAAATTTGGTCAACTTTAACGCACTCAAAGGCAGTAAAATACCCAATGAAAAATATTTGGGAAACGTAGAAGATAGATAGATAGATAGATAGCAACTTTATTTAAAGAGGGTAGCACGTGACAGAAAAATTCTGATAAACCTGTGGCCCTCTATTCTAAAAACAATTACAATTTAAGATACAACTAATTTATCTAAAATTATTCTAATTACAAAAACTAAAAATCTCTAAAATTATGCTTAAGTTACAATAATTAAAAATTAAGAATACAACTTATTAATCTACTACTTCTAACAACAAAAACTAAAGTGCTAAAAATGGGAAAGAAAAGAAAGAGATATGTACATGAGTAAAAGATAAATCAAGCTGGGGGTTAAAGAGCTGAGAAATATTTTTTAAGTGCAGACTTAAACGAGCCAATAGTGTTCTTCTTACGCACGTCTAAAGGGATCTTGTTCCAGAGTTTTATCGCACGAACTTGAAAGGAACGACCCCCTTCTGTTTCCCTATTATAATAAGGACACACCAAGTTATACTTCCCATATCGACTAGTTCTACTATGTCGGTCCGAGTTCCTGGGTAACAGTTGCGTAATGTAGCTGGGGCAGTGGTCTTCATTGTTGATGCGCATAAATATTAAGCTACTCATTTGAGAATTTAATTCGTCCTTCAGCGGAAGCCAGTCTAGCCGCCTAAATAGGACCTCACTCCTTTCTCCGGTATCAGCATCTAAAATTACTCGAGCTGCTCGCTTTTGCAGTTTAGAAACACGTTTGACATTCTCTTCTGACGAAGTGCTCATACTGTGGCTGAAACAAAAAGCCTGTCAAAAATTAATATGTTCATGCCATGACTTATGTGCTAATTAAAGTTTTGCATACTGTTTCAAAGATATGTTTGCTTCAAAATCTTTTTAATGCCTCATGCTGTGTAGAAATTCAAAACTGACAGAATCTGGTGTTTCTTGTTAATGGAATGTCAGGTGGCACTTGTCACTGTAATGCAATGAAAATATTTTTAATCAGATTTAATTCCTTGAGTAAAAAGTGAACATAAGTATATTGTATTGCTGTTATCAACATGCAGGAGCTACTACACTATGCTTTATCAGTTAGAACTATATATTGAAGTTGTAACAATAATTTTTTTTACCCTTGCATGACTGTACATGATACATGTATGTAAGATGACTCAAGAAGTGACATTAAGATACATCAAACAGATTATTTTATTTAAACAAGTGGTCTGCGCTAAGCTTGTTAAAAACTTGATAGCTGTTATTAATTGGTTATGGGCATTAAGCCCCAAGTGAACTTTCAAAGTCAACAATAGAAACCAATCAAATGAAATGCAATATTCTTGTTACTTTTAATTATTACTTTTTAATATTTTATTTAGTACCATAAAAACCTGTGTATAAGCCGCACTCGTAGATAAGCCGCACCCCCATTTTCAAGTTTGATTTTGAAAAAAAAATAGAAAGTTTAAAAAAGCGCTGAGGAAAAGAAGTTGGTTGCATGTTCGTTATAAGCTTGGTCAAATCTAATATTGTGTATTTGCTGCATTAACCAACTCTTAAAATACCTTTTACAAGCGTATCTTCAATCTAAATGATTGGTCATTTTCGCCGTGTGTTCTCCCAAATAGTGTGGTATTTCTCGTGGATAAGTCACATCCACGACTTTGAACCCAAAATTTTAGCAAAAAGGTGTGGCTTATACACGAGTTTTGCGGTAATTACAAAAAAACATATATAAAAGGTACACAAAAAGATTAAAAATTATTACATAAAAATAACTGCTTTTAGAAGAACAACGTTATCTGGCAAAGTTATAAATAAAAGTAATTATTTTTTTATTTTTGGTTTGAGTCACTGTTTCCATTTCTCATAGTTAATTGGAGGCCTCACGGTTGCCGTTGGTCTCTATGCACGATTTGAAAAGACAGCATATCAAGACTTCTTCAATGACATTGTTATGGACCCAGCCTTTGCGCTGATCATTGTTGGAGGGATCATGTTTATCCTTGGATTCACTGGTTGTATTGGTGCTTTGCGAGAAAATGTCTGCCTTCTTAAATTTGTAAGTTTAGTTTATTTAGTTGAACTGATAATTTAATAGTTTTACATTATTAAATGTAAACAGTAGAAAAAATTGATTTCATGCTAGTATATACATATACCTTATTAGATGGTTTAACATATAGCACAAAGATATTTTTCAAATAACATAGTATTTTTCTGAGCCACATGTTGGTTAGGAACATCTCACTAATTGCCTAAATAAGTACAATCCTTGTTGTTTTATGCCTCATTCTGCCAAAAATGAAGAATAGTGACCCTGAGGTTTACATTTCTATCTCTGAGAGAGGCGGAGAAGTTTAGATTTTTACTAGTTTTACAGCATGTATAAGTCAGCTTGTCTTACTAGTTAAATACTTATTTTTTCAGTTTTCAGCTGTCCTGGCTATTATATTCTTCATCCAGTTAGCTCTTGGAGTGTTTGTCTTTGTGTACCAAGATAAAGTAAGAGTTCTTCACTACACTTATTCTTTTACACTTTTTCATTGTTACAAATTCATTTGGGCAGTTACAACTGGTTATGGAAATATGTAAAATTTGTGGGATATACTATAATAAAGAAAATAAGCAAGCATAAGATGCAAATCATCAGTAACAGGCACTGGAGCACATATTGGCTGAAAAACATGAGCACACAACTTTAATTTTTGCTTTTCAAAAGAGGGCATATTCATTATCCTCTTTCTGGAATCCTGCTTGCTTGGTTTCGATTCGGATGATGAGGGGAAAAAAAGTAAATTCTAAAAATTGAACATTCCATGAGCTGCTGCCATAGCTTAACATCCCGGAGAAGATTATCAGATACTGCTAATGTTATTGATCATTCAGTAACCAACAACAGTCCTTTTCAGGGCTACCCTAACCTGGACAATCACACTACGAACAAGTGAATAATCCTGGGTTCAAACCAATTCAAAATGATATTTATTGTTAGTAATTTTTGCAGCTTGCTATGAAACAAAATAATAACTAACTGTAATCACATATAAGAGAAAGTGCATTCAGTAAGATGGATAGACCTGGCAGTGTTAAGAGACCAAGTTTATGGCACACTTATAACTTTTCTTCTCCGGATAATAACCCTGTAATGCTTTGTATGGCACTTTTTGGTATCATTTTACCTTGGGACACATGTTTCAGCTATCTCTTCAAGCAAAATTTGTTTCTGGGTTTAAACATATATGACACCATTTTGTTCTGCATGAGAGCAAGGCCAAATGTGCCAGCTAGTCCACCCAAGATGGCATCCAAACCCTGAAATCACATGGCGTCGTGATCTGTACCCACCAAACTCAGGGCTGCAAATAACGGCCGGTCAACGGACAATGTCCGGCCAAGATGACTATTTGTCCGGACAAAATTTCGGTTTGGCGGTCATTTTGACTGGTAACATACTAAAATAACTAGAAAAATCAATTTATTTGGTAAATGCATTATTTTTGGAAATTATAAACAGTTAAATCATAAAATATCTTAGCAGCTTGCAGTCACAAAAACGGAGAGTGCAGATGAGACGGTCATGTTCTGCGGCTTTGTGAAGTTTTAGCGGTAACATATGCTAAACGGACAACAATGAATATCGTATCAATCATCGTCTAGTATTAACACGCAGTTAAAGTTTCAGTTATCGGGCGGGCCGGGAAAAATAGCTAGCACTCGAAAGTGGTTTATTAAATATCTGTTGAGAATGGTTATATACATTTTTGCTTCGAGTTTTATAGCTGGAATTTTTCGAAGGATCGGTAAATCCATTTAGTGAACAATTGACTGCAAAAGCCATCCGCTAAAATTAAAACTTTCGCTTCAGCACGAACATGTGAATAATTGGCTTGCGTGCAGAATTTCACTGCTTTGAAATTATCGATATTTTGACGCTTTTGAATACATTTCTTGGCTTCATCTTAATTGACATTTAATTTGAAACAAAGTTTATTTCAAGTTTCTTTCATTTTTCAATCTTTAGTTTGGAATTTTTGGCTTTTGAGCACGAACAGATTTGACATGCTGGTGGTGTCATCTGATACGCGTCTTGCGGAGAGATCCCACTTTACCGCTTTGTTTTGAGTTGTGTTTATCGGTTTAGAAAATTACTTTCACCAGTGGTGCTTTAGAAAATACAAAGGAGCATTTTCATTAACAATGAAAGTAAAAGGTTGCCAGTGTTCATTTTGTGGAAGGATTAAAACTTTTATGTGACGAATTTTCATGAGCATATTTTTGGCTTAATAGGCTATTTCTTCAAAAGAAATATTTTCAATATTTTGACCGGTCAAAAACGAGACGTGACCGAGCTAAAGTTGGTTTGGCCGGTCAACAAGTCCGGCCACTATCCAAAAATTATTTGCAGCCCTGAAACTGATCTGTAAGTAACCGGTGGGAGAGATTTCGGAATAAAGATGTGTTTTCCTTCGTCAAAGGCAATTATTGGTGTATAGTTAATAAAACGTACATGTATAATAGTGTGACTATGATGACGAGAGGTTAACAATTTTAATTGTTTAATTTCAGGTTGAAGGCTTTGTTGCAGAGAAAATAGAAAAAACGATAATAAACTACAGGGACAATGTAGATTTACAGAGTTTTATAGATGGTGTTCAACAAAATGTAAGTTATTTTGTGGGTTGTAACGGATTAATTTCATATTTATAATACTTTTATATATTTATCATAAATAATTATTTATAATTAAATAATAATCAATGAGGCTTAATGTATCGCCAGGGGCAAATAGGACTGACGATGATGATGATGATGATGATGATGTATCACTATTAGTGGTTTTAATGGAAAAGCGTCTGTCAACAACATTGCCATGATAATTTTATTTACATTTAGGAAAGCCTCTTTCTCTTGCGAGTATCAAATTCCTTTTCTCCTGGTATTCTGAACTTAATTCTTCATACCACTGATCAGCTTCCCGGAAAATGATATTCTAGACCAAAACTCTCTGATTTCAGACAAAACTGAATGAAAACCATACCCTTAATTCCTTGAATAATAAACACCTATATTTATAATAGCCTGTAATTCCTTGTCTTTTCTTAAATATATAGTTCCAGTGTTGTGGTGGAAAGAACTACAATAACTGGCAAAATAACATTTATTTCAACTGTTCTTCTCCTGGTGCTGAAGCTTGTGGTGTTCCATTTTCTTGTTGTCGAGAGGTATAAAATTAACAGTTAAATTTTATGATCAATGTCTTCATATAATGTACAATGTAGATCGTTCTTATTAATAATTTGTGCACGTTCATTGTTTTAGGAACCTCAATAAAGAAAACTAATTTAAAAACACATGATTGACATCTGTGAAGAGCATCCAAGTTTGGCTTTGTATTTGAGAAGTATTTCAAGAGTCCTTGAAATTTCTTTCAGATATTTATACAGCTTGTTTTAGTGTTAAAACTACTGTAAATGCTGCCTTCCTTGTGTAAACCAAATGAATACAATGTAAGTAGGTTCACCACCAACCTGCAACGTTATGTTTCAAATAATTATGTCACGTCAATCATACAGTGTGGAAATGCAATTGATGCAAAGTGCTATGCACAGCTTAAACATTTGCATATCCTAATTTATGCCTCGTGTTAAATGAGTGTTTTCTTTCAAGCAACATTGGCAACTCATGTTGTCAACTGAGACAAAAATGAAAAGATAAACAAGTTTCTGTTAGCATCTCCAAATAAGGTTAATTTGTGTAATGTACAATAATTTTATTACCGAACAACTTGTCTCTTCAAGAAACTACAAGTGCATCTGAACATGCATACATGTATCAATATCAACAGTACCATGTTAATTATGTATTAAATTAATCAGAATATATTCTAACAGGACACTCTCAACACGCAATGTGGCTATAACATCAGAAAGCCCTCATATACTGTAAGTGAATTATTTTCATTCTGTTCCTTAGTTTTGTACACTTCAGATTTCCATTATTAATTTGTTCCTAAGAATTGTTAGCCATTTTATGCCTTATTTATAGCTGTTCGAATGGCACCCTTCACCAGTTATATGGCAATCCTATCAGCAAGTTTGGGGACGTAAAAGAACCACTCAGGAAAAATCTTATCCCAGTGACCAGCCCAGGGGGGAGGGGGGTACTCTGGATTTATGGTGACTGTAGGGAAGTGCAAGGGATTTTGGGGTGAATTGAAACTGGAGTACCCCCTGGGGTGACCAGACTCAGTGACTCCTTTAAAACATTTTTGTACTGGCAGGGTGGGTGAGAGGATTGAATGATAGCAGCTGTGTCTAAAGTTGTTAAGGTGATTGTTGGGATCTCACTAAGGGATACTAATGATAACAGAACAGAACACGCAGTTCTTTAAAGGGACTGTGTCAGCTGGTGATTCTGCGCACTGGGGTTATTAGTTGGCGTTACATCTGTCAAAATTCTATTCTTCCGCGCCGTAATACGATAAGAAACAGGATGCAAGAGCATGTACAAGCTCTATGGGATATGATAATTACAATAACATGCCAATAAACTCTGGTCGCATAAAATCAAACTCGGCAAAATTCAGCCTTGCAAATAAAGCTAATGTAAGATAATGTTATTTGTTTGCTTCAGTAAGATGTTAGAAGCAAAGTCTTTTGCACAGATGTGTAGTGTTTGAGCTTAGCATGTCGCTTTCAGCGAACACAGACAACATACAGAACATACACAAACAAAATAAATCAATATTTAATTTTATAGTTATACCTCTCTACAAACAGGAAAAGAGATTCCAAACGCTAAAGATTTAAAACGTCATGTACCACTATTCTCATGTTCAAAATAGCAAATGCGACTCAAATGATCCATGACCGTGTAGACGCATGTTTTCCATAAATTGTTTGATCATCGCGAATCACTGCGACGCCAAGTAAAACAAAACAATGTCCTTGGTATTGAACTCTTTGCTAAATAGGCTATGAAGAGCGAGCGAAATAAATTCTGCAATGAAGACGAGCGGATATGTTTCGACTGACAAAGCCTACCGTTAAAAGCTGTTGATGTTACGGCAAACACAACACTGTGAAGTGTTGCATCTCTCGCTGTGTTCGTTGAAACATCACTTGCAAATGGCTGATCTTTTCTCCACAATTTAGGTACCTTTTCAGCGACCCACATAGCCAATGACCAGAATATGCTATCTAGCCCAATCATCAGATGGCTACTTTCCAAAACCTCGAGTTTCGTGGCGTTGTTGTCGCAAAACATTTCATAGCCGCTGCTAGTTCAATGGCTGTCATGCAAAGGCATAATACATCCACGTAGCTGTGCACAAAACTTGCTCTAAAAGCGAAAAGCCTGAAAAATAACTAGGCAAAAAGGTTCTGTGAACGATGAGGAAAGTTCGACAATAAATTTCTACACAAACTTCACAAGGATGGCTGAGATATAACTCGATGGAAACAGAAAACGATTCTCCCGACGAACTTGAAATAGTTTACCCTACGCTTTCAAGAGAGCTCGCCCCGTCACGCGCATGCGCCACAGATGATACAGTCCCTTTAAGGGACTCCATAAACAAACTAGGTGTACCTCTTTGACAAACCATTTGAAAAATAGCTTTAGCTACAGTGGTGCAGCTCTCTGGAACAGCCTAACCTTGGCTACAAATTATCTTAGAAAGACAAAGTTATTTATTAATAATCAATTTAAGAAATTACTTTATGGTAACATTATAATAATAATATTTAACATTTCTAAATTACAAGTAGATACATAGCAGGGTTACCCGGGTAGGTTAATGTTTACCAGTAGATTAGAATTTATTAGATTTAGTATGGATTATTTATTAGTATTAAGTAGATTTTATTAGCAGCTTATTAACTGATGAATTTGTAACCATCTTTAAATAAATAGATCAATAATGTAATGTTCTGAATGAGGGTGTGTATCACAGAAGACAACACAAAGTCAACACACTGGCCATATTGGAAGCACATGTAAAATTACTTTAATCCCAGCATGCTTTGTTACATGAGGCTAGGCGTGTCACGCCACTGTGTAACGCTAAACATTACAAATAACATTGCAGTGATGGTCAATCACATCTTCAGCATTGATTGGTGTAAAACTGTGAAACTGAAAACTATAAACTGATCTTTCCTTCGTGGTAAGGAACAATGTTTAACAAAAGATGTTTTATTTTTGCTTTAGGAGACTGATAGGAATGCTGTCATTTACACCAGAGGCTGTATAGAAGCAGTGAAAGAGTGGTTCAAGGAGAACATGATCATTATTGGTGGGATTGCAGTTGGCCTGGCTCTGATGCAGGTGACATTTTTGTTTTCCAAGTTGTTTAATTTACTGACATGTAAAGAATAGGACATCATGGCATTTAGCAACATTTTATTGGTTGTGATGCTTGTGCCATGAGATTCATGTGCTTGCAGCAGCAACTCACAAACTCCTTCTCAACAAACAAATTTCTCTTTCTGCCGTCTGTGCATATCTTTTAGTACTACAGTCAAGGCTCTCCTTGTGACCACTCTCACAGGGGACCAGCTCTTAGTTAAATTATGACCACCTTCATGAAACCCCATTTGAATTGTCACTCAAGTCTGTAATGAAAAGCTCTCATAAGGATGTATTCTAGCTTGCAAGCATCCATAATACTTCTGCAAAATACTATCTGGTCTTTTCCTTTGTTTTTAAGCTCTTGTAATCTTACCCCTCAACACTTACAAAAGCATATATATAATCACATTACCGTAGTTTACAGTCTTCCTTTGTTACACTGATGATTTGTTATCGTTCTTTAAAGACTCCCAATGTAAATTTGTTACTGAGAGCTCTTGGTTTTAATAAGTTGGCAGAGTTTTCTGATTGATAGGGCAACAAAGAACCGTCTTACAAGCCGTGCAAGTGACTTGAAAAATTAGTTTTTGATTTTAATGCTGTGAAATGCCAACTCTGTGACCAGACCTGTTGTTGTCGTTTCGATTAAATCTTTAAAAGTATTTTTTTTCTATTGCAGATTATGGGCATTTGCTTTGCAAACAGCCTTACAGCAGATATCAAGATGCAGATGGCAAGATGGGACAGGGACATCTATTAAGAACATCCTCCTTACATATCTATATATCAAAGCCATATTTCAAAGCAGTGAAAAGTTTTATACATTTTATAATGCTAACAGCTATGTAGAGTGTAAATCAAGTGATCTGCTCTGCCATCTAGCTTGTAAATTTTGGACATCATATTTGCCCCCAGTCATACACTCGAAGTGTTCAACTAAATGCGTTCAACTATTGATTATAGAGTATTATAAAATGTTTGACTAATTGCGCATGCTGTGATTGGTCATTTGAGTTCATTATAGTTCCATAAAGCACAAGGTCTACGTCACGCACGACCTTTATTGAGTTATAATGCACGCTGCTTACATCACAAGTTTGGGCATATGGAATTTTGTTTAGCATTTTATAAATTAAAGAAAATATAGAAAAACTTCCAACGAGTGCATTGTTGAGTTGTATAAGCACTTGGGAATTTTTAAGAAGAGTCGAGAAATGCAAGAAGCACTCAACTGTGCCTCATGTTTCTTTTCGCACTTTTCTTATGTTCTTAAAAATTCCCACATGCTTATATAAATCAACAATGTGAGCGAATGATGCATTTTTTATTTTGTTAATATACTGATGAGACCATGGGTACTGAGGGGAAGAAAGATGATGGGAAAGATTCAATGAAGCCCTAAAGGTATAGATGAACCCAAAGATAGTGTTTAAAGGAACTGTGTTGCAGATTTTAGCCAAATTTGGCCATAAAAAACAGCCACCAAATTGATAAAATATAAATAAGTAACCACTTAAAACATTGATAGAGCTTTTTAATAGCACAGCAAACAAAAGAAGGTACACCTGGACAAAAATTGAAGAAAACAGATTGCAATGTGGATTTTGAAAACCGGTTAGGCTGAATAGTTTTAAAAGTTAATCTTGTTTGTTTGTAACTTTAGTTATAACGCTGGGAGACATATTTATTTGTGATACGGCTAGCTGGTTTAGGCATTTAGATCCATAGAAGAAATTTCTTTGCTAACATAGCAAGTATTTGGCAAATTCTGATAGACAAAACTTGGCCGTGACTTAGTTCCTTTAATTTGGTCTTGTTATATACACATCAGTTTTCTCTGTGTAACAGAAATTAAGGAAATTTAAAAAGGATAAAATTAACTGATATGTCCAACATCGTGAAGAATACCATAAACGCTCACTGATAAGCTGCACCCTGAATTAAGCAACTCAAATTTTGGAAAAAAAGAGGTTCTCTAAAAGAAATCTAAAGGCAAGTCTTTAGAAGTTTTCTTCATCAAATGTAAACTCCCTAACATTGTAGTGGACTTCAAAGTATTACCCACAATTTGAGCTCTTTAAAGGCTGGATTTCACTTGTGATGTGTTCATCTGACACAGTTTTTTCAATGAAATTGCATGACAAGTTTTTGTGGAACATTTGTAGCTTAGTAACCAGGCATTAGATCGGACAGTGGAAAACTTGACACAAATTTACGGCACCTTTTCCTCATGTTCTGGTAGATAAGCTGCACCCCCAATTTTAAATGACGATTTTTGGTAAAAAGATGTGGCTTATCTGTTAGTGTTCACGGTAGTTGCCACAACTTCAAACCAAAAAGCTACAAACCAAGTCTTCAGTTTGCAGTCTTCATTGATTCTCTTCCCATCACTTCTTCCCTAATATGCCCTGGTTCCTGACACAAATTATTGATTAGAATCAAAGTGTTACTTTGTTTTTAAGGTTATACTATGCTAATCTTAGTCATTGTTTTTTCTAGATGTTTATGGATTCCATGCATGTATGCCATGGTGAAACCATGCTTAACAGATTAGTACTTGGTACAAATCTCCCTGTTTTGCTATCGTACTGTTTTGTTATCTTACTGTTGCAGACAGTTCAGAAAAAAATTGCCCAGTATAATGCCGTGCTCTAAAAAAAGCTCTCAACTAAGAATTCCAGGGTGCCCAATGCTTTCATTTTGGTCAACAAGTATACTCAAGAAAAGACAAAAGTTGATCCACAGGGAGACGAACTTTAAACACAGTACACTCTCTCAGTACATTTTAAATTATTATTTGAATTGTTTTGAATTTGGTGAAAACTACATGAAATTTTGCACGAGTTGTGTGATTGATTCATATTGATGGTGTCATTTCTACAACAAAGCAGTCCCTTTACCCTCCTTAGTCCCTTTTAGAAGTTCAAGAAGGTATAAGCACTCACCATTCCCAAATCACCACTAAAAGAGGAAAAATTACCAAGCTTACTAGCTTGTAGCTACTCTATGGCCTTTGTATCGGGGGTGGAAACGGAATCATTGGACTCTGGATATTCATGATTCCTGTCTTGTTTTACCTCAATGATTCGTGATTCATTTAAAAATTTCATTCGATATTCATGATTCATTTGTCATTGTTTTCATCCAGTTTTGAAAATAACTTCACTGCTGTATGTAACAGACCTAATCACAATCAAGTTGAATTAGGTAAGGGATGAAGATTTGAAAAGCGTTATCAGTGTTTTCCTGTAGGGGGGTCTGGGGGCATACTCCCCCAGAAAATTTTGAAAATTGGACGCTCGGAAATGCTATTTTCGGCCATTTTTGTGATATAACTGTTAAGAAGTTTTGTAGTTTGTGTTCTATATTCACACGTCTACAATATCGATGGAAGCATATTCATTTGTTATTCATGATTCTTTAAGCCATCTCTCGTTATTCATGATTCCCAAGTTTTAAACACGAAGATTCATGATTCCTACCAATTTTACAGCTATGATTCATGATTCATAATTCCGCTTCCACCCCCGACTTTGTAGTAGACAGGCAGTATGTTGTAAACACTAGGTAATGAGGCATCCCTTATAGCTGTCAGGTTATTCTTCTGCACTCTGGATGCTACTAGCGAGCTTGTGCTTTTAGCCAGTGGATCATTCTTTAGAAAACAAGATGGGAAAAGGACTGCTTTGCTGTTAAACTTGACAGAAAGAATGTGTCATCAAATATGTTTATGTAGATGTGTAACATTATTTTAGAACTTACCTTGCCTCGGCAAGCATGTGACATCCGTAATTGTTTTAGATAGATAGGCCAAGTGTATTACATAAGCCCTCCTACACTTAACAGTCTTCTTTGACACATGTAGTCTGTTATGTGCCAAACACGTTTTTCTTAGGAGACTAGCGTTACAAGTGCAGAAAGGAAAAGGAAGGGGTATTTTTTTAGCCAAGCATGGAGTGTGAAAAGAACTCCAGCTACAGCGATCCGTTTTGGGGGCTTGTATTTGTTTTGTTCGCCGGCGGACAAATCAATATTCCCATTGGTCAAGATGTTTCCTCTTTCCACGCTACACGTTTGTTTAAAAATTTCCTCATCCCTACCTTGTCTGCCACACAGGCTTATGTTAATATTATGGGGCAGGGCCCTTTGCACCATTAGCTGACTTGGCTGTTTTTGTTTTGATTGTGGTCCCAAATTTTATTTTGTATTCAGCAAAGATTGATGGCTGTTGGCTTCCTTTCAATCATTTTCCCTAAGTTAGATTAGGTACCATAATTTCTTTTGGGAAAATAGGGGAACAGTTAGCTAACAGTTGCAGATGTCCTGTAAAAAGACTTTTTTAGCAGAGAAATACATAATATAAAGAAATGACAAAAGTATACATAATTTCAGCGTCCAGTCTCAGTTCATTGCTCAGTTTTGATTTTCTATTGAACACAAATTACTAAAACTTTACACTCTGCTCATGCTTCGCAAACTTTTGTATTCTTGCTTAAGTGAGTTATTAAGGCATGTGATTAAATGCTTGATGTGAAATTTTGGCTTAAAGACCAACATTTTTAAACATGGAGTGAACCCAATCTGTAAATGTAGGGAGTTGTCGTCCAAACCCAAAACTAGCCAGCAATTAAAGTGACACCACAAAGGCAGTTTTTTCGAAATATACATCTCATTACATGTAAATGACAAATTTTGTGCCGACTCTCAAGTCTCGATACCAACATGAGTTCGACCAGAAAAGCTTTTCCTATCATGGGTTTGCACCATGTTTGAATTATTTTCAATGAACAATTTTGCACCTTTTTATCCAACATATATCCAGTTAACCAATGTAAATAAAAGATTTTTTATTGCATAATGTCATGTTGAATGGGCTATTGACTTCCCACTTTATCACATCCATTTCAGTTCCGCTTAACCCACTGTTCAGGTTTCTGACAGAGAAGGGAGAGGCGATGCTGGGAACAATTAACTATATCCCACCCCTTATTGAAAACTTGAAGGAACCTTTTCACCCGTTCTTCGGGGGTACCCGACGAGCCCCCACCCCGCTCAGCAACATGAAAACGAGGCTGCATTTCCCGCGGATTTTCGTGTGACAAAGCAGCAAAATGACAAATCCTTGCAAAGTTTGTGGCAAAGAAGACGCTAAAAGATGTGGAAAATGTCACAGAGTGTTTTACTGCTCTGTTAAGTGCCAGAAGAAGGATTGGAAAAGCCATAAAGAGACGTGCATTTCGAGTCTCCAGGTAGCTCCAACCACCCCAGGCGCCCGTGATAAAGCTATTTTTAGTGAGCCGTTCACGCTCGATAACTTTACTCCTTATGTAAACAACATCAAGCAAGTCACCAAAAGCTGTGCAGATGGGTGGGTTGATTTACGATTGATTGGTAAAATGCCCGTGGATTCATCCCTCCCAACCTGTTTTGTGTTTTACACTAGCGAAGGTTTCGTGCGCGAGCACATGGTTTTTCTGGAAGGACCGCCGCCACTACAGATGCTGCAGCAAATTATCGACCGCTTTCAAGCCCATGCCATCAGTATTTCAGTGGAGATTAGGTATAGGCATCCTCAAACAATGGCAATCATGAAAGAAGGAGTTCTGCTGCAAGTCAGTGCTAAAGGATACAGCAAGAAATTCTTCTTTGATCAAACGCGTGGCGGAAGAAGCGAGACTGGAGTGTTGTTGTCAGTAAGCGATCCAGAGGAGTGTCAGATTTCCCTGTTTGACAGTGCACGTGTTAAATTTTATTGACTTTGGAAAGAAAATTATTTTTCTTGTGACAGGAATCCCCAGTAGTTATGTAGTGCTTGGTGACTACAGAAAAAGTTGGAAAGCTAACGATATTTTAGGCATTTAATAGTCCTTTATCGGAGAAAATTGCCCTGTCAACTCAAAATTCACTTCACCTAAGCTTATAAGTAAACGAATCGACAAATTTGGTTGTATTATTTAATAATCTCCATGGTAGAATGCCTTTATAGCCTGTAAACAGGCTCACTAGAGGGGTACAGAGCAAAATAAATCAGTGAGCAAAGTGAGCTCCAGGAGGTATTTTGAGGCAAGTCACTGGCTAAAATTCATGCAGCCCCCTATTGAGGTTCCTGGTAACCTTTTAGCTGGGGTGCCTTTTGGAAAATGTTTCATTTCATGCGCGAGCAATTTTCGGTAGATAGATAGATAGATAGATAGATAGATAGATAGATAGATAGATAGATAAACTTTATTTAAACACGATAATAATTAAAGCTAAAAGCTTGTGGGGTCGTGTATTTAAATTTAACTTTGCTAAAATAAAAATTACGATTAAAATGTTTAAACCACGGTGAAACCACGGCTAATTACATATCTCTGGAAAGGTAATGAAATGCAGAATGCGTAGTTCCAGAAAATATCCATACCCACTCCAGGGAAGGTCAATGGAAATTCAAGGGGGTGGGGATTCTCAAAAACGAAAATGTTAAAAGGAAAGTATGGGGCTTAACTGGAATTTCCAGAGGGGTGGGGGATTCAAACCAGAAAACCTTCCATGGGAGGGGTATGGATAATCCAACCTGGCCTATCTGTATATACATGTGCGACCGCAGCAGGCTAGTTCACAAGCTATAGAGTGCCATGCATGCATATGCTTCATGATAGTAGGGACATAGCAGTGGGGTACTGGGTATATTGTGAGAGAGGATTAAATTTATGAGTTAGAGTTAGAAATTTCAAGTTTGAGTTAGAATTAGAATTTTGATTTTGAGTTAAAATTTTGAGTTCTAGTTAAAAGGAAGGGCCTGAAAAGTTACTGATTTTGTGATGGAAGACGAAAAAAGGAAAGAAAACAAAAAGCCCACATGGCGTGACATTTTTGCAGTTGGTCACGCATAGTGTTGCCCTTATCAACAAATGAAAGCTAACTGCAAGGAAACGATAGTGGAGCTAACCGCAAGCAACTCGATATTTTAACTCGAACTCAAAATTCTAACTCAAGCTCGAAATTTCTAACTCGAACTCATGAAATCGACAGACCCATATTGTGATGGGAAGGTGTGATCGAATAAAGCCAAATTGTTAGACCCAGAAAACTGGAAAAACCCAAAGTCTAACCTAAGAGTTTATTTTCTTCTCTACATAAAAAGGAAGTCTCTGTGTCACTTGAATGTAGCTTATTGATGTGAATTAAACTGATACACTGGGTTGTGCTTTCTGTCAAACCCCCCAAATTCTTACCCCCCAAAAGTCCTGATGTTGCAAACCCAAAAGAGGCATTCATGCCTCTCCAAAACTTGTACCTGAGTACTCACTGGGCCGCAATGCAATAAGGACTGTTAACTTAAAATATATATAGGTAATTGACCAAGCTTGAGGTCAAGATGGTAGGAAATTGGCCAAGTTTTTTTTGCACGTTTATGGACCTAGACGAAGTGAAGGCCCATATGCACACACCAAAAACAAACATGGCCATCCAGCCATCTTGGCTGAACAAGCTTGGTCAATCAAGGATTTATTATTGGTAACAACGGCAGTAACAGCAACAACAAATTTACAGGAAATTCATGGGAAATCCTGAGTGGCCAAGATAGGCTCATCTTGCCTGTTCAGGTAGCCAATCACAAATATGCAGCATTTAACTCATCTTGCCCACACATGGGGCCGTATGATAAATGAAATAATTATGGAATACTGTAAAAGGCTTGACTGCAAGCAGTCTCTTTCCGAGCGTTCAACACAAAAACGTGAATGTGAATAATTTTAGTTTTTCCAGTTGCACATAGGATTTCAGGAACAAAAACCGACTACTCACAGTCTAGGTCTATCTCTGGGTCTGTCTGCTAATGAAAAAATATGTTCTGGATGTTCGTTTTTGGTGCAAAATCGGTGCATAAACAGGCCAATACACCTGTAATTGATCAACGTCCCCTTTTCAGGGTTGACCGATGATTTTGTCCAAACGTTTCCTGCCAGAAAGAAGGATGTGAAGAGTAAAAGGGAACGAGTATAAGAAAGCAGGAAAAAAAAAGAAGGAAAAGGAGCAAGAGAAAATTTGGAACGGTTTCAGTAAAAAAAGTCCAAATTTTGGCTTATGCGCATGCACCAAAGTGAAAAATTGTACATTGTTACACGGAATCTCTATCAAAATGTTGCTTTTATAGCAAATTTTGGGCAAAATTAGCATCGTAACAACAAAAATTTGGTTAAACGGTTAAAAAAACGCGTTTTTTTTTTGGGGGGGGGGGGGGGGGGGGAATTTAGCAGTGAAAGGGTTAAAGCAGTCTGAGCACTCCCGGGGACTGCCACCCAAGGAGATGCTTCTGCTTAATAAGGCTGGTTAAAATAAAGCTGTGCTCAAAAATACATGATTCAGGCACTCCCATATATGAGCTATATAGGTATGTGTCGCTGTGAAGGGTATGGTTTTCAAGCAGTTTAGTCTGGAACAGAGAATAGAAATCAGCGAGTTTTGGTCTAGAAAAGGGTATCATCTGCTGGGAAACTCATCAGTGGTATGAAGAATTAAAAACTCAGAAGAGAAACAGGCTTTCCTAAACGTAAATTAAATCATCGCGGCAATGCTACAGTTCTAAAAAATAGCAAGTCTAGTATAGGGTAAGGGTTGAAAAATCAGCTGAACATGGTCTGGTATAGGGTCAGGGTTTCAGAGTCCCAGCGGCACACCCCACCCCAAAAATATACAGAGTGCCTCCCCCGGGTGATATGCCAAGGGTAAAGCGATGAATGCAGATGTGTAAATTAATTAGAGGGGGACATTGGGGGTTGCTGAACACCGCATTACCGCAAAAAAATTCGACAAATACCGCAATACCGTAAAAAAAATCGGAAAATACCGCAATTTTATAGTAAGCCTGTATAGCTGGTGGATTCGTTGACGTGAGGGCAAAAATAGAGGCAAAAACGAGCGGTGGGACCGTGAAAACAATGGCACGGCTTTAAACTGGTTGTTAAAACAGTCAAATTGTAGATTAAAATGTGTGACAAAACAAGGCTGTCTCAGGTTGTTTCAGAAACGGCTAAAAATACTCGTTAAGACGTGAAGGAAAAAAAAAAACTACAGCATTAACATTTCCGCGATCGATATTAAACGCCCAACTATCGGTAGCTTCTAATAGAGCAGTAACAGTTGAATGCAATGAACGAAAGCCCGACTGTTGTTTAGAAATTACGTCCTCTTTCGTTAGAAAGCTATATAGCTGGTCATACACGATCCTCTCGAATACCTTAGCAATTACTGGAATGACTGAAATTGGTCGATAATTATTTAGATCAGATCGCTCACCCTGCTTAAACAACGGAGTAACTCTAGCACATTTCCAATCGTCAGGAAATATACCAGAAGTCAAAGACTTGTTAAAGAGGTCAGATAAAGAGACCGAAATAAGATCAGCACATTCACGGATTAATCTAGCAGAAATGTTATCAAGACCTGTTTCTTTAGATCTAGATAATTTGTTTAGATGAGAAAAAACAATATTACTGCTAGTTGGACAGAAATGGAATGTTTTGTTGTTACAAGTGATAAAGTTAGTGTAGCTCGAATCATCATTTTGACCTATTGGAGGTATTTCATTGGCAAGTCTGGGCCCGATTGTTGAAAAATGGTCATTAAAAGTATCTGAAATTTCACTAAAATTGTTGATTACAACGTCATTTACTTTTAGTTCTTTCACAGTCTCATTGCTTTTACGGCGAGATGTAAGTTCATTAATCGTTTGCCAAGTTTTCTTAGAGTTGCCCTCAAATTGCATAAAAGCTTTCGAAAAATAAGATTCCTTAGCAGTTTTGATCCTATTATTTATTGCGTTTCGCAGCTTTTTATACTTTGCCCAATCGCATCGATCATTTGACTTAACAGCTTTTCTCTTGGCAGCGTCACGATCGCGCATACCTTTCTTCAAGTCTGAGTTGATCCAGGGTGCCTTATGCGATCTTATACGTTTAGTTCTAAATGGAGCATGTATGTTGACAATGCTCAGAAATTTTGCTTTCCAGTTAGCCTACAAAATATTTGGATCATCAGAATTACAGCTGCAGTCTTGTTGATAGATATCGTTACGAAATTTTCCACGATTAAAGTTTTGAAAGGATACGTTTTTGTACCGACAATCGTCGACCAAAGCGTAAAGAAAACGCATCCCGCAGGTTTCGAGAATACCGCAATACCGCAGTTCAAGATTAAAATTACCGAAATACCGCATGAAAACTTGGCCAATACCGCAATACCGCAAACCCCAATGTCCCCCTCTAATTAGCTTTCTAATCAACAGAAGCCTGTCGTACTATATAATTGAATATAAGTTCTATTTTATTAGGCGGTTATATTGATTAGCAGTGCAACAAACTTTCTCAATTTGAGCCAACCAGTTTTAGTGCAACACACTGTTCGACTTGAATTTAAGTTGAAATTCTTCGGTTCTCAGTGGATTGGTTTTCATGGTCTAACTGGCCGCGATTACACAGCAGTCGCACTTTTAAAAGAGTTGCATTCCGCGTTTGTTTAGATCAATTATATATGTCCCTGTTATACTGTTCTCACTGCACCGTTAGCTATCCATTGGTTTATCCAATTGTTAATAAAAACAGCTTTTAGGACATGAAACGAAAGCACTCAGCCCTGAGTTGGCCTGTTACCAATCCAGTATAGACATATACAGTACGTGCGTCATCCGAGGGACCTACGCATTATATATGTCTAGTATTAAAGAAAACAAGAAAGTATTTTTAGTATGATATATTCGAAAAGCTCGAAAACTAAACTATATAACAGGAAACCCAATAATAATGGTTTCTCATCGAAGAACAATACTACACAGATTACTTGAACGATGGCGTAACGGTTGCGTGTTTTTCCTCGTGCCGTTTCAGTTGAAAAGAGGTACACAAATGACGGAACATGGCGCCGAAATCCGGTGTTTGAGGATCGTAAGATGGTGGGTAAACTGCCTCGGGGAATGCTGAAGCGGAATATTGAATATTTCAATATACCGTTGACCAGGAACACAAATGAGTTCCAAAGAAGCAGATTTCATCAGCGCAATTTGACCACACCACCAACAAACCTGGTATAGTTAATCTTAATTAAAACTTGAAGTGAGAGTCAGTGAAAGAAAACACTTAAAATAAGCTCCAATAACTTGTGGGTTGATAGTTGTGGTTTTCCTAAATTATTATTATTTTTCTTTTTTGGTGTATATATATATGGGCTGGGTTAAACTACATGAAGGGGCAATGCATATGAGTCGGTTACAACCAAGTGGTGAAGCGATTATAATAACATTGCCCACACTCTCTTGTGGACGTTCTTCATTTTATTTAATTCTCGCTTTTTATTTTGCAAAAAGTCGTTAAAAAGAAGAAAATCCCAGTAGAAACTGTCGGCACAATTGTTACGTTTTCAAATCGCAGTCCAATATGGTCGATAATTTGAATGCGTTGTTTTTAATTTAAACTACCCCCAGAACATTCTACATTTACATGATATAACAACGATCAAGTCACTGATGAGCAAAATGTGATCACGTATAAGAAAATATACCAGATGGACGCTTGGATATCTATTGTTCCCTACTCTATTAATGCAGTAAGACTCGAATGTAGTTCGTCATTTGTTGTAGCTCATATCGAGTCAATCATTAATTTCATATTTTACAACTTTTTAGCTTCTGAGCTTATTAAATGTAATTTCCATTTTCTCAGTGTTATTGCATTTTTTCTTCCGGGGATTTCTTTTGCTACCGGCCGTCGATCACTCGAAAAGCTGCACAAATTGCCATATTGCGGAAACATCCTTGCCGCGAACGTCGGAAATCATTTCATTTTCGCCGGTCTTTTTTATGTGAAAGTGAAATGTTTTCTCCTTGCCAAAGTTTTCATTACGGAATTAATTTACTGTTTCGATCGAACTAAAAGAAACAGATCATGAGAACAGATACAGATACAACCACAAGCTGTCAACGCCGATGTGATGGTTTAATCTCTATAATAATTCCCATATCAGACGGGAAGTCATAGTTTTCTATATTACGATCAATACAGGAATATTAGGCGTAGGAACAAATAAATACAACAAAACACTTGTAAACTACCTAAGCACTCTTGTAGCTTTATAAATAGCTCGATGTGTTTTTCAGTTATTTTTTTGGAGCAAAACGCCTCCCCTTATTATTATTATCGTAAAATCGCGCCCCAAAATAATGTTAAGTCGTACACAAACTTGCAAAAGCGCATTTTTTGTCGTTACGTAAAATCCCGCTTGATTCCTGCAGCTCAATCGAGCGCGAAACGACTTTTTCTAACAGGCGAACTGCACGCGAGCGAATGTGTACATTAACATATGAATCAAGTGCTTTGATCAGAATAGAGTATTAGCGATGTCGCACAATGAAGCCTTAAGTGAATATCCGACCCTAGGTGACGGGTTCTTTTAATCACCTGATTGATGACTCGATACTGGAGGTGCAAAACAGGTTCACAATAAACTATGCGTGATTCGGCAATTTTTTCAGTGAGATGTGATCGCATTGTGGAAAACGATATCCTTTAACAGAAATGTGGTACTGGATTTTAGCCTGGTTCCTCACCGTTGTAACTATAGTTGGAAATGGACTTGTGATCTACTTGATCATAACGATTCGACGATTACACACCATAGCCAACTGGTCGGTACTCTCTCTCGCCGTTGCGGACCTGTTCGTTGGATTGACATTCTTCCCTCTTCTCTTCGCCTTGAACATAGACAACTTGTATGACCCTCCCGCTAGCAAGCCACCGTTTTTCCTGATCTCTCGCACCTTTCTCTACTTCTCAGCCACAAACCTTTTTGTGATGATCGTGGACCGCTACGTTGCCATTGTCCATCCACTGAGGTACCTATCGTTTATGACTACAAGGGTGATAAAATTTGCCGTCGCCTTGGCGTGGATTTCACCAATACTATTGTTCTCCATACCTTATTCTCTAAAAGTGAAAAGCCGACACCTCCTGGTTTTCAGGGTCTGCGTTTTTCAAGTTCTACCTGTGCTTGTATTTCTTTTTGTCGCGGGTCAAATATTCAGTATAATGCGGAGGATTTCGAAGAGGACATCAAAGATTTTCGCTCAACTTCGTTTCAACCACGCACCGAAGACCTCTTCCACTGACAACGGCTCGAGCCTTGAAAGCAGAGCAGCCGCCAAAATGACAGTGGCAATTGTGTTCTTTTTCATCGTTTGTTACATCTTTGAGAACTATAAATGTTTCTGCACAGTGTTCGGTATGTGCCGGCCTACTGCAGCTCTTGAACAAGTCACTGATCTTCTCTTTGTTATTAATTCGGCCGCAAATCCTGTAGCGTACGCATTCCTGAAGAGAGATGTGAAAACTGTTTTACGAAGTATGCTAGCGCGTCGAAAAATAAACGTCCAAAGCGGAACAGAAACTTCCAGCACTGAGCCAAGGAAAGAAGAGGAGCTAGCTGGGAGTGCTACGATTATAAATGTTTCTATGAACTCTATGAACGCTGTGAACACAACTTCGTAAGAGGCTTGAAATGTTGCATTTAGAGGCCGGCTGCTACTGACATATCTACTCGACAATATATAATATTCTGTTATTACCATTTAAATAAGTTTTACATAAGAAAGTACTTTAAAAAAAATATAATTCGATAAGGAAATTGAAAAAAAATATGAGTGCTTCAATTCATTCCACAATCCTGGCTACGGAAGTCAAGAAACAATGCATGCATGACTGAAGTTTTAAATTAAGGGGCCTCAAAAACTCGCTGATTCATGTTCATTTGTCTTCAAGAACTTACGCTCACAGTAAAATTGAGTTTAAATGCGTTTAGCATTAAATTTCGTTCTAATCATAGTGCTCCTAGAAATCAAAGCAAAAAAATTGTCTCTTAATCCAATCCAATTTCTTACTGACCAAAACTCATGACCTTTTGTACGCTTTTCACAGAGCGAATTTTCCTTAGACTTTTTTTTTATCGATTTACAATAATATTATTTGTGGTTGTGATTGCACTGTGAAAACTACTCTTTCTTCCCGTGTCAATAAAACATTATTTTGAAGAATTCGTGACAGTGGCTACTCACAGAAGTTATTTTATTTTATATTTTTTATATCGGACTGACAGTGATAAATATCATGACGTCCCCTTTAGTTTTTCGACCACTATTTCAAACCAGCGTTCCAACTTTGCTTTGAATACCTTTCTTGACTTTCTTGACGCACTACTTAAGTCGGTCGAGAAATTCATCCATATGCTGAGTTTTCAGTTTAAACCTGTTTTCACGAGACGAAACTGGCTGACAAACGCAAGAATTTTAACGACCTCCCAAGAGTGTTTTTGGGAACAAGGGAACAGGGTCATTTATTCAGTCCTTTGAATAAGTGGTATTTTGGAATTTTTTAATGGAACAAAGGCTATCTTTACTATATAAGAGGAACGTTTCGTGAAACCTTATAAGGGAATGATTGATGAATTGTTAATGGGGAACACACTGTACGAACTACTGATACTCCTGGGTTCAAACCATTTACTATGAAACGAGAAAATGTAACCTTTTTAAGGGATCGGAAGGCCCTCCTTTAGCGTAATCGTTTCTCGATGTTTTGGGGACTCCTAACGATCTGATTTGGTTCGTAGAAACAGGCCTTGAACTCTTTCGATTCCACGCAAACCTTTATAAAATCAAGCCGAACATGTTACCAACTAATTCAATGTCATTTCCAAAGCCTGCGCTTCTAAAAGAACCGTTGTTTTGATTGCTGCCTCCCCTCTAGGATGAGATCAGTTGAAAGTGAGCGATTACTGGTAAAGTGGATGGGCAGGAAGACGGGACAATATAAACAATAAAATAACAAGTTTCACATAACACAGCACAAGTATAAAAGAGTCATTCCAATTTGACTGATATGCAATTTATTTATGACTGTGATGTCCTACACACGGGCCGCCTGATGCGATAACATGTGCACAGATGGTCACCGATCGCCCAAACTTTCATTGACACCATTACATGACTAACCTGTATATGAAATCGCCAAAATAGCAATTTGGCCTAGTGAAGTCACAAGTAAAATAAGATTGGGAATGCAAAATGTGTGCTTTACCTTGCTTTAATTATTTATTGTTAAATTGGGAGCATTTGATCTGAAATTGTAAAATCCTTCAGGGCTAATGATTTTTACTTGAAAGCTTGGGTTGCCTGTGAACACCGTACACTATTTAACTAAACTAGCCACACTGTCGTAACAGAGCAGGTACCTCCGGCACATATAATTCTGAGCAACAGCACTTGTTGGTCTTATACTGACGCTTTTGCATTACTAGGAAACGAATCATGTCCTTCTCAAATGTGACAGCTCTCAGCATCACCTCTGATTACCTGCACACATTTTCTGGGATACTTTTTTTCTAAACAAAGAAATACCTTTGAAAATGCAGCAGGTGCTCTTTCAAAGAAGTGACAAAATAAGTGCTTGGTCTGCCCTGTATAAACAACGTGGCTTGTACTAAAATGCGACTAATACTATCTACATACACAGAAAGCTAAAATGCGACAAATTGCTAGGCCAGTTCTTGGCCGTTTGGTATTTAACTTCAGTTTCTAGTCAGCCATTTTCGTCCCAAGATTGAAATGGTTCTTTTTATCTGAATTTCCATGCATTTCCTTTTTCAATTCAGTTCTGCCGTTTCTGATGGTACATCAACACAATGTGCCCTAGTTGATGGGGTTCCTTATTCTCTTAACCTATCTGCTTGTCATTGGAATGATAATGTTAAGAGAATTAAAATGTCGATCACTCTTGGAAATGAAAAGGTTAACAAAGCGACATAATTCGTGAATATAAACAATAATATTACTATATTCTCATAAATTTAATATTAAATTATTAACATTAAATTTCTTATTATTTAAAATATAACAACGTGTTTGGGCAGTTTCTTACCCTTCCCCAATTCCCAAAATGAAAAAGCCTAACTTGAATTATATTTGTATTTTGCAGCTTTACTCCGAAAGTCATTTCAAAATTCTAAGGATGCCTCTCTCTCTTACCTAATCAAAAACGGTTTAGCGATCTCACATGACACAACTAATGAAAACCGTAGCCAATTATTGAAAATCTTATTAAGAAAATTGCTAGAAGTAAAATAAATATCACCTTACTAATGAAGAATTCTGCTAAACCAAAATGAGACATTCGGGGTAAAACGGAAGTGACGTGACCACCGATTTAAAACGAGGCTGGTTAAATTTTATCAGCCAATCGGCGCTACAAGCAATTGGAAATTCTTCACCTGCAAGCAATACTTGAGTCTATATAAATTTACAATATTTAACATTCCTTTGATTCAGGTGCTCTGCCGTGGAAAACAAACCATTGATTATATTTAATCCTTTAGCAATGATAGGTGGTTTAAAACAAAGGAAATACAACTAATATTTTCTTGGCTTAGTTAACAATGTTCCGCATAAAGGCAGCCTTGACTCGCAAAATTAAAATTCTACTTTTTTTAAAATTGCAACTGTCTGAACTCCCAAGGAACATTTTCCAGTTCTTTGACATCCATGCCTAAACCATAATTCCATACGTTCCAAACAAATCACCTCCCAATGCAGACTTATTCAGTATTCTTTAAAGAATTCAGTTATAAATCTAATGTCCTTTTGATGAAGAGGACCTGTGTACGTGTACATTTACCCAGTTCCCGTTCCTCAACTGCCAAACTCTGGTCTCTTCTGATTGGTCCGTTACAGGCTCTCCGTTGCTACCAATACGCTGCGTCAAGCGCACGTAGGAAATGCACGCGGCGTCCGCGCTCAGAATGTGCACGTGCGGCGACAGAATCGTGGTGTTCGTGGGCGCGTTCCGTTGACGTAACACATTATCGAAGTAAAACTTGTGGAACTCCACGCCTTCGACGAGATTTCCGTTCGCTTCTGGTTCAAACGCCGTCACGTGAGAATCGACGAGCTTGCTGTACGTGTCGAAGTCTAGCGTGGTTATGCTGGTTATCAATTTCTGCGTTAATCGGATTATTTCTTGTTCTTTCTGCGGTTTCCACTGCGGCTGCGCGCTCGCTTGGGTGGCGGCATCTGTTTCTTCAGGGTGAGTCGCCATTACATCTTCGTCAGAGCCCTTCTTCTTTCTCGAGCCGCTAAAATTGTGCGTCGCTAACAGCGTCGTCAAAATGGCTCCCTTGAGTTTTCGTCTGGCGTTGAACTTCCTCAGACCATCAAGCGTAGTTTGACGGTGAACTTTCGACGCAATTCGCTCGCGATTCTGGAAACGAAATCAAGAGAGAAATATTACAAACCCGAACGTTTAAACAGCGAGTTCAACTGTAGTCAAAAGTGAACTACATCAAAATGCAATTAAAGCGTATTTCTGAGGGCTATTGAAATGAAAAAAACCTGAATTAAATGCTCAGGTTCCCGTCTGCGACGCAAATAAACGCAGCGATTAACTAGAATAATTTTGACGCCAGCCTGATGGAAAACAAGCCGAAAAAATCAATCAGTTCTTTATAGGGCGAGTTTGCTTTCCAAGGCAGGTGCTCAAACAATACAAGACACTTAGTCAATCTCTCCACCACGATGCACTTGTCACAATTAACAACAAAACTTGAAAAGGAACCACAAACTAGCAAAAATACTTTCCGTCGATTCAGAATCCATTTTATGGTCTTTTTAATGACAGAGCGCGGTGTCCAGAAAAGGAAAATAAAAGATCTGGTAATAGTGAAGGTCTTTTGGTGGCTGCACTCGGCTTTTGCAATTAGTAAAACCTTGAATTTCAAAAGAAAATGTTCCGGACAGTATGCAAATAGGTTGAACTTAATACTGTATAATTAGAATGCGAAAATGCTTCAAATTCGACGGACACAATGCAATATAAGCAAAGCACTTGTCTTGAACTATCCCTCATTGTAATTTTCGGTATTTTTAAAGTCGGCGAGCTATCCCACAGCCGGTATAATATTCTAGTTTACACGACTGAGGTTTTACTTCGTCATATTGTGCACGATAAAGAGAAAAGGATTCACTTGATGAAAAACTACGAAAGATAAAATCGAATCCGCCGATATCGGCTTGCTTGAAATGAGAAATGCATCAAAGCGGTTTTGAAGAATTTAAAAACTTGATGCTATTGTTCTTAACAGGAAAAAAAGACATATTCAAAGTTCGAATATCGAAGAAAAAATAAATAAAATGAAACGCGTTATCAGTCAAAAATCGTTGACTTTTGCGTCTATTTGCGCTCAAAAGCCCTAAAAAGTTGTTTAGATAGTCAAAAGAGAGCAAAAAGCACTTGCGGCAAATGTATCAGCTGTAAAGTCATGACATAAATCAGGATATAACATGCAAACAGCCCACGCAAAAAAAAAAACAGCCAACTAATCTTCAAGACACAGACTGACGCAGGTTGATATGCAGCAAACCCTGACATTCGTAATAGCCATCGAAGTTATAATGACGTTTGACTCTTGTTCCGGAAAAATTGTCGACAACCATAGAATTTAACTCATAAAAATAATAGATGCCGCATTGCCGCAGTCTATCGGCGTTTAAACCTCTTGCAACTGGAGTAATTGAGCAATATAAAAAGCTTGAAAATCATGAGTCTTCGGCCCGTAATTTACAAAACTCTTCTCATTCCAAACGTTTTGGTAAAACCATAAATACGTGGTACTTTGCTTAAAGATGTCTCCTTTGACAACTTGATTGCTTAGCACCAAGTTTAATTTTAGTCAATAAAGACAAAACAAATAAACCGAAAAAAAACCCAGTTCCTGCAGCATGATAACTGAAAACACTGACCACGTCCGATAGAATCGAACGAACCCATTGCCATCAACTGATTGGACAACATAGATCGGAAACATTATCCAATTAGCCAATCATATTCAAGACGTGTAGATTTGACAAGCAAGGCTCGCTCTGCGTTCTCGTTCAGTGTTTGGAGTGAGATTGCCAACAAGAAATTAACTTCAAACAGCGAAGGTGTAATTCTATGATTAACAAGTATATTCAATCAATGTCGGCCATATTTTGAGAGTGATTCTGAGAGATTTGAATGAGTATAATAAACCTGGGAGAAAAGACAGTGAGAACAAGAGGGCAAGGACAAGCCTACGAATCAAATTTTCTACAGTACAAAAGAAGAGGTAAGTTTAACGTAGAAATTTGAGTTTCAGTCAGTGACTCAAGAGCTAATCAAACTGAATTGTACGCATTTACATGAATTTGCATTTCTACACGAGAATGCTGCAGTTTACAGTTAACAAGAGCACTTCAACTTGAAAGATGGACTCGTAACCTTCCTTTTGGCACTGGTCCAGATCAATTAAACAAAACTATGATGTAACAACGTGAAAGACAGATATTAAGACATATAACATACCAAAATCCATGAATGTTTGATAGCTTCCGAAGCCGTGATCCTCTTACTTTGATCAACTGTAAGCATTTTCTTGATTAGATCTTTTGCCTCCTCTGTCACGCTATCCCATTCTGGTGATGGAAACTGTAATGAAAACATGAGAATGTAACATTTAGATGATAATGATTTTAGTGAGTAACACAGGCATACTCGGAAAAAAATTCCAAGTATACCTGTGTCACAGACTGAAAAATCACCATTATCGTGTATTTACTAGGCTAAAGCACGCCATCACATTCTATTATTCAGTTATTATTGTTGTGCATATGCAGTATGCGGGGTGTTTCCCACATGAATGTAGTTTAATGGCCTGCAGAGATCTCATGAGTCTCCTGTATCTCAGTGGTAGAGCATCTGAACTAGATACTGGCAGTTCAAAGCTTCAACTCCTGTTGGGAGAACTCAGTAATTTCTTTTTGAGTATGTCTGTGTCACTGTCTGAAAAATTGTCATTATCATGATAATAAAACCTGAGCAAAGATAAGCTCACTTCAGGAAAGCTGGAGACAGATACAACTTATTAGCAATTAATTCTTATTGTCTTGCACAAGGGCTGTCCTGGGAGAATTTTACCTGAGGTCTTTCTAAGGATATCAGGCAACAAGGATATGGCAACAAGGGCAACAACAAATTTGCAAGAAAATAACAGGCAATCCCGAACAGGCAAGATAGGCCCATCTTGCCCACTCAGGTAGCCAATCACAAAGCAGGGTTCATCATCTTGCCCACTTGTGGGGCTAGCCATACAATAAGATGTAGCGGTACTTATTAAACAATACTCCCATTCAATCCTGGGAATAAGTGAGCTAGGGAGAGTTAAAAAGAAGGTTACTATATGGCTCTTTTTGTTTGCTGTGCTGTTGCCCGTGTTTTGCCAACCAGCCAGGCATTAACGTTGCTCATAATGCCTGCAGTGGGCATTACAAGGAGAATCCTGCCCTGACTGTTAGCCAATCACAGGATAAGTATTATCTCAACAAGCTGTCGCCATATACGAAAACCAGTTAATGCCAATTAACAGTCCATAATGTCAAAGATCCTTTTTGTAAACTAACTACAATTTTGAGACTCCAATAAGCAGTACATACTATAGTTATAGAATATATACCGTAAATTGCCACCTATAAGCACCACCCCCCCCCCTCCCCCCCCCCCTCCCCCCACTTATAGGCCCATCTACCTGTAAACAAAAAATACATCTGGTTATAAGCCCACCCGAAACACCTTACAAAAATGTAAAAGCCTAGGGCTTATAAGCAGCAGTCTAAGGCAGTCACAACATAAACACTGCCTGAGTGTGTTGGCCCATTCATAGTCAGATAAACTGAGTTCAGCTCTACTTGAATAAGGGAAAAATATTTTTCAGGGGCATAACTACATGTAGCCTACAGGCCGATAGGCCTGGGCATACAAGCTCACTTGCCACTAACTTTGAAATGTACATTTTAATGCATCTTAGCATCATAAATTTCACAACTAACCCTGTCACGATCTGAGATCAAGGCTCACCAAGCAAATTATGAAACTTGGGAGTAATCTAGGCTAGCCAGGTAACAGGGAGGTGCATAACTACTTGCACTGTTAAAGAAAAGTGTGTTTATTTAGCAATGGTCAAGTAACAATTGTCTTATTCTCTGTTATGAATTGTTAGAATTTAGGTGGATCTTTATCTGAAACATTCCCTTGCGACGCATACTCCCAGACCCCTAGAAGTGGCCCTAAATGGTTGGTTGGTGAGGTCTACAACTTTCCAAAAAGCTGGCTCCACCCCTGTTTTGAAAAAAAAGGTTGCAAAGATGCGAGTTCATTTTGTTCAATTTAATTACTGCTTTAATTTCCTTTCTTTCCATTTCCATTAATTGTGAAAACTTTTGTAACATTATATTTGGTTTAATTAAATATTAAGGTATACAACAGAGTTTAAAAAGAAAATGACTTCACCTGCAGTTGTGCTTATTTATCTATCTCTCAAATTTAACTTCAAATAATATAGAATCTTCATTGAAGTGTTTCCAAGAAATTACAGAACTAACAACATCAGTTCAAACAAGTTATCCACCTTACGTTTTCGGAAATAACGCATTTTCTTTGAAGTACTATCTTTGCAGAATTCAACATTCATAGTCAAGCGGGGCCCCCTCCTTAGCTGAATGTCTGGATCCGCCACTGAAGACTTACATGTAACCCTCATTAAACAAAGTCAATTATTATTATTGTTGTTGGAATATAATGTAAGGTTGTCATCTCGAATTATTCTGGGGCGCCTTCTTGGTGTCTTGATTTCTTTTGCAAGGCTAAGAAAGTCTCGCACTTGCAGAAAAGATATCAGTCTCATCATCTTGCAAAGTTTCAAATTTACCCTTGGACATGTAAATGCATCAGACTCAAGTGGAACAAGAAACTCCTCAGATTTGGCTGGTTTTATCATGAAATCAATGACTTTTAATTGCAGGTTTTTATAATCTGGGAGCAGGCTCTCTGGGCAAAAAAATATGAAGAGAGAAAGGCGAGAGGCTCCTTCCCTCTCGCCTTTATCTCTTCAATTTTTCGCTCGAAAAGCCTGCTTGCAGGCTGAGGTTTTTACAATGTAATTAAAAATTCCATGATATGTTCCCAAAATAATTGTTGCAATAAAAATCAACTAGCAACATACTAATATTAAATATCCCATGCACGACGTTTAGAACAATTTTTTTAACTCGTTATAATATAGCTCTCACAGTTGCACATTGAATCTTACAACACTTTGTCAGAGTATAAAGCATTGTAGGGGTAGAGAAGTGATGTTATTCTTACAGCAACAAAACCACTCCAGCTTTCATAAACTTGCTGCTTCAAGTTTTTTTTTTTGTTAATTAAAACATATTCTCAAGTTATTCGTAGCAACAAATCTGATCTGAAAAAATGTTATGATCAACATAAGTTAAATTAATACATACATGTGTACCAAATATTCTGTTAGCTATAAATTTTGATATCAGTAATTCACATGAAGGAAATAAATTTTCAAGAAGGCTTTAATTATGCTACCTTAATTCAAAGTTTAATCACATCGCCGATATGAATAATAACTTTGGGCTACAATGACGTGTTACTCATAAGCCCCTTAATGCCCTGACATCATTGGTGCAATCAGGTACGCATTATTACAAATGTCATATTATAGATTCAAGTCAAAACAAGTTTTGAAAATTCACACTCGAAATCTTTGTTCAATGTGGAACAAAGAAAAACAAAGGATCAAAGAGAGCATGGGACAAAGGGATTAGTTGTATTGCCATCGAAATGTTCCCTTTTATGCCTCTCCACAATTTTCACATTATCGTCTTGAAATTTGATAGCAGACGCTCATTTATTCTTTCACGATCTAACATTTTACAAGAGGATGCATTTTCAATTAATTTTGGCAGTATTGCAGCATAATTATTATTATTTTTTTTAAAATCCTTTCTTGAAATAAAACTGAAAGGCTTTATAGTTACCCAGAAAATAATTTCTTTTCCTTCGATAATTTTACTCTGCTCTTGTAAATGTCTTATCGAGGCCAGGTGTTCAGATACAAAGAATAATAGCTCCTTAATTATGGTCAGAAACCGCCAGATAGAAGAATCCCACAAAACAATTTATCCCGTTGATATCCATGTTAACCGAGTGTGCTGTAGGTTAAGACTCCATGGCGAGTAAACGATCATTAGTGAGAATGGTCAACGGAAAAAAAAGTTATTTTGTTCAGGCAAATGGGCATTGTCAATCACGAATCGATCAGAAAATGAAATGAAAATATCAACAATTATGAAAGAAAACGGAGAACGATTTATATCCTAAATAAACGAAAGCGCAGTTCTTCATTTTGTCGCTAAACCGATGGTCAAATAAAGAATTAGAATTCATGTTTGGCTAGGATTTGAGATATTAACACCGGATTGTTCGATGTTTGGGATAAAACTCGTAAACAGTTCGTACTTTTGTTTGTACCATGGGTATCAATTTGTACAAGCGAAAATAAAAAAAAGAAAGATAATAAAAGACATTCAGCGTTTATTTACTTACGTCGTACGCCCCAGCTTTGATCTGACTGTACAATTTCTGCTGATCTTCGTCCCAAAACGGTGGATAGCCGACCAAAAGAATGTAAAGAATAACCCCACAGGCCCACAAATCTACAGCTTTGTTGTAAGGTTCCTTCTTCAAGACCTCTGGAGACAAGTACCCCGGCGTCCCGGCGAAACCGAACCACCCCAGTTTGTCGTTGTCGATTTCGATGGCCAGTCCAAAGTCGGCAAGCTTACATATAGCCGACTTTTCTTTGCTGGAAAGAAGAAGATTTTCGGGTTTGAGGTCTCTGTGTACGATATTGTTCTCGTGGCAGTGCTGGACACTCTGCAACACTTGCTGTATGCAGTGGGAAGCGTCCGCCTCGCTGTAATATTCCCGAGCCACAATCTCCTCGAAAAGTTCTCCGCCAGTGACTAGATCAAAGACTAAGTAATAGAAACCTTCTTCTAGGATGCTAGAGTGAAGACGAACGATATTTGGGTGTTTGAGGCCCCGGCATATCCGAGCTTCTCGCTCAACCTTCTGTATGTCGCGAGAGGTCATCTTTCGCGTGTCGAGAATTTTCACCGCAAATTCGACTTTTCCTTCCTTTAGGACACATTTGCGAACTATACTAAAGGCGCCTCTTCCAAGCTCTTCCTTGATATCATACATATCGTGAAAGGGTCTCGCCTGAGCCGCCATTCTCATAGCTTCTTGGTCTGGTGATCTTTCGATTCCAAATGGCTTCCAGCTAAAGAGAAGGGCCTGGGATGAAGTGTCGACCTTCCCGGAAATGAAATGACCAAATTACTTCCGCTGTGTTTACAAAGGCGCACGAAGCACTTAGGTAACGTAACGTAAATAATTAAATATCCCCCGTTATTTAAAAACATTGAGGTCAATAACTGGTTGGGGCAAAGAAGCAGACCTTTAGTTTTCCAAATATGTTGTTGCGTCAAAAAAAAAATCAGCCAAGTGCAAGAACGAAATTTCTTCATCTCGTCTCCGATCTTTTTTCAAAAGGCGCTATGCTCTTGGGTGTGTGTGCTTCGGTGTGTGTTTTTCACGGCAGAACTATTTGTGCAAAAACTTTTTTCTTTAGAGAGCCTTCTTCAAATATTTTACCCGTCTAATAATCAACTCTGATCCAAAATAAGAGACCCTCCCGACAAACAAAAGTATAATTCACACCACACGTTCAGGCTGCACAAAGGATACGATGTAATACTATATTGAGGAGGCTTTCGCATCACAATATTAACAAATGCAACTCGCCCTTTCTCCCGGAAGGTTTTTCCTTAGGTTTTGCTCTTTTGAGCACTCAAGTTAATGCTGTGTTGGGCAAAAGCGTCTGTAAAACGGAAATACGTGACAAAGATGCGACACAGCGCTTAAGTTCATATATTCTTCAAATAAAATTGTTGGAAAATTATTTCCTGACATTCAATATGATAATTTTACACTTGTCCAAACTTTCTAATTAATTTAATGAATTATGTAAATTAAATTGGAAAACATATGTTTTAAAAATGAATACTGTGTGCTTTTGTCAAATGTTCTGATGTCTCGAAAGATGAAATAGACAAATTAGTCCTTTAAGTCTTTTTGAACTTTGGGCTGTGGCATCGATCTGGGAGGCCTAAAAAACGAATCGCTGATTAAAACAAGATCAATCGTTCATCGCGACAACAGACTTCTTTTAACCATATAATATTCAAAGCGTTGATTAAACAAGCCGAGTGTCAAAATGCAATTCCGGTTCATCTATCTAGTGGATCCTCTTGACTTGTTTCTGAGTTGAGCGGCCTGATTCGAGCGGCTGAGCTCAAGAAAATGACTGCGGCCGATATTGCTGACAATGCATAAAGAATAGTGAATAATCTCGTACCCAGATCTCGCCCTCGCCACGTCTCACCTCTGGTATACCCTGTAAGCCTTTTGCAAAAGCTCCCGAGGGCTTATTTTAAATCATATTTCATATTGACTGAGGTATATAATAAATTAAGGTAAAAGGTAAGGTAAAGTCTGCATACGAGCCAAGTGGCCCATCAGGCCGGTGCTTATCCCCGGTTTCCGTAGCATTTCTACTCCCCCCTGGATGGGATGCTAGTCCATCGCAGGGTTACCCCCAGCAGTAAATTCGCCGGTACCCATTTATACACCTGGGTGGAGAGAGGCACTATGAGAGTAAAGTGTCTTGCCCAAGAACACAACGCAGTGCCCCGGCCAGGGCTCGAACCCGAACCGCCCGATCCGGAGTCCAGCGCACTAACCATTAGGCTACCGCCAACAACAATTATAAGTACATGTGGGGGATGAATGCCTTTATTGCGTTTTCATGCAACATGCGAACTCTAAAATTAAAACCTCAATAAACAGTTTACGTTTTCCGCTGCCGTCAATCATCTACGCGGACTTCTCGCAATCGTTAGTTGGGTTTTGAACTTCAGAGTTCGCATGTTATTGAAATGCCAGGTTTCCTCACTGGTGCCTTGTTCATAAATTGTCACGATTTACCTGGGGGGTGGGGGGGGGGGGGGTGGGTGGGTGGGTGGCTCAATATACGGAAGGGGCTTGTTGAGAAATTGAACTTTCATACGGTGGGCTTTTTAGATGGCGGGGGGGGGGGGGGGGGGCTAAAAAAGCGGGGGATTTTAAAATAGGGCCTTAACGATAAGTTTTAATTCGTAATTAACTCCCATTAAGACGAACAAGTTATCGTGAACTTTTTCAAACATTTTCAAACTCTTCGAATTAATTTTATATGGGTTATTTTCTTGTTTACTTTTTATTTTCGTGTATCTCTACCAATTTTATTCAGTAACAATCTTTTTCAAAAGAAGAAGATTTATAAACGTACTTTCGGACTAGACTATGAACATTTTTAAAACGGATTATGATAATAATGAAAAATTCTCTCACACCCACGATGATTGGTTGCTCGACCTGATCTGACCCGAGTCTATTCTGATCTGATGCGAATGACTGACTCTTGCATAATCAGTTCACATCACAACATTCCACGGTTTGCCAAGATCAAGCCACGAAACGTGTAGCGTCGTAAACAGAATTTGGGCTCATCACCATCCCTTCCCATCATGGTCGATTCAACCGCCGCTATTGCCATTTGCAGTGTCGTGTTTGGACTGTTTATTATTGGCTGGATTGGAAGTATGTGTTACTTCAGGACGCCGTGCAAAGACATCGAGAAAGAAACGCATTATGTCGAAGAGGGAAACCTCGATTAGAAGGAAAGAGGATCTTGAAAACAGTCATGTTAGCAAGGTACGTTTCAATTTAAAGTGGGAGTTTAGAGGGGCTCTCAAAGGAATCGTGGCATGTATATATATATATATATCGTAAATGAATAATTAAACGAAATCTGCAGGAGTAAAAGTTCTTTATTTATGAAAGGTTCACGAATGTTGACAATGTGCCTTGCTATCTAAAATGCATTCATTGCCGATTGACGTTTGTTCCTTGTCACTCTTCTGACTCGTCAACGCTTATGTATTCTTGCTTTCTTCATTAGAGAAACAACTTAATGGGTGTGAAGTTGGCATGATTAATAAATTAGTAAATTATATGTAAATTTCTCTCTCCGGAGTGTTTTTCAATATCCTGAAGAAACTCTTTTCCTTTCTAATGTTCTGTTCTTGTTTTTACGCGCGGCCGGAAACCAACATTTTCCTTTTGGTTTTGCTGGCAAACTAGAAGATTTTTACAGCAAAACGAGCTACTTACCAATTCATAATTAAAGACACAACACAATCGTGGCGTTGGAACGTTTTCACAATACATAATTTGTTGAAAATGGGTATGACATGAACAAGGAATTGAACACGGAAAGTGATAAAGTCGAGACGTATCATCCGCCGCGTAAAGTTTCATGCAGTTTCATGCAATACCAGTAAATTCACGCTTATACGAATCTGCTAAAACAAAGTGCTCCACGCTCTGGTTAATCTTGTCAACTGAATGGAATAAGTTTGTAACTGCACAGTAGCACGGTTCCTAGTAGTGCGCGACAGTCACGATATCAAAAGGTCAAACGCCTACGCTTTATATATGGAGCGCAACGGACCTTCCACAAGAGACAGGCTTGGTGAGCCACTGTATACTGGTCTCCAGGGAAACCTGCGCAGTGTCTTCCTTGCCTTCCTGATCACTCCTTTATTAGGATACTACATCATCGAAAAGCCTCTTTTTCCAGTTTCGTTGTACAGATACATATAATCAAACATGTACGAAGAAGGAAACAGTTGAAATCAAATAAACAGCACTTCTTATTTTCCATTACGGTCATACACCGACAACGGGGACGGCAAGACCGGGAAAAGACTGGGGAGACGACGCGATTATGACGGTTTTCAAAGGGCGCGCGGTTTGCTGGTGCTCGTTGCTAGTTAACATTTTGGGCTCAAAGTAAGTCAATACGGAATGTTGAAAGCGTGGAACAGACTGACGTATAAGCAAGCCCTGTTAAATCTTTCACCACCAGCAATGGCGTTTCGCGGCAATAGTGGCTGGAAAGGCTGGTTTTTATCACACCAGTATAACCATAAGCACAGGCATAAACACCAGTGCATCGGACGAATGAACACACGTATTCATGCTCGTTCGTCTTAATACACTCTTTTTTTGTAAGAATATATTTTATAAAAATATCGAGGCTGAAATTTGCGAAATTTGAAGAATAAACCAGAGGCTGAGATTTTGAAAAGAATATAATTTTGTGTGTTAAAAATTTGAAAATACAATAATATTTATAACATATGTTTTAAACTCGGCTAAACCGTATACAATGCTTGAGTTCCTTTCTCTAAACTACAAAACTAGCCAATGAAAAGATAAAAACCTGCATTAGGACCCACTAGCCAAATGTTCGATGCTAACGACAGTTCGATGAACGGTACATAGAACACATATGTATAGTTTGCAGATGGTATACAGATCCAGACACCAACCTATCCTAAAATATTCTAAATTGGAGATGTCGTAAGTAATAATCTAAGAATATTCACAAGAATATTTTCAGCCTAAAATCAGCAAAAAAAATAAGAATATTCAGCCTGGACCGAAAAAAAAAACATTCTTATATAAAAAAGAGTGTATTCACTTATGCTTTACAGCGCGTTAAATCTTTGGACTTTGTCCGACAAATGCCTACCATGCCAAGTGAAACAAGCCTTTTTGCCGGAAAATCCAGATTACCTACAAGAAAGCTTTCAGTAAGGCATACAGCGGTAGAACCACTCTAATATTTGTGGTTCATTAATTCTGCCAGTTTATAATAATCTCGTCCCAAAGACCGCGATTCTTCTGGTCAGCACCAGACCGCTGGTCGATGGAGGCTGCAGTTTGTTCGCCTTCATTCTCGATTTTCTTGATTGCGCAATGCAGTCATGCGCACAAAAGAAGAAGTTTTGGTTGAAGAATTATTCGTCTTTTTGCCATTATTGAAAATGTGATATATATACTAAAAGATCCTTGGAGTGTGATTATAAAGATCACCTTGAACCATGCAACACAAGCAAACGCTTCTATTTGTTTGTCCAGGTCTCAGTTCAAAAGATGTTTATATGTCAATACAATTGATGCTAATTAGCGGTTTTGTACTTCAGGCATCATTGGTCCGAACAACACTGAAGTAAAGTTATGAAATTTAATGAGATCGACAAACTCATGCAAAATTCATAAATTATAAGAAACCTTTCCGTCGTGTCCTCCTGCATTTGGCCGGCATTTGTTAGGAGACGACAAGCAACAGTATAAACGGATGGCAGTGGACAAAACAACAGCTATAGTAGTATCAGCCATTTTATTCGCCGCTCTTGTCCTAATCTGGATTTTATCCCTGATATTTTGCAAATGCCGCTCACCGAGTAGTGACACAACGGGTCGTTCAAATCGACGTTTCACTCCCGAAGAAGAACGAATGATACGGCAAAATTCCGAAAGGAGAGCAAAGCAGTACAAAGATGGCTCCGTGGCTCTGTGATTATTACAAAATTCATTGAAAAGACGGCCATAGTAAGTATTTGTTAATCTTTTTAGTTCGACGGCTTCAATGTGCGATAAATTTAAGTGGCGAACAATCAGAGGTACCCAACGGAACCGCTCCACAAAATATCCGCTCTGCAAGTTGAACTTGAACTGGCTGGCAAATTTAGGAATAAGATCCAGCGCTTGCTGGGACGGTTTTCCTTGGAGAAAATTTGCTGGGATTTTATAAAATATCGATTGTACCTGGGAGAAATGAACCAAAATCCTTTTGCTGGCTAAGAAGAAAACGACGCGCGGACAAACGAGAATTTAATAACTGACTAACTTGCATTTGTAAACAATAAAAAGTAATTGTTAACTTTATTTCTATTGTTTTTCTGCTGTCACATGAAGAGGCAAAACAGATCTGTTTCCTTTTCTGTATGTAATACGAGCATATGAACGATTTAGAGTCAGTTGAACAGCGCGCTCGGCCCAAAGCGAATGTGTGGCTTTCTACCCAGCGTTTTATGGAATAACTACGCAGAGGATAACCAGCTTGACCGAAAAAGTTCTTGGTGAGTATCGAGTGGTCCCTTTTCTCTGTCGATTAAGAAGCCTTGAGCAGTTTGAGCGGCGTTTGATGTAAATATCGTGTTCAACTTTTCAGCTGGCCGGGACGATGGGATGTAAAAAACACGCGTTATTCAAGGTCATTCAGGTGGTGTATTACGGTATATTTTAAAGCAGCTGCCTCAAATTGTAAGTACAGTGTAAATAGTCTTTTGTGTAGTTCTCACCTGCATGAAAATAATACCATTCGACGAGGTTTTCGTTAGCTGGAGGACACCATTCATGAACACGTATTTTCATTGTTCCGGCGCTAAATCCGAACGAAACAAAATCGGAAATGAAAAGAGACCATTCATTCGACCTCGAAAAGATATTAGCAGATCATTTTGATCCATAAGGCATTGACCTTATATAATTACAAAAATAGATCAACGAATAAAAGCCCGCATTTTATTTTGCAACTGTAACGGTAAACGGACGGCACAGTTTTAAGATTTAAATTTAGGCGCGCGTGTGCTAGATAACGTCTGGATCACTTCTGGATCTGTTTCTTGATGCACGTAACCTTTCATAATGGTCTTTGTGTCAGTTACTTTCTGGCAAAGTATAATCTTGTGTTCAGGTCAGAAGGGCCCGAGAGACGTTAAAACTATAAGCATGATAAGGAGTCGAGAAAACGATCCCACGAACAATTGTCTAAACATGATCGGATATCTGGCAATTAATTATTTATTTCCGGTTTCGTAAATCATTTTTTACAACATGATTTTCATGTTGCTTCTGCCAGAAACATTTTTTGTGATTCATACTCCGATGAGAAACACAATAATTGCAGTTTGTTCAATTTATTTCCCTTTGAAGCATTTTCAGCCAAATGGTTCGTTCATTTCCGTTTTCTGAACATCCCCATGACGGGACTGGTATAATCGAATTGCCTAAGTATTTTGTGCTTGTCGCCATGGTTGCAGAATACCGCTCATGTGAGCAGTGCTTGCATTGGTTTTTGTGACTCATACTCCGATGAGAAACAAAATAATTATGGCCGTTAGTTTAAAGATTTTTCTAAAACATCAACAACAAAGATGTGAAGAACTTTCGAAGTTGTTTCGATGCGATAATTATTTTGTGCTTGTCGCCATGGTTGCAGAATACCGCTCATGTGAGCAGTGCTTGCATTGGTTTTTGTGACTCATACTCCGATGAGAAACAAAATAATTATGGCCGTTAGTTTAAAGATTTTTCTAAAACATCAACAACAAAGATGAGAAGAACTTTCGAAGTCGTTTCGATGCGGTAATTATTTTGTGCTTGTCGCCATGGTTGCAGAATACCGCTCATGTGAGCAGTGCTTGCATTGGTTTTTGTGACTCATACTCCGATGAGAAACAAAATAATTATGGCCGTTAGTTTAAAGATTTTTCTAAAACATCAACAACAAAGATGCGAAGAACTTTCGAAGTCGTTTCGATGCGATAATTATTTTGTGCTTGTCGCCATGGTTGCAGAATACCGCTCATGTGAGCAGTGCTTGCATTGGTTTTTGTGACTCATACTCCGATGAGAAACAAAATAATTATGGCCGTTAGTTTAAAGATTTTTCTAAAACATCAACAACAAAGATGCGAAGAACTTTCGAAGTCGTTTCGATGCGATAATTATTTTGTGCTTGTCGCCATGGTTGCAGAATACCGCTCATGTGAGCAGTGCTTGCATTGGTTTTTGTGACTCATACTCCGATGAGAAACAAAATAATTATGGCCGTTAGTTTTAAGATTTTTCTAAAACATCAACAACAAAGATGTGAAGAACTTTCGAAGTTGTTTCGATGCGATAATTATTTTGTGCTTGTCGCCATGGTTGCAGAATACCGCTCATGTGAGCAGTGCTTGCATTGGTTTTTGTGACTCATACTCCGATGAGAAACAAAATAATTATGGCCGTTAGTTTTAAGATTTTTCTAAAACATCAACAACAAAGATGAGAAGAACTTTCGAAGTCGTTTCGATGCGGTAATTATTTTGTGCTTGTCGCCATGGTTGCAGAATACCGCTCATGTGAGCAGTGCTTGCATTGGTTTTTGTGACTCATACTCCGATGAGAAACAAAATAATTATGGCCGTTAGTTTAAAGATTTTTCTAAAACATCAACAACAAAGATGAGAAGAACTTTCGAAGTCGTTTCGATGCGATAATTATTTTGTGCTTGTCGCCATGGTTGCAGAATACCGCTCATGTGAGCAGTGCTTGCATTGGTTTTTGTGACTCATACTCCGATGAGAAACAAAATAATTATGGCCGTTAGTTTTAAGATTTTTCTAAAACATCAACAACAAAGATGCGAAGAACTTTCGAAGTCGTTTCGACGCGATAATTATTTTGTGCTTGTCGCCATGGTTGCAGAATACCGCTCATGTGAGCAGTGCTTGCATTGATTTTTGTGACTCATACTCCGATGAGAAACAAAATAATTATGGCCGTTAGTTTTAAGATTTTTCTAAAACATCAACAACAAAGATGAGAAGAACTTTCGAAGTCGTTTCGATGCGATAATTATTTTGTGCTTGTCGCCATGGTTGCAGAATACCGCTCATGTGAGCAGTGCTTGCATTGGTTTTTGTGACTCATACTCCGATGAGAAACAAAATAATTATGGCCGTTAGTTTTAAGATTTTTCTAAAACATCAACAACAAAGATGAGAAGATTTTTCGTAGTCGTTTCGACGCGATAATTATTTTGTGCTTGTCGCCATGGTTGCAGAATACCGCTCATGTGAGCAGTGCTTGCATTGGTTTTTGTGACTCATACTCCGATGAGAAACAAAATAATTATGGCCGTTAGTTTAAAGATTTTTCTAACACATCAACAACAAAGATGCGAAGAACTTTCGAAGTCGTTTCGACGCGATAATTATTTTGTGCTTGTCGCCATGGTTGCAGAATACCGCTCACGTGAGCAGTGCTTGCATTGGTTTTTGTGACTCATACTAACTCCGATGAGAAACAAAATAATTATGGCCGTTAGTTTTAAGATTTTTCTAAAACATCAACAACAAAGATGCGAAGAACTTTCGAAGTCGTTTCGACGCGATAATTATTTTGTGCTTGTCGCCATGGTTGCAGAATACCGCTCATGTGAGCAGTGCTTGCATTGGTTTTTGTGACTCATACTCCGATGAGAAACATAATAATTATGGCCGTTAGTTTTAAGATTTTTCCAAAATATCAACAACAAAAATGACAATCATTCTCGGATTTGGTTCGCCATAATAGAAGTATCATACATTCAAAAGTGAAGTAAAACAAAGCAATCAATTTAATACTGTGTCCTTGTCGCCATCGCCTCCGTTCATCCTATAGACTGTGCCTTGCTGGCATTTGAACATCTAATTGTGCCGTCCGTCCAATGACTGTACCTCGCTGGCATTTTTAAGCTTCTAACTGTGTCGTTCACCAAAAAGACTGTACTTTGCCTATATGTACTTGAAACATCTAAACGTACTATCCATGCAATAGATTCTGGAAGAAAAATCATCTTACACCGCGATGTTGGCCTTTCACATCCCGTCCATCAATAGAATTAATGGTTAAATTATGTCTTTTATATTGATGATATAAATGGCATTTACATCTGAAAAGACAATGAGTTCTAAAAATGTTTTGTTTAGAATTCAACCTGTTTAGCTGACATTTTGTTCTATAAAAAAATCGACAAAAGGATTTGTGCTGAAATAGTTCAACTGAGCTGCATTCGCGTTCAGATTTATTGATGTGTTCATCAGTTTTAATCTTGAGGTAAGTGACAAGTCATTTTTAGTTATAAAGTAAACAAAGTATTTTGTCTTAGACAGAAACAAGTAAAAAAACACTATTTTCATAAAGAAATTTTCCGGAATTGTCTGTTTAAGGGCACAAACCACTTTTTTCGAGTAAAACTACTGGCTGGCAAAAGAGGACAGAAAATTAACATACCTTGCAGAAAAAGGTGAATAAATGTTCCTGGCTGGGAAACCAGGACAAAAACAAACATTGCTGGCAAAAAAGGGTAAACAAATGTTCCTGGCTGGGAAAAAGTCAGAACATTATGGATGCTGGCTGGCGAAAACGGCTATTAAATAATTGCTAGCTGGCTCTGAAGAGCGGATATTTTTTTCCCACGGTAGTTAAAAATTAACTGAAAATGCCTTTCCGCATGCCCATTTATCATCTAGGCCACTAATGAATGGATTTTGATAATGACCTTCGTTGGGTACCTCTGGAACAATCAATGTTTGTTCACGAGTTTAGTGTTTGGTGATAAGTAGGATTTTACAGCTCTGGATCAAACCCAGAAAACCAACATCACCAGTCCTTGGCTGCCGGTGTCCACTCAGTTTGACCTCCGCTAGGCTGTTGAAGTTTGCTGTGTGATCAGTGATTTCTCGCTGTTTGTAATTGTCTGTTCCTCGGTGTGAAGTCAAATAATACTTGGAATCTTTTGTGTACTTGTGAACTGCCTGAACGTTTTTTCTTCGATTCTATGCGACAATATGTGATAAATAGCGCAAGATTTATATGTCTAACACGAGCATAGAAGAATTACTACGCTTTGCTGATCGCCTCCAAACAATGGTCTTTGAAGCTAGTAGTCGATCTTTTTTTCTTTTCGATTCTGGACAATAAATTTTTCACCCATCTCAACAAGAATCAAAACTTCTGTCATGAGCAATGAAAATTCTACTGATGCATGAGCTGGATGTGAACTGATTGAAAAACAATGTTGAGCAAGATTACTATATAACCCTATACTTTTAATTATGCATACAATTTTGTCTCCCGTATTTATGACCGCCTGTCGTGAGTGAAGGATTATATGGAAACTTTCCCAATATTGGGTAAAAAAACTGGTAAAATACTTATAAATTATCCTGAGCACTTTTTTTTCTTACTGAACTAGAATTCATAATTATAATGATCATTTTATAAGAACACAAGTCAGAGACTAACTCTACTCATCTGTACACGCGACATTATTACAAGTTCGCCCGCGATCAATATCACCAGCAGCATGGATCGAGAGAATGATTGCAAAAAATCAAAGGAAGGGCCTTCGGCGCGAACCGAGGCACTTGCCTCGGTAAAAATTTTGAATTCATTTATTTTTTCCAGGTTCCTTTGAGAGGCTATGCATTAAAGTGGAAAGAAGGATAGGAAAGAACTATTCATTTTTTTTCTGATATTGCGTCAGTCCTACTTTAAGGACATATTTGCATCGATGGAAACCTAAATATCGCAATCTAGTCTGGTTAAAATTACTATTTTAGTGCACTGTAGCTATTAAAAGGATGTTAATATCACGAGTTACGCATGCGAGAGATTTTGTTAGTAAATTGAAAAATGTGTGCACTTATTTATGAATATATGTTTTTTGTTCTTTTCCCAGTTTGAGAGAAGCTAAAGATTGAGAATAAAAGATAAGCAACAATTCTGTTATATACCTGGATGAAGTACCTACGATACCCATTCAAGGAATTGCAGCATTTTACAAGTAGTGAACAATATTACCGATAGTGTGTATATAATTTTTTTTAAATGACACTTTACTAGACATGGACGACGCATCCAACAAAGACCGAGAGAGACTGGGTACTACCTGAATTTGTAAACTCGTGATAATACACATTAAACATTCGTGCTGTTTTGATACGTACTTTTAGTGTTTATTTTATAATAATAGCAATAATCGAAAAAGAATTAAACTTGCCCAAAACCGGGGACCATCGCACTAGCCGTGCGTTTTTAAATAACCACCCTCTCTTGATGATACAACAAAAGGCGAGGGTACACCTGAATGCCGTTTTTCCGCCGCTTAATTCACGTTTCAAGCGAATTATTCAAATACTCTCTACTCATCCCATGGATCTATGATCTGGTGTGTTTTGTAAATTTTTGGGTATGTTTGGGAGTTTTTCTCAAAGGAGAAGTGAAATTTAGAAAAGTAAAATTAGAGTTTGAAGTAAAAAATTAGCAGATGGATACCAACTCTTTTCTTCCTATGTGGGACGCATTTTCTTAGAGTGCACGCGGCTTCATTTTAGTGCTAAGTTTGTTTTTGTCCTATGATGCAATAAAATTGTGTATAGTCATCTGTATAGTTTACGTTAAATTTAGGTCTGATAGGTCTAAATCAGACGGGAAGACGTAAAATATAACAAGACCTTAACGTCTAAAGGCAGCAGTTTGTTTCGGTTTTTCTTCTGCCGGTCACATGAATTGTTATCCTTTATTTCTCGATCTTAATACATTCAAAATGACCTGGTCTGGTATATTTAAACTGATATTTTCTGACAATTTCTTATTCATCGTTCAGAATCACTTCTGATTATTAAACACCATAAGGAAAAAACCCAAAGTTTGCATGTGTTAACTTTACCAGGAGAATGTTCCACTCCCTTTTTAGTTAAGACACTGATAGATGCCCGAGTAGGGCTTCAAGGAGTGAGGTACTGGGGCTAACGATCACAGGGCTTCCCCAGTGCAAGGCTCCTGCGCAGACGTCTTGGGCTCGTCAGGCGTTCCCCAGGAGGGACGCATGACAAGCCAAAAGACTCCGACCACGAAGCTGGGCACATTGTTTAGAGAATAAACAAGCTGTTTCTAGAAAAATCTTTATCATAACCACCAGTTATTTTCCTTGTCATCTGAGGACACTTCACAAGCACGTTTTAGTCACCTCGCAGAATGCGGTTGTCAAGCAGACGTCAGAGTACCGTACCTCGAGAGACTTGACATGTTCTGACTTTCGAGGGGTCAGTTACGTCTAAACTATCTAATTGTGGTCAATAGTAGCGAAAACCTCAATTTATAGTTTGTCTGATTCTCCACTTTAAATTTTGCCAGTTTTCCGATTCCCTTGACCCAGTCCAATCTTTGCCGGTATACTGCTGTAAATTAAAATCGTACTATGATCTTAAGGGCGGAATAAAAGATCAAAAAATTGTGGTTATGGAACGCGTGCGCTGAGTTGATAGCTAAAACAGTAGGTGTTTCGCATGAAGCTTTAAAACATTCCTCTCAAAAATATAAATCTGGAGCTTTCTATGCTGCAAATAATCAAGGGAGTTTGGAAAAGCTCGAACGTCCTTGTGTAAACCCTCGCTCAGGGCACAGGGTCTGTGTAAACTGACAACCCAAGCGTTTTCTTTACCTTATTTATTAGTGCCCGGCGTAAAAAATAAGCTGGTGCACCCTCCTCCATCTTCGGCAATATCCCATTCCTTAGTGGCAAGTAAAGTAACCGATAGAAACTTTTGACATATTGCAAAAGTAGACCATCATCAGAGTATATAAACTTTGCAGCTATGTTGACGCGAAGAACACGACACTATCGTTTTTCACTCTTTTTCAAGTACATCAGTGTCCGTGTTTGCTCTTTGTTACTAAGCAACCGTGTTTATTTATACTGAATTTAATGTTCAGAAAGGAAGACCTAAACAATTCCGGTATTACAGACTACTTGATACATGTTTTCTTGGCAGAGCCCACTTCCGTATTCACTATTTTACAGTTCAGACCTGGATTGTCGACATTTCCTTGGAAGGGCATGAAGCACAAGCACAAAACAAAACCCCGAGGTCCGTGAAGATGAACCTTATTCTGTTATCTGCATAGAAATGAAATATAACTTTTAAAATTTTGGTTTTCCGGTAAAAAAGGAAAATTTCTTCAGTTTCATCTCCTCTTTTCTCTATGTTTCCAAGTACCTAGCCGCAATTATTTTCCACCAGTATTGATATTATTGTACTTCAAGATACCCTCTGGTGATCATAATCCGCTTTCAGCTCATTTTGTACGTTTTATACTGAGGTGCTATTCGAGTGCTTCTATTTTCTACTGGAATCTACACCAGTTTTGGTTTGCGTTGTAATGTATGTTGACTTGCGTTCCCGGGGCCGGACAATGTCAAGGTCAGGGAGACTGGATTCTAGCGATTTTATTCACGTTCAAGTATAGTCCACTGAAAATTAAAGGTTTTACTTGAAAGTCCCGTCTTCATCTTAGCAGGAGCGCATCTTCATCTTAGCAGGATCTTCTCAAAAGTGAACAATCAGTGTTTAGAATAGTAGACACTTTTTACATCGACATAATATTAATCAATAAAGGGGCTAAATTTAGTAATTACTATATCATTACCTTTCAACGTCTGCATCGTTTGCATAAAATATTGCAAAAACAATTCACCAAAACGCTGTCAGTATATCTGGTTTATCACAAGTGTGTTAATCACTTTCAAACAAAAATCCATCTCTGGAAAGGTCTATATTTAATATGTTTACCTGTTGAGAGTGATGGCAAAATAGTGAAAAACACATGTTTAGGGCTCGTATTGCAACAGGTGCGGTAAGGGTGTATGCAAGGTGGAAACATTCCATTGAGTTTAAAATAGCAAAAACCCGAGTAAAAAATTTAACGTATTTTGGGAGCATCGCAGTTTAATTGGTTTAATTATTCAAGTTTCGTTACAGTTCTAGCGCCAAACTTGCTGCGGTCACAATATCGATCTCGGTGATTTGATATTGAAGATCTTCCTTCAGTAGTGACGCACGTCATTTGAGTCGATCGATATGAGGCACCCAGATAAGGGTTGACCTCTTATCTCTTTCAATTAAATCTAATATTACAGCACTGAAAATAACAAGACAATCGTTAGCTGGACGGCTGCGTCGAAGAGACGCTGCTTGTTTGCACAAATCAAAACAGCAAGGAACTGAAGCTGGTTTGTAAACACGCTGCGGGGACACGTTTCTGGAGAAACGAAAGTGAACTAAGTCATATTTAAATGCAATCTTCTGTCCACCCTTTCGTGGTGGTACCGAGTTAAGGTAAGTTGAGAAGATACACAAGAACAAAACAATTATCAATCAGCGGACACTAGAGGTAACCTGAAAGAAGTGCTTTTTAAAAACAGCTTTTTTCTCGTAAAACATATTGACAGAAACATGTCTGTGGTTCATGTAGATGGAGTGGTTACTTTCTGTGACGTTTTAACGTAAAAATCGGGTCAATATTCACTAAAACAACTTCGTAAATTTCAGTTAAAGACAAATGCGTTGTTTGAACGTTTGCCATGTCGCTAAAGGAAAAATAACACTACCAAGATGAAAGGTATTTCGAGATGTTTTTACTTTTTCACTTTGTGGTTTTAAAACACACAGGAATGCTGTTTCAACGCGAAAGAACTTAGAGTTTTTAATGCTAGTTTAATCGGTTTAGCAGTCTTTAGAACCTATTTCTTATTACGTCACAGCAAATTGTATTTTTTTAAGGTAATAATGCCGTATTTAATGTTGTAATAAAAACCATTAGGTCCGGTGACAACCGCAAAATCCTGCGATGTCGCGAATGTATACAAAGTTTGCCCGCAATTAAAATTTACTGACTTTTTATCTGATTTATGAAAAGCGTAATTCTTTTTTGACAAATTCACTGAAACGAAAAGCGTGATCGAGAAGTAATTTGGCAGCTTTGCCCTTTAAATTGGCGATAATGGGATCACTCAGGTTATCTGTGAGAAAGTTGCGAGACATGTATATTGTAACTTGTTGTTTAAACTGATATTCTTGTTATAGTAAAGATAATTCTCAGCTCAGAGTATGAGGAAGCTTTTTGTGTCACGCAGAGAGCTAAATATCGAACATGTTCTAACTTTAAAAGGAAAAAGATACCTGCAAAACAAAAGCCGATTGATGATTTGGCGATAACCTTGTCGAACGAGTTAACCGCAGGGCATACGATATTCAAACAACATCTCTTTACCAAAATACAAAACTAAGCCACTAAAGTAAACCTGTCAAACTAAGTTTTATCGTTTAACGCTTCTGACCAAAACCGTGCTATTTCCCAGCAAAACGTGTAACAATTTATTTTTAAACTTAATTGCCTCCTTTTGTATTATATGGCTTCCAGTTCAAATTTTTCAGCGAGAAATTGCGTGATAGCTGGTAGTTAATGAGATTGTAATTTATTTTTTTCAGGTCATTTAAACTGTGATTGTTCGTTCGATAAGAGAAAAGCTATAGTCAACGCGAACTGGAGCAGAGAGAAAAAACACTGCGTCACGAACTCTGAAATCTTCCTAAAATGGCGGATTTTTTCAGCTGCAATGATAACACAGGACGATACGTCTTCAACATCGTGTTCTTCTCTCTAATTGGAGCTGTGGCTTTTTTACTGATCTTCCTAGGCGGATATTTACTTTACAAACGGCACAAGAAAGCGAAAAAGCGACGAAGACTACTGTACCGAAGCCGCACGAACACAACGAATACAACGAGCACGATTTTATCGGGCAACGGTGTCGGCAGCCAACTTGCAAGTAATTTTATTCTGGGACGACCACCTGCAACTGACGTTGTTTTGGGTGTTTACGGTGATGAAATCTCCAAAAACGCCAGGACTGCTTTTTACGAAGAGAAAGGCTGGAGAGGCTTTGCGTACTGAAAAGAGATCATGAAGCAGCGGTGGTGTACACCACGGTGCCAGAATCTAACGTAACGATTCATTTGGAATTCATGGTTTGGCTGATAAATGGATGATAAACTTTGGTTAGCATGAAACAGTAAATTATCGGCCTCCACTATGGCAGTAGACCAATATACGGTCAACTAATTTGAGGAACGTTTCTCCAATACCGCCAACTCAATCTCGCCAAACTCAGGACAACTCAAGAGATCCTGGAGATCCTCGACAGAAAAGAAGAGGGTTTTGAGGCTTAATTTTTAATAGTCAAGAAGACGCTTTTTATATCATGGCCCTTATATCGTTTATAAGAGATAAAAATAGTTTTGTCAAGACAAATCGTCATAAGAACATAATTTCGTTCCAAAGAAACAAAAATGCCATTGTAGGCAAAACAAATCTTGTAAGTATAATATCTAATAGATGATCAGTGACTGGCGAAATTTAATTATCCTATTTTTTGAGGATTTAAGTAACGTGGAGGGAAGGTTTCTAGCCGGATGGTACGTAGGAACGTAAGAGACCTCAGCACGTACGTACGACTTCAAATACTAAGCGGGCTCAGAGGAGGAAATGTTTTAGAGTTAGTATGTTAAGTAGCTTAGCTAAGCATTTTTTAAGTAGACGCGAGAGATATGATTAATGACCAAAGCGCCTTTTCTGTGTGAGATAGATAACCTACGTTTCAAAGTTTATCCAAGTCATCTAGCTTTGTTGTGCTATCGTGATTTACACAACAAAGTAACTCAGCAAGTGGTACCCAGATTTTTGAAACTCCTCGGTCAGTTGGTTGTAGTTTAGGCATTCAATGATTGGTCGCTCTTTTGAGCGGCTGGAATTCGACACACTGGAATGCAAAGGACACTTAAATTTGTGTTTAATAATATGGAGTCAAGTCGTCAGTAAAAATATTTTTCTCAATTCGTCAAAACAAGAGGAAAACGATCGCCACTAGGTTTTACGGGTACGCATGCTACAGCACTGTCTAGCCGCATCTTTACTAAAAGGATATCTACTTACATGTTGACATGTGCTGTTTTTCTCCCCCCACAAAAAAATTTCAATTCGATCGGGAATTCGAGGGCCACAGGTTTGTCAGACGCAAGACTGTTACGTGCAACCCTCGTTAAAACAAAGTCGATTTATCTTTAAGTAGTGAAATTATTCTGACTTACTTTGAAAACTGCAATCGACCTCCTTCTGGTACATCTGGTGCCCTTATGTCTCCAAAAACAGTCTAGTCTGGGCATCCTTACCAGCGCATGCCATGCCAGGTCTGAAACGAGGATAAACCCCCCAGTGCACGCAAACGATTTGTGGAGAAAATACTTTCAGAAAGAGTTCGAGGATTCAGGGTCGAGCTTGAAGTTGTTTACTTGATAAAGTTATCAAACTGATGTAACCCTAGCCTGATAAGGTTGAAAATTGTGACAAAGAGGCTGGGTGTAAAACAAGGTTAAGTGAAGTCGTTGAATCGTTACAAACTTCTATAATTATCAGATGTCATGATAAAGCGATGCCAGTGTTATACAGATGCACTACAGATAATGAACACCTTGATATTCTCAGCAAGCTTGTTTATATAAATGTTTTCCGCCTAGATTCTATTTGACTGCATCTGTTACTTATCTTTTTTGAACTGAACATGGGTAGAAAACTGAAAAACAATAGTGCCTAAAACACTTTGATAGGGAAATATAGAATATCAGCTTGCAATTTGAATTCCAGCATAAAACTGTAAAATATATACCTATCAAAGCTAAGTCTTGTATATATATATATTTCTCTTTTAAAGTAAAAACCATCTAGATGCATCGTAATGATAACTGTCTTTGTATTTGGTGCTTTGCCTGGAGTCTACTTCAGAAAACATTCGGGTTCACCGATAGTGATCAGATAAATAAAACTACAAAATATAATTAAAACAAGTTATTGGTTTTAGTTCGATTTTTCATTTTCTTCGTGGTTAATTGCCTGAGATATTAGGAATGGATTCAAGTGATAAGTCGAAACTGCATTTTACTTTTCTAAAATATCACCTCCAACATGGGAAATATTAAAATAATCAAGTTGTTTTCGAAGTGATGAAATTAGTTTGGGTACGAATGACGGCCATCTAGAATTTTTGGAAAGACAAAAGCAGCTGGTAAATTCGGGTAATGAGATTTCGTTCCTAAAGCAATGTCTCGTGCCCGTCTCTGTCACTTAATGTACAGCTAAAGATTTCAGATTGAAACTGTCAGGTTACTTTTCAAAAATACCCTTTAAACATGCATGTTTAAAGGCTCCAATCAAGTTAGACTTTCTAAAAGTCGCTCGCTTCTCGTTTTACAGGTTACCTCGCGAGCTTCGCTCTCGGAAAACTGTTCACTTTTTGGAACAGATAATGTCCGTGGACAAATATCCGTGCATGTTTTCGCTCCAAATGGAGGGCAACCTCGTTCCCAGGGTCTACTCCCAACCTCGTTCCCAGGATCTACTCCGCTTTCAAGATGGCAGCCGCCATCTTGAAAGCGAGGTTGTTCAGTGTAAAGAACGCCTGGCTGAAATCCTCTTGAAGTAAACAGCAAATATCACAATCTGATCTGCCAAACCCGTGTAGAGTTTATGGATGTTTTAGATGTGACGGATATTATCATGCATGTGATATAAATACTGATAATGAAGCGTCATAACGAGAAATATAGTGCTCGTAATTTAGGTTTTTGTCCATGGGCGCCGGAGCATCTCAACGCAATGACAGGAAAGTCGAGCTTCAGAAGTTTCAAAGTTCTAACAAGACTTCAAACATTCGCGATGTAAACAACATTTCAGCTACGCAGTCCGAGCCCGAGGAGAAGTCAACTTTTAAAGACATGGAAATGCCTACAGTCATCGCTGAGGCAGAGAGGAATGCAAATGCCTTGAAAAGACATTTGTCGGAAGGAACTCTCGCGAGCAAAGAAGTTGTGACTTGTTGTGTGGAACTCCTGAAGTTTTCTTGCTCCATGGATGAAGATGAAGACATCAAATCAGCGGCCCTGAACTTTGTGATGGAAAATGATATCCCAAAATTAATTTTTCAGATTTATGGAGCTCTGCTAACAAAGTATCCCGATTTAGTGAAATACGATCGAGAGAAAGACAAAGTAATTGAATTTAAATCTTTTTGTCTAACATAACGTTGGCTCATCCTCGGTGTAAAACCCTGTGAAACTCTCCAGTGACGAAAAATAACGAACGACCAAGACATCAAAGAATGCAGAGCAGGGAAACATTAGCTCCAAAAAAAGAAAATCTCATAGGTTTTACACCGAGGTAGATCCATAACTTTACATAACTTTGTTGGATTCCTACCAATTGCTATGATATTTTGTATGAAAGGTCTTCATCATGTCATGTATCTAATTTATGCTCTAACAAAGAACATTTCTTAAACAGTTCTTTATCTTACAATGTGAGGATGTTTGGCACGTCTTTGAACAACTTTAAAGATCTTGCAGGGTTTTCAGCCATGATTAATTGGGTGCTTCTGGACCTGATTGACGCACTTAACAATTATTTTATTATTTAGTTTTCATTTATACATGCATGCCAGTTCAGTTGCTAAAAAATGTTTCATTCTTTTTGCCTTTGAAATCTCCCCACAGGACTCTGAAAATAAAATTGTAACTGAAGAACTACAACAAGCCCAGGATGTTGTAAATGTGTTGGCTGGTTTTACAGTGAATCTGACTGATTTTCCTCAGTTGGCTGTGAAATGTGGCAGTGCAGGACTTATTCCAGTGTTCTTGGAAATGACTGGAGCCTTAACGGATTCTATACCAGACATGATTCCTTTTGAGGTAAAGACCAAAGCTATGCCACTGTGTCAATGTCAACATTCACATATACATTGTACATAGTAATTTGTGGATTAAATTTTGTGCACTGGTAGCTGTTCTCACTGGTTGGCTGGAGATTTGATTTCCTTGAATATTTGTGCATTTCAGAAATGGTTTAATTTGCCAAATTAAAAAATTTACTTAATTTTGTAGGCAATTATCCAAACAAAAATTAAAGCAATGTATGATTTTTGTTTTACATATGGTAGGTAGGTAAAGTCTGTATACGAGCCTAGGGGCCCATCAGGCCGGAGCTTATCCCGGTCTCCGTAGCGTGAAGCGACTAGGAGTATTGCTACTCCCCCCTGGATGGGACGCTAGTCCATCGCAGGGTTACCCCCAGCAGTAAATTCGCCGGTACCCATTTATATACCTGGGTGGACAGAGGCACTATGAGAGTAAAGAATCTTGCCCATGAACACAACGCAGTGTCCCGGCCAGGGCTCGAACCCGGACCGTCCGATCCGGAGTCCAGCGCACTAACCATTAGGCCACCGCGCCTCCCATATAGTGTTGACATAAGAAAGATGGTTTGGACTTCATTTGTTAACAAATTCTGAAGCTTGCAGTGATCACTAGATAAAAATGTTATTTACGAATATTTATCTTTATAAATCATTTTCTTAGTACTGTAATAAAATATGTTTGCATGTTTATAATTTAGGATCGTGAAACAAGAATAATATCACAGTTTACATCTCGTGGTAGAATCTTGTCCAGAGTGCTTGGATTGCTAGTTAATCTGGCTAAACAGGTTTCAAACAGGACAGTCTTCATAGATAGCAATGGAGTACAGCATCTACTGCCATTCCTTAAATCACAAGTTACTGCATATTACATCAAGAGTTTGTTTTGCCTGTCATATCTCACTGAAGAAGACAATAATGAAACAATAATGGCGGATGCTGGTATGAAATTAGATGTACAATTATCTGAAAGTGTTTTGGTAATACTGATAATATTAGTACAATGGGTTTGTGGTCATTTCACCTATGAGTCGTTTCGCTAACGGCCAGTTCTCTAACGTAGTCTCTCTTTGCCCACGCGTAAAGAATGAGAAATATTCAGGGATTTTACGGTATGAGCCATTAGCGAACTGGCCGTTAGCGAAACAACTCGTAGGCGAAATGACTGGTTACCATACAATGGGAGAATTAATAATTCAGGGTAATTAAATCTGTTGAACTATATATTATGTAGCTAGTACATACTTATTTGGAATATACTTTAGGAACATAGCTATTTACATAATGATATTACCTACCTGTATGATAAAATTATCTTTACCGCTAAAAAAATTCTTTTATTTTCAGAGCCCATAAAATTTATTATTGAAATGCTGGAAAAGGCAAGCAAGTCAAGTACTCGTGACTACCTAGGATTCTCTGCCAGTGATATAGCTGATGGTATAAGTAAACTTGCTGTTAATGAAAGCAACAGTAAGCAAGTAAGATTGATTTGTTTTGGATACACTGTGTTTACAGTATACTATCTTGTACTGAACCAAAATCCATTGTCATTATCACTGTAAGTTCTCCTTCTTTGTAACCATTATTATCATTCCATTATCATTATCATTGTTGTGATGACATTATTGTTATTATTGGCCGTTTTTATACTAGAGACGCGTTACCCGTCTGGACGAGCTTCGGCAAACATTTTGTAATTCGTCCGGTTATCCGTCTCTAGTATAAAGACGGGCACAAGACGCGTTACCCATCTAGACGAGCTACTTTTCGAAACGCGTCTTGAACGACGGATTTCGAAAAGTAGCTCATCTGGACGGGTAACACGTCTTGTGCCCGTCTTTATACTAGAGACGGATAACCGGACGAATTACAAAATTTTTGCCGAAGCTCGTCCAGACGGGTAACGCGTCTCTAGTATAAAAACAGCCATTATCATCATCGTAATCATTGTGCAGTTCCAGAAAATATCCATGCCCACCCCATGGAAGGCCAATGGAAATTCCAAGGTGGGGGAGGTCTCCAAAGTCAAAAATTGAAAAATAAAGTATGGGGCTAAACTGAAATTTCCAGAGGGGTGGGGGGATTCAAACCAAAAAACCTTCTGTGGGAGGGGAAAGGATGTTTTCTGGAACAGCAATTTACAATCCTCTGATGTCTGCATAAAACAAAAATCACACATAAAATATCAGGGTGCAAAGAAAATGGGTTTTCCAGCTTGTCCTTCAGGCAAGTTGGAACCCACATGTCCTAGCCTGAGGCTTTTCTCAGTGGCCTTACTTCAATCTGCCAAGTAAAATGTCTAAACATGTTACTTGCCATTACCAAGTAATGGATAAAATGGACTAGCCTGACAGGAAAATCCACTAGCCCTGGACTATCAGACAGGACTTTGTTTACGCAGTATGATAGGGATAATTATCGTAGTTGATCTTAAACTTAATTGGGCTATTACAAAGAAGATGATTATGGTTTTACATATAATACACACAGATATTTTGCAAGTTGCGAAGGGGCGAGGAAAAATACAAGCAATCAGCAAAATGTCCGTTTGTATTATATGTTAAACCATCGAATAAGGGATTTATTATTCCACTAATAAAACAAAGTTTGGTTTGGCCATTTTGTCACTTAGCTTTCAGTCCATATTTTTGCCCTGTTCTACAGTGTAATAATGTAGCATATTTTGCGTGTTCTTTTGCCCTAATATGGTCAAATGGTGCAATGGTGGAATGATAATTGAAATTTAAAAACATATTCCATCTATTTCAGTTTGGTTTAAATGGAGGAATTCCTATCATTGTCAACATGTTAAAGACGTCGCAACAGGATTCAGAGAAACTTGGCGGGACAAAGGCCTTGTGGATGTTGTCATTTGACGTCACCAACAGGGCACTTATCAAAGCTATCCCATCAGCCATTGAGACACTGCAAAGTTTGACAAAGCATCCAAATAAGGATGTTGTGAAAGCCTCACGAGGTGTCCTCTGGGAAATTGAGAGGAACAGAGATTCCACAAGTTCAGGTGAAAGCATAAAAATTGTGAGAGCTCCAGCTGTGCTTTGCATTATAATCAGACAAAAAAGGGAATCTTTTCTTTTCTTTGTGACTTCATCTTGCCTTTCAAGATGTAAACTGAAGATGTTTTTCTCTATCTTTATTTCTCTGTAATTAAGCTATTGTCAGTTCTATTTTGATGGAATAATCTTAATTAGATGTCTTTGGCAAATAGTAATTTTGATCTACAGTCAACTCCCTCTTAACAGACAGCTCCATGACATGAAGACCTGGTGTTCATGTCACTGCCATTTTTCAGTCATTTTACTGTTAGTAACAGACACCTCTCTAAGACAGACAGTTTGAGCCAGTCCTGATGGTGTCTGTTTCAGAGAGAGTTGGCTGTATTAAACTTAATTTCCCATGAAACCAATGGGCTTCTACTCTTATTTCTTACAAAAACTTTCCAATAAAGAATTTAACATGTGCACATGCTCCTAAACTGCAGTGTGTGATTTACTATAGTTCCTACAAAAACCGAGCACATAATGATCAGCTACCAGTGGGACAGCCAACACACCATAGTTCAAGTGAAGGATAAGTTGAGATCAGCGGGATTTAATGTGTGGATTGATATCGAGGAAATGAGAGGATCTACACTGGAAAGCATGGCATCTGCTGTTGAAAGCTGCTCTGTTTTCCTAATGGCTATATCAAGGAAGTACTTTGAGAGTCCAAACTGCCGTGCCGGTAAGCCTGGAGATATCACACATGTAAAATTTATTGATGCCCTTGTAAACTGGTTTAAGTGGCAGGTGCAAAAATAAATAATATAAGAAAAAGTCTTATAACTGACAAACCAAACTTCTGTGCTTGTTTTTGGTTCTTTCATTTATTTAGCACCTTAGAGCCAGTATTCTTCTTAAATGCAGTACCACTAACTTCTCTGTACCCCCTTTAATGTACATGACGTAATGTTAATTTTCTCTGATTTTTGCAGAAGCTGAATATGCATATCAGCTACGAAAACAAATCATTCCATTGATGATGGAACCTCGTTTTCAAGCCAGTGGCTGGCTAGGTATTATAATGGGTACAAAGCTATGGATGGACTTCAGGGAGGCACGGAACTTTGAGACAGGGACCAGTCATCTCATAAGGGAACTGGGCAAGGGTGGAAAATCCCAAGGTAACACAAGTTCGTTTTTCATAAACTTCATCCATTCAACTAAAAGAATCAGTTAATACACTTTATGACAAAAAATGTTATAGCTTATTAAGTCATTACTTCATCAAAAACAAACAAACAAATAGAGCAGAAATTGAGAGACAATGTTTTTTCGTATTAGAAAACAAAACAGGTGAAAATGTAGACTTTTTAAATATCTAAAACAGTAGAGCAGTTGTACAGAGTTGTAACGACTGGTTTCTTGAGTTCTTGGAAAACTCATGAACATAAATGGAAAACATAAACTACAAAACTTTTTGAACACCGCATACTGCCTCTCTGCAGTTAGTTTAAAACCAGTTTGGCAACCCTCCAAAGTAGTACCGTTAAATTTCCCCCCCTTTTTAACAAATCCCGCAAGTAGCGACCCCCTGAACAAATTTTATCCCTTTCTGATAACTTTCGCGACAGTTTAGTCAAAAAAATTATTTTGTTAGGTGGATCGATCCACATGTGGTACACGCTTTAGTCACTCAAAGTAGTGACCCCCCCCCCCCCCCCCTGCCCCCGAAAGTGGCGATAGGAAAGGACTGTGAGCTCCAAAAGTATCAATCGATAACAAGGGCAGTTATTTTCAGAACTGTACGGTAGTATGATTTGTCTTTTCCTTTGTTGCAGATTTATTTCCATAATCCTAAAACAAAGAAAAATACGAATCAAACTTGTTTGAAATCATTGTGGCTAGAAATTAATTTTTAACTACACTAATACTGGCTACTACTCTAATTTCAGGGTCTAATTTAAGAGACCTTTTATTGTGGAGTGACCTGTCCACCCTCAAAAACTTTACTTAATTTATTAGTTGTTGTAAGTTCGTACTTGATCTTGACAGGCAGCGAGAAAGACAAATCAAAGGAAGATGACCTAAAGAAGACACTGCTGGTCTACAAGAAAAATCACCGAAGTGTTTATGTCTACCTCTCTGAAGGCGAGAAACTCATCAGGAGCCTGCGATCGTTTCTGATGTCTGGTCAGCTGGGTAGTGAAGGAGCATTTTGGAAAGCGGACGCCCTTGTTGCACTTTCCAGCAAGATACCTGATCAAGAAAGCAGAAATTTAGTAGTGAACTTTCTGGTTGATGTAAATCTTCAAGAGACCCTGATTGAGATTGTAAGAACTCTTTGACGAAATTATCCCCAGGCGTTTTCTGGAGGAGAGAAACGTGATGTGTCTAGAGACAACGAACCGAAGAAAGTAAGAAAAAAGAAAGCAAATGCAAAGACGGGATCTGGGGACGATAAACAAGCTGAGGTACAGTGTATGAAGTGTAAAAGGGGACTGTAAACGAGTTTAAAGACGTTATTGTATGTAGCTTCGATATTGCTGTTCTTAGCAGTATACAAGACGTGTGTCACATCAGTAGGGGAGACAGAGAGTTCCCGAATTATTTTATCCAATCAAGAACTAGCGCGAGCGCTCGCGAGTATTCCGGAAGCAATCGCGCAAACAAATACGTCATGTTGCTTAGCAAATTGTGGGATGGTGCACAGTCAAATGATCTGAGAGAGAGCGAGAGCTGACAGTGAGCCGATACACATGAAAATTTGAGCTGATTCAATTTCAACATCGCAAGGGAGGGAGAGTTTGAATTCTAGTTGGTCAGCTCTCCCGTCGACTCATATTCTTGTTTGACAAGGCCCTTAATGATATTGGTGGACAGAAATTAAGGGCGTGACTGTAAGGCTCTTTTAAGGTTTTACATGTGATGGTGTTGTTTTGGAACACGACAAAATGAGCTGTTGTTTTGTCAACGTTTACACCAACATTACTCTTGCTTCATTCGTGTATTTTTACCGCAGGTAAATTCAGAAGCCAATTGGGCCCTGGAGGTGATGTTAACAATATCGATAGCCATTTTAAATTTCACTGATCTGCACGATGCTTTCTGCGAGGTTTGTGGGAATGCAGGACTAGTCCAGGAGTTTTTAGAACTGTTAGAACAACTAAAGAAGTCTACACCTGAATTTGATAACAAAATGGTATGTCTGAGTACAGGAATGAGTTCACTTGCCTTCATTGCTTTGAGTCTAGAATTGGGAGGTTATAGCCGGTATCTGCTGCATAAATATTTTGTCGGATCGTCACGTGGTACACCTCTACTGTGCAATTATTTCTGGTTGCGGGAAAAAGAAAATTATTGGACATTTTAAACATATGCTTCAAAATTGTTCCCGAACAAACAACCGGTTTGGAGAGCTTTAAAAACCGGTTTTGACCGGTTTTGACCGGTTATTTGTCGATGGCGTTGTCGAGAAGTGAAATATTCCACTGCAGTATCATTTTCTCGAATGTGACCAAGTGGGCACCTAGAATTTTCTGATTAATTTTTAGCTCATCTTGCAACTCAACTGACGTACTGCTTATCGTATCTCTTCGTGCCGTGGAGGACGCTTGAGGTCATTTTTGTAATCGTAACTACAACTCGTAGGTATAAAAAAAAATGCGTGACAAATTCTGCGCCCTTGTTACTTGTGACAGTAAAGTAGATTTACTCTTGAGGTTCACCGAAATTCTTAGTACCAACTTCTCTCTTCTAAGCCTTCCCTACACTACATTCCTCCTATTACTTAGTGTACCAATATGTATATAAGGTGTCCCGTAATAGGACTGTGAGTGTAATTGCCTGTAAGTAAGTTAGGGCTGGAGGAGGTGGAGGAGGTTCTCAGTAGGGCTGCAACGATACACCGGTGCACCGGTGAATCGCGATATTTTTTGTCACGATACGAATATCGATATTTGAATGGGATATCGCTGTATCGCGAAACAACGAAATATTTCTCATCAAAAATGAAAAATTACTTTACCAACATTCAGAAATTACTGTTTTAATCAGTTTTATGACTCCTTACCCAAGTACAAGCCTTTTTTTAGCCACAGGGCTTCGTCGTTGCTTAGTATCGTTTCGCATGCTTCCAGTCACTTATATTTCAAGATGGCGGCACGAAAGCATGCGTAGTTTCAATAAGTTGTCAGCTGACACAGTCTTATGCGCCCGCAACAAAAACATGCGGTTCGTTCGTCACGTTGGTTCTTTCGTCAAAATGTCTTCCTCTGCAGTTGAGTCACAACTGGCACCCTCCTCTTGTAAGTCAAAGGTATGGAAAGACTTTGGATTCAAAGTTTTTTACGATGGCCAAGGAGTAAGACACTTCTCGTTATATTCTTGTGTTATTTGTTACCATTTGTTAGCAGGTCCACATCAATGGCGCCTTTGCGAATCCAGCAATACACATCTATAGTTGTTACTTGGCCCACAAAGATTTGGTATGGATTTCCTCCGAAATTTCTTTCAGCATAGGAATATCTTCTCACCTCGAGGATATGTTTACAGTCCGACGATCAGACAATAATGAGTACAATCGAAAATTTCTTCCGGCATGCTTTGCGAGTCGTGTCCAACACCGCCTGGTGTATGTATGTATGTAATTGTTTTCAATGGAAATTAAAGATTCCAAAGCAGTTTAGTTACATTACGTCACTTGTCAGTTGTATGTTATGATGTATCGTATCGTGTATCGTATCGTGGCACTTGTACCGAGATATGTATCGGTTGCTAAGAAAATGTATCGTTGCAGCCCTAGCTCTCAGCTCTTCACTTTCTCTCTATTCCCTCCCCCGACCACCCATAAGAGAGCTTGCTCGCAGACTATGACTATAATTCAGTCTTTGCGTATTTCAGTATTCTCTTACAAGTGCTGAAGACAAAGACAACAAATTTTCCAGGCGAGGCAGCTTGATATTTGAAGTATTGGGAGTGCTTCACAATCTTTCCAAACGAACCAACAACAAGAAGCACTTCGATAACAGCAGTGCTGTAGAGACCCTGTTGAGCTTTTTCAGAACGAAGTTTCCTGTCTACAGAATGACTGCACTCCTCGCCTTGGCTTACCTTGTGGACGAGAAAAACAATCATCTGATAATGGCTAGTGAAGGTAAATGGTCAGTAATTATACCTTTGTTGCTTTTTTTTAAGTGTAGGCATCCCTTAAGATGTTCTTTTCGCGTTGCTTCTATACTGCGACATAAACTGCAGTTATCCATCAGGGTTGCCACGGTCAGGGAAAAATCAGGGAATTGTTTGGGCTCTTATGAGTGGCAGCCCTGTCCATACACCAGATAACACATTAAGCCCTTTACAGTTGTTTTAATTTTTTTAAACTAGAGCCAATCAAAGACATTCTGAAGTTGCTGGACAAAGCGAGTCATTCAGCCAACCGGCGCAGCCTGGGATTTTCGGCGGCAGAAATAGCTCTTGGATTAATGCACGTTGCCACTAACGATGGAAATAAAAGAATGGTATGATAAACATGTATGCATTGATAAGGACACATACAGTACAAACGTAACCCTGTAAACAAGCTCAGGACATTGTGTGGTGGAGGGAGGTACGCTATTTTGGTGCTCAAATGCACTCCGTGGAGAGATGCTTGGTATAGAGTCAGTCATACATGGGATGGCTTTCAGACGGGCGTAAATGTTAATTTAGGCTAAACAGCTGCAAAACGGCCATCGTCCAAGTCTTAGAACGATTCAAATTATAAATTGAATATTTAGAAAGTAGCAAGCTTAGTATAGGGGAACTCTCTCACCCGTTAACCCTTTACTCTACAACTCTTTTTTTTTTCTACGTATTTCCACTAACGTGCGCGTTCCACTTAAAATAATCCCACGTTGATGCATGTGTTTAATAAATGTAGCATTTTGTTAACAGATCGGCCAACTCGGGGGTATCCCTATGTTGGTTTCCATGGTAAAAGGGCCGGAGGAACACGAAGAGGAGAGAATAGCGGCCATGAAAGCACTGTACATGTTATCATTTGACGAGAGCAATAAAGAAATGATTAAAGCTGATCACGATACTATGGCACTGGTGCAAGGTCTACAGAAATCAGACAACAAGGAAATACAGCAAGCGGCATCTGGAGTGATGTGGGAAATAAAGGGAAAGAAAGAACACTCGGACAGCTCAGGTGCAACTTCATTCACTTCAGTACATACAGTTCATTCACGGAACAATTCAATCAGCATAGAATAGTAGGACAAAAGTTGAATAGTCCTAGTCCTAGCCGCTTCATGCTACTATGACCGGGATAAGCTCCGGCCTGATGGGCCACTTGGCGCGAACGCAGACTTAGCGAGAGGATGGACTTTCACCCTGAAGGGAATTCTGTTAATAAGCTGATGGCCCTATAACCGCGTGCAGTCAGTTTTGTTTTTGTGTTTTGTTTTTAGATTCTGAGGAGCACGTCATGATAAGCTATCAGTGGGACACACAGGAAACCATGTTTCGAGTGAAACAGGATTTGGAAGCTCAAGGACTCACCGTGTGGATGGACGTGGAACAAATGGAGGGGTCCATTCTGGAAACAATGGCAAGAGCTGTGGAGAAATCTTCCATGTTACTCTTGGCAGTGTCACGCAAATACCAGAACAGTCCCAACTGTAGGTCAGGTATGTAGTTTGACAGTGACGTTTTGTTAGTCTACTATGAAAATGTATAACTCTCTCGTGGCATATTGTTTTGTTTGTTTTAATTTTAGTGAGTGATCGTATAAAGGTATACAAAATGTCAATGCTTCGGCTACAAAGATAAACAAACCTTACGTATTCGTCAGGTAATTGCAATTTCTAACCAATGTATATATAATGTAGTCTTAATTTACGCAGGGCCCCTTTTGATACCAGCCAAGTGCTGATTGGGCCACCCTGCCTAAATAAAGTTGACCTTACCTTATCTCTCAATCGTAACTAGTTGTAAAAGTACAGCGAACTGCTTCTAGAGCAAACGCGCTCCGGACAGGCTCTGGCTGTCTGCTTTAGAGAGGAATTTGAGATGGTTTAAATCTTAGTGAAGTGTCCACCATGTAACAGAGGTATCTGTCTTAAGAAGGTGTCCAGCTAAGAGAGGTTTTGTCCGCTTTTGAGAAGTTTTTATCTTAGAGAGGTGTCTGCCTTGGAGAGGTGTCCTATTGTTGAGACGTGTCCATCAGGGACGTATGCAAGCAAGGTTTCTTCTCCTACAGACGTGTTCACCTTAGACCGGTTGCCATGTGAGAGAGGCGTCTAGCCTGTAGTAGTGTCTACCTTAGAGAAGTGTTCACCATTTAAGAGAGGTGTCTGTCTTAGGAAGGTGTCCAGCTTAGAGAGGTTTTGTCCACTAGTAGTGTCTACCTTAGAGAAGGTTCTATCGTAGAGGTCACTGCCATAGGGAAGCGTCCAGCTTAAAGAGGTACATTCGCCTTAAAGCGAGTTCCATTTCAAGTTAGAGACGCGTCCAGCCTTAGGCTAGAGAGGTGTTCTGCTGTTTAGACATGTCCGCCTTAAGGCCCGTTTACACAGGCGATTTTTGTCGCGCCGAAGTTGCATCAAGTTTCGAACATGTTCGAAACTTGATGCAACTTCTGCGCGACAAAAATTGCGTGGAGTTGCGCGACAAAAATCGCCTGTGTAAACCGGCCTTGCAACTTCGTGCAACTTCGGCGCGACAAAAATTGCATCGAGTTGTGCGACAAAAATCGTCTGTGTAAACGGGCCTTTAGAGAGATGTTCGCTTTAGATAGTATCCAGCTTGATAGAAGATTATTTAGATGGCTGACATACTTCACAGAACTACTCTACGTGGTCGCTTTACAAAGCTATCCTTTGACGAGGGTGTTGTCTGAATGTTCTCGATGTTTTTGCCATATTTATTTGTGTGTAGAGGCGGAATATGCTTATCAAAGAAGGAAACGTATGATTCCACTGATGATGGAATCTAACTACAGCCCCGATGGCTGGTTGGGTATTATTCTGGGTTCGAAACTGTGGATGGACTTCAGAAAAAATCCAAGCGTTGGACTCCAACAGCTGACGAAGGAAATATCAAAAGCAAGAGTCGGTATGTACCCCTTGTTAATGTCAGATTATTTTGTGTTTTGATTTGTAATTTGGTATTACCAACCTGTATCTTATATTTGATGTGCATTCTTTTCAGTTGCTTCTCAAGCCCAATTCTTAGGAAGCGCGCCAACAAAGACAGCTACAAACGACAAGGTTTTACAGTGGAAGAAGGAAGACGTCGCAAAATGGCTGCAGGATATTGGTTTTGCAGTGTAAGTGACAAGCTGTAATAAATCGAAATTATCGAGCTTCATTGGGGGCGTAACAAAGTAAGGGCTATTGTTTTCTATCCCATCTCCACCCAAATAAAGTTCAAAGTTGAAATCCTGAAACGCATCTTTTTAGACTTGCTTTTAATATGTAATAACGTTTATTCAGTTTTTAACCAGGTTTTTTTTATCAACTTTGTTATAAATAAAAACCAGTAGCCCAAGTGTCGACCAAGAAGTTGAAAACAATATTAATAGATTTAGTCGTATCAATTGTATCAAGTTTAACTTCGATAAACTTCAGATGAATTTTCAAGGGAATTCTCAGTTTTTGTTTCATGTAAGTAAGGGTATAGTGTCCTGGAAGAGTTCAGTCATATCATGTCATGCATGTATCTTTGTCTTTTAGAGGTGACAACACTGTCAGAGGAAAGCTAGACGGTCCGTTGTTGCACATGCTCAATGAGTTACGTAAAGAGGTTAGTGGATATGTGTGTGACGTGTACTTTTTTTAAATTCTTTCGGGCAGAGTTAATCCAATCAGAAGTCAACGGGACAAAATAATGTGAATTAATTAGAGTCGTGGTCACACTTTGGACCCCTTGCTGTTGTGAAGGTTGTACGGATTGTCAGAATTGCTTGTCTTTTTCCATACTAAGTGCTAAAATCTGAATGAACTATATCTTTGCAACCGTTTGTAGTGTTTGTAAAAAAAGTTCTAGGCAGAGAGGGGTATCCAGGGTGGGGCCTTAAACGAGACAAGAAAGGAGGGGGGTGGAGGGGAAGAAAAGGAAACAAATGTTAAATTACATTTTGAAGGTATAGACTCAACCAGGAATTAATGTTTGGAAAGAAAATGAAACTTTTTGCCTTTTTGTTCTTTTCTAGAGCCCAGAATTCTTTTACAACTCCATCAAAACAGACCTGGGCTTTCCGACGGTGATAGAAGTTCTACAATTCACGAGAGAGCTGAAGAAGCTGCTGGGTTAAAGCAAGGCCATTTTTCACGTGACACGGGTGAAAAAATGGTGTGTCATATTGCGATGTGATTCACGCATGATAGCAGTTGCACTGGAACACGATTTCAGTTGCTTTTCATAGCCCACTTGAGCGTCCACTGTACTCATTCACTTCATTGATTGAATGTATCGTAACAAGCTCTAAGCTTCATCGCACGAGATATGTACCTTTCTCACGACACACGACTTATCGCTCCGTACACCACAGAACCAAAGCATTTTAAAGCTCTTTTTTATTTATATAGATGACAATATTTATAATCAAACGGCAATCAAACTGTCAATTATTGATACTGATGCTCGATAAATCGCAACGTCTCTCAACGTGTAAACTGACTCCATCCGCGCGAAACGTTTACATAAATACAAAAGAAACAGCTTCTATTATACTATTTCTACTTATAGGCGGTAACACGTTGAAAAAAATTAATAACAAACAAAAACAAATTCCTATTGTTACCCGAATGCCGAAGGGCGCACAGATTGGAATACTAAGGTGAAGGAAGCCCCTTGTCAACGATACTCTTATGCAGTGCACTGTGGTCGTATGCATTATGTTGTCTTACCCGCTGATTGGACAGCTATAAATGTGATAACGTCCGTTACAGTAAAGTCAATATGTGTTGTTGTTACGATAAGTGGAACTTTAAACAATTCATTTCACAGTGGCTGGAATTGTGCTAGTTCCCGCACCCGCGGGAGTGAATTCAAAATAAATCTTATTTGTTAGTTAAATACAAGTCTCTCGTTCGATATCACTCGTGGAATCACGAATGTCTTTGATTTCGTGAGCTTGGATTTTCATTTGGTAACCAGTAAACGGATACAAAAGCAACACAGCAAAGAAGTCCTCCGTCATGTTGCCGTTGATTCCAAACTTCTCCCTCAAGGCATATCGGACCCCAGTTCCATAAGCGCAAAACCCAAGCAGCATAGTCCACCCGACGTATGATATGCTAGCCGCTAGCGGTTCCAGAGCCATAAGAAGAACCCAGAGGTAGAACAGGGAAGCGAGGGTCAACATATGAGTGTGTTTCTTTACTCCTTGTCCGCCCACCCTATGCGCCGCTATTCCGATGGGGTACCATGGCGCGAGAATGGCGACAATGATCATGAGCACACTTTTCCAGGTCGGGTTGGTCAGGACGTCCAGCAAGCCAGTCTTGAACTTGGGACCATTAGGGTCGAGGTCGCCAGATTCCATCTTGACCGCTCTCCACAAGGCCACGCACATGAAGCATATTAAGATTGTGTAAGGGACACCAGCGCCTATGGAGACGGTTTGCAACGCGTTAAGCGCTTCGCTTCCTCCAGCGTATAGCAGGGCAGTGGCACAGGCACCTTCTGTTAACGCCCAGAAAATGCGCTGAGTAACGGGTGGTTCAGGATCGCCGTTTGCAGAGAGGCAGTCGATGACCAGGGAACCGCTGTCTGAACTGGTCACGAAGTAAAGCACAATGCTAACCAGTGACACAATCGAGAGGAACATTCCCAGGTCACCATATCGGTTTAACACATCAAACCACATGTCGTTAACTCCTCGGCACTTCAGACGGTACAGACCATTGAGAGACTCGGTGGCTTCTGCCCCACCAAACTTGGAGGCGCACGTGATGTTGGCCAACGCAGCATCTCGCTCCATCCTCAGTCCTGCACCGCCAAAGATGCTGAACCACAAGAAGGAATACAAAATTGGTGCCGTTAGTGTGCCGTTTATAAACTCCCTGACAGTTCTTCCTTTTGAAATCTTGGCAATGAACATGCCCACGAAAGGTGACCAGGCGATCCACCATCCCCAGTAGAAGATGGTCCATTCGTTCATCCATGTTTGGTTCTCCTTTCCGTCTGGTGAATTACCCATTTGAGCAAACGCGTCTGTGTGGAAGCCAAGCTGTATCACCCACTGAATGTAGTATCCAAGGCTCTGAGTAAACACGTTCAACAAGTAGAAGGTGTCATCGGATAGTAACCCTACCAGCATAATGAACATGCCGAGAATGAAGCAGATCTCGCTCAGGCGACGGATCCCAACCTTCAGGCCACTGATCACAGATGCCGTAGCGCATGCAGTCACGCACCAAATGATGATCATCTGGTTTGTTACTGTGTACTCGACTCTCTTAAACAGACGGTTGATACCAGCATTTATCTGCATGACGCCCATACCCAGACTGGTGCAAACGCCAAACATGGTACATACCACAGAGAAGATGTCCACCATGTCACCCATCCATCCATACACCTTGTCACCAAGAAGCGGATAGAAGCAAGAGCGTATGGTCATGGGGAGTCCTTTCTTGTAACCCACAAAGGCAAGCAGAAGGCCTATGATAACGTACACTATCCAAGCGTGAATACCCCAGTGGAAGAAGGTTAAATTCATAGCGTCCTGAGCTCGCTGGTTATCAGAATATCTGTAAAAGGTAATGATCTCATGTTAATGTAATCTTATCCTCGAGTGTCAAAAGTAATTCGAATTTGCTTTAGTTTTGCATTGCTATTAGCTTAGTAACTGGTTTAAAAAGCTCGCGCAACTTTCTCATCCTATAAAAGTGAAACCAAAACCTATTGTGACTCGCTTGCGCAAGTTTTCCCGCCCTTCCAGCGGGCTACTATGTATTTACTTCGAGTTTTGATTGGCTCACTGGACTGTTTGTGTCCCTTGTGATAGGCCAGAATGATAATTTTGGTTCTGGGTTTGCGACAGTCAATTGAAAAGTACTTTACAAAGAGGGAGAATGCACTAAATCGATTGCTATACGCCAGTGAAAAACAATATGCTTTACCTGCCATAATATCGGTTTCCGTAGGGTCCTGGTTCATAGTGCCATACAGGCTCGGCTGCAAGATACCAACAGTGGGTGATAGAATGAGATATTAGCAAGAGCAAGAATGATTGGGGCTCAGTGCGGAAAATACACCAGAATCGACTTAACCCTCCCTTTTTGCAAAATAAGGCGAGACAGTGGAACTGTAAAGCCGCCAATTTTTGTTATCCGTTTATTCAAGTTCATATGTGATTTAAAGCATAATGTACATTGCCAAAGTAAAAGTGAGCAGCCTCGTGCCACTTTTCCGTAAAGACAGAATTTGTTTGTGTGGTGTACGTCAAAAAAGGAACGTCGTTTTAGTCGAGGTTTTCCGGTTTTGGCAACAATTATTTGCTTCTGGAAGGTTTTTAATCCTTTTAAATCTTCCTTTAAAACCTGGTTTCCGATACGTGTTGAAAGCTGGAGAAACAGTTCCCAAAAAAGAAATAATGCGTCAAATAAATATAATCTTACATCCTTTGCGTGTACGTTAAAGTGTCTATCTGCTCGAGGTATACATAGAGACTTTATTCTGACAGGCCGCATCCTTGAATTCAGTAGGTTCTCAACCATTAAAAAATTTAAACAGCAGATGCTTATTCAACTAGGTGTTCGCCAGAAAACAACTCTGTGTTTTTGGGGAGATTTTTGTTGAAACTCGTAGAAAATGTGTAATTGTGCACACAACACTGTCTGTGATTTATATCACGTTTCTGGCCTCTTGGCATTGACACTACTTAGAGGAATGGTTTCACATTACAACTGACAAGCTATAACGTAACTCGACACAGAAAACACTGGAGACTGTTAAATTTAATTTGAAAAAAAAAATTCGGGTGGGGAATATATATCGTGCGAAGACTCGAGATCACTTTCAAGAATATAATTGTTTATACGGACAGAAAATAATGTGTGATGCATAAAAAAACCCGCGTGTAATCCTGTAAGAACCTACATTTTTGAAGTCTAGCAAAATAGGTTCTTGTATTTTTGGGTAGTCATTGGCAATTTAGGCTAAGTAGGCTCTTTATTTTTATGAAGGAGATATAGCTGTTGATTATCAGAAAAATAATAAACTTGGGTTTGGTCCTTATATATAGAGCAGTTATTCACAGCTGCATTACGATAAGCCTAATTACAGTTTGGTATTTTCTTGTAATATAAATTTCCATTCTCAATGTCAAACTCCTTTGTTAAAATGTTTATCATAATTGAACTGTAACCCACATATAAGAACCTGCTTGATCTTGCTTGGCTAGAGAGGTGCTTATATTTTTGTGTATTAGAATAGCAAATATCTTCCAGTAGGTTCTTAAACCACTAGGTTCTTACACGTGGGTTTGCACTGTACCCTTGTTGATGAGAAGACGCGTGGACCTGCATGAAATATTTGTTGAATTATGGATGTGGGGCATGGCATGTTTAAACAAAATAAGTTTTTCATTGAGTGTGAAAAACTGTATGTCCAAGTTTGGGAACTTGGTTTGGCTAGACTGATTAAGTTCATTACACTTGATTGAGAGCCCTTGTGTTGTGTTATTTTATCGCAAGTTCAAGTGGCATTTATTTTGAGCTGCAGCTTGAGCGGAACCTATGATCACTTTCAGATCTCCCCGATCTCCTGTTTGCACAGGGCAACTTTTATCAAAACAAGTCTATTAAGAACTTTCGAGCATGACATAAATCCTGCTTTAGGATGTCAATTATTTCTCATTGGTTTTTCTCCTAGACTACAGAAAGCAAAAACAGTTTCAGCATGTTTAACTACAACAAGCAAACTTTTTATCTAACACGCCACATTTCATATTGTCCCCCACAAGTCATTCGTTTTGAGGCAAAACCTAAGCTAAACCGTGGAGACGTACCTACTCCAAAGTAAAACAAACCGATCCCTATTCCAGCGGCAAACAGCATTGTGAAGTACGTGGCGTCGTTGAATTCAGGTTTGTCATCCGGTTTTCCCAGTTTCATCTTACCATATTTAGAGAAGTAAAGGACCAGGATGAAAAGGGCCCAGGCGTCTTGCGTGCCGATATACATCCACGTAAACGTGTCTGTTATCCACGTTTTGCACTCGCTCATCTGCCTGTTTGCTGCCTCGGCCTCCACCATGCACCAGACCACAAAAGCCCATATCATGACTGCCGAGATGAAGGTGACGACTGGGTTGAGGCGAAGGTTTATGCCAAACTTGAATTTTCCTACTTGTCCCCATTTCCACTGGACTCGAAGCCAGCGACACTTGTTTAAGGTTATCTCCATCGTTCGAGTTGAATGAAAGTGCCCCACGGTTGTTGCTGTATTTATATGGTGTGGGAATGTGATTTGCCTCACGCGCGGAAGTGATGCGTGGTTATCAGTTCCTATCTAAAAATACACATTCTCCCATCTTATTCCAGTCCATTTCAGGACATTTTTTTAGTTACTTCTACGAATAGGCCTTATGCATACTTACGTCAGACTGGCTTGCTTCGCCATCAAGCCTTGTTTTCGAAGTGCAAGCTTGTAAAGCAGAAGAATTTGTAGAGCAGAAGTTTCTCGGGGATTTCATTAATGAAATTAAAACTATTTTAACCCTCGTGGTGGTTAACCTGACTTATTCCGGGATTTGTAGGAGCAGTCATTGAACCACTTGTGACGTCATCGATTTGCATGTCGGCGAATTTTTGTGTTAGACAACTTCACCTTAACACAATTTATTTGAAATAAAGGAGTCGACCAGAAAGCAAAAAAGCAAAACAATACATTAAACTTTAATGAAGAGAATTTATGTACAGTGTAGTTTATGCTACAGAACTATCATATCTTTCCCAAGCTTACCCTGTGGAAACTTTACTGCACTATAATAATACAAATAACAACTGGGAAGCAAGAAGGCTTTACTGCCATAACATTTAATTTCTATTGAAAGCCTATTTACAATGCTATAACCACGGTACAAGTGCCACATAGTCACAAATTCTTTAATGCCCAATTACAGTGCGCGCAATTCCTCAAACATTTTAAAATGTTAAATATAACATGGCACAAACCGTTGACATCAGTTAACTTACTTTCTTAAAAGTTTCATCATTCCATCACGAATCGTTTTGCTTCTCCAACAGTAAATAATGGGATTAAGAAGCGAGTTTAAAATAAAACAGGACAAACGAAAAGGTCCCAAGCTAGCAAATGCTTGTGTCAATGACTCTGGAAAAATAGTTGTAGCTAATGCAGTCACAAATCCAAGGAAATAACAAATCAATACTCCACCTATAATAATACCCGTTGTTTTCCAAGCTTTCTTTTCTTCAGAAAACTTTGCAGTGACCTCTTGGGATACTTGTTCAGATTTGATCTGAATTTGGTGACGACGACAAACAGAATAAACTGAGATATGACAGTAAATAATCACTGACAAACTAAGTGCTGCTAATACATGAGCTAATTTTGTGGATTGTACTATTTTAGGTGAAGCCATCCTTAGGACGCAATAAGCTATTGTAATAAGCCAGCTACAGGAAACTGCTACAGTTATGCGAAACTTGTTCAAGATAGTGTTGTATCGCAAGGAATATTTCATCGCCACAAAACGTTCCATACTAATAAGCACCAAATGAAAAAGCGATGCAAGGCATAGGGCGGTTGTCGCAATTTGTGTTATGTGATATAATGTACGGTACACCGAGAATGAGCCACCTGTTAGGCGGAAAATCTCTCTTGCGATGAACGCTGGCTGGGAAGCTATTCCTACCACCAGATCAGTTCCTGCCAAACTGGCCAGCAGAATGTTATGCCTGGTTTGAAGCCTTCGTTTGGTCTTGACCGCCACGATGACAAGTGCGTTGAGAAGGATGATGAAAGGACATGTTAACAAGTTTATGATGATGGCCACCACACTACAGAAGTAACGTACATCGGCGTACTCATCAACAGGCCCTGAACTATTTGGAATAGTTGGATTGGAGCAGTGGTGTCCTGCAGAGCAGTTGGTGACATTCATTTCAACGCTTCTTCCAAGTGGAACGAAGGAAGTTGATTGAGCAGTGAGATTATCGGGAGAGATACCCTGGTGGCTAGTTTAAGCAGGGTTGATATCTTGCTTGGCGATACTGCGCGATGGAGTTTATTCTCGGGAATGGTGGCAAGCAATAGTGATGTGTAAACCCATCAAATCATGTGCTTTTGTACTTTTCACGATGAGAACAACACACCTGATTTTACTTTGTCCAATAATTAAAAGACCGACAAAAAGCTCAGCGCACATTTCTTAATTTATAAACGCAAAATTTAAAGGACCTTTTCCGCCCGACAGAAATCCAGTCGGTACTTCTAAAAGTCGGACTTTCTCTTTTCAGACATTAACCGTGCAATTTTCAGAAGAATTCAATCTGTTGCTTTCCTACGCTACTGAAGTGAAATTGAACTGATGTTTTCACATGATGCGTGAATGACTGTAACAATACTGTAACAATACTCAACAAACTAAGGTAACCTCTAGCCGTTATTAGTTTTGCTTTTCGTCGCGAAAATCTAAACATGATATGTACCGCTTAAAATTTAATATATCAGGATTACATTGTAGCTATACACTCACGAGTCTCACGACTGCTTAATCTATGATTGGGAAATGTTAACGATCTATATTTAATAATTATTCTACCAAAAAAGGAAAACAAACAAGCCAACACGGCCACGTAAAGAGAGGACCGTGAAGGAAGCAAGCAAGGGTGCAAACACTGTTTTGTAGTATTGAAGCCAAGTAGTTTTCGACATTTTAGAAGTGATAAACGGAATTCGATGACGCATTGCGTTATAATCGGTAAAGGTTTAGTTGTTTTTCAAAATGGAAAACTACTATTTTTTTAAGAACAAGGCGAATTGTTGGTCAGGTGTTGACCTTTTTACAGTTAAAAACCAAAAATTGCTTCATTTCCCTTCGCGTGGTCAACAAAGACACCAATCTTTGCCCTTGTTTCCTTCTTGCTCCTTCTCTTCCTTCCTTATCAAGCTACTTGAGTTGCATGAATTTAGCTACAATCTGATCCAATGCGAATTTGGGCTTGAGCGTTACGAATTTCAGGTGAAATGATTCATTTCGCGAAACTGAAAACAAATGTTTTCTCTGTAATGTACCTGAGGAGATTTTTATTTAGCATTAGTTTAATAACATTTGACAGGAAACAAAATCGGAAACGAAACCATCTGTTAATTTCCCGAGAGCTTTAAATGGAGCGCCGCCATGTAACAAAATAATGGTGCTAAAATAGCCAATCTTAGTTAAAGTTTATAAGATGACTAGCTGTTCACAATCATGAATTATTAATTGCACGTAAATGTAATAAAATTAAATGAAACGTCGCCGAGTGTAAGGATAAGACTGAATTGGTGACTGTTCCAGGTAGTTGATCGGCATCTGTTCTATTCGTGGCCGCATTCGGTCTTGCCGAGTTTGCATGCTTCGGTGGAATAATTAACAATTACGAGAAAAGCGTCCATCTAATCCTCGTACGCAAATTAAGGTTTGAGCGGTTCGTCGTTTTAACGCGAAACGATTCATTCTGCAAAGCTCATAACGGATAACAGAGTTCGCTAGTTGGTATTTTTTTTCTTCGGTCAACAAACATCCATCAATTTTTAGAATTATCAGTCCAGTTTCAGTTGATACTGACAAGCATACCAGAGAAAAAAGAAACCATATGTTCATTTTAAAAACAATTTGTGAAGTACTTTTGATTGATAAAGAGCCGCCGTGTAACGTATATCATACAATGTAATTAGCAAGAAGTTATAGTAAAACAAAACCACAACAGATGAAAGCATTTTAAAAATAACTCTTTTAATTAACAGCTGTATGTGAACATCATGAAAAATATACTAAAACTTCCAGCAACTCCCAATATGACAATGATTTGATGGCCTTTTTTGAGTCAATGACATCAATAAACTCATATTATAATGTCACCCATGAACAGAAAATTTTGACTCAGTGAATCACGCTCCTACCAAATGATATAGGGCCATAAAATGGTACTGAAGAATAGGGGTTATTGTAAGACCACCTCGTTCCCAGCGCTTTTCCCTTCTTCGTGGGGGCAAAAGGGAAAAGCCCTGGGAACGAGGTTGATTGTAAGAATACATCAGCGTTGCTTCGTTCGATATGGTTCATTCAGAAAAAAAAAATAAACTGCTTTAAACGACTTACTGATGATATTAGAAATTTCAATTTTGCTCCACATTTTTTTCCTTAAGTACGCGTTTGTTTGCAGGATTCGTTGGAATAATTACAATTCTATTAAAACTTCCCAATTATCCATTTAAAAAACGTGTTTAGCCACAACCTAATCGATGAGCAGTATAAGTTCCGATCAACACACACATTAATTTATTTGCAATGCTAATAAGAACTAACAGAGTATTTTTTTTATGAAATGACACTACGGTTTTTATTAAGCTTGTTTTTGTTACAGTTATATATTGATCGCTTATGAGAGATTTCAATTAATTATACTTAGATGGAGCGTATTCACATGACGTCACGGCAGCCATATTGGTGTTCCAAGCCATCCCACCGGGAATTAAAATTTATGTTTTATTTAAAAATCGTCTTTTGTTTAGGTAAATCAATATGGCCGCTGGTCCCGTGAGTGAATACACTCTATAAACAATCGTGGTGTAAAATTTACTTATACTTTTTTTTAAAAGAATCAAGAAAGGTGCTGCGTACCCCTTGCGTGAAGAAAGCACAATTTATAAACATTTCCACAAATACAAACGGTAAATGTTATGCTACACCGACGCAGAAATTTTGTTGAGTGTTCGCCCACTGAACAAAATTTCAGTGTGGTAGTAGTACTCCACAACACCGAAGTATTAGGTCACGATCTGAAGCTCCAGTTTTTCTCTATATACAGGAAGGCGTTCGAAGCCTCTTACACCTCTGCTAAACATACATTAAACATTGCTACAACGTGTTGGTTAGTCAGAAAGAAATAACAACGCATAAGTGATTTATTCGCCACAGAAGTCGTCTCAGTTTCTTCTTTCTTCTAAACTCAAGTGAAAGTGAGTTGCGAAGAGTCGAGAAGTGAGACACGCACGATCATCGATTTCATCGATTGGTAACGCCGGGGAGTAATGTACCTTAATCTTTTAATACGTCGGGAGTCGAGTGTGGAGCTCACTTGACCTTATTTACAGTTGAATCCCGATAACTCGGACCTTCAAGGGAAATCGAAAAAGGTTCGAGTTATCGGGCGTTCGAGTTATCGAGGGTAAAATTAGTAAGAAAGTTACCTGGAGTGGAATCGAAAAAGGTTCGAGTTAGCGGGAGGTTCGAGTTATTGAGGGTTCGAGTTATCGGGATTCAACTGTACTTCTAGCCTGCGAGCAGGTTCACCTTTGGGTTACACGCGCGCGGCGAAGCCACGAGAAAGTCGCTTCCGCACCAGACTCCTGCCCGCCAGATCGCTTCGCTCGGAGATCACTCGCGCGTGTGACCCAAAGGTGACCAAATCTGCCAAACTGATATGTTGCGTAAAAAGGGATTTTGCTGCGTAGCACTCAAATAAGTAACAATAACTAGTGGAAATAGTGTTCCTAAAGTGCTTAAATACTATGATATGTTGCGTGGATATTTAACCATGTAAGTTTGCGGGACTCGGGTAGATGTAGAATTATCTATTAAATTTGTTTTCACTTTATTATACAACTTGTTATCACTTTGTTCCATCAACGGCGTGATTTTGTGCCATTGTGAACACGACTTTGAAAGGATGCGTTTATATGTAACTGTTTAAAAATCAACAACAAACTTTATCAAACTGTACCTTTATTGGGTAACTTCAGCTTAGCTATCTTTATTTAAATGCCTCGGGGTACACATGGCTGAAATCGGACAAGCTACCAAAACCAAAAACCTGAAGGAAGTCCCGATAATCTTAACTAGTTTATGATCCTCTTATACGTCAGTTAAGTAACCTTAAAAGTCAGTATTCTTAAACATTACTTTTGCTTTAATTGTTGCTTGATCAGGGTATTAAGAACTAATCCGCAGTTAAAACTTGTCATTTGAGGACTAAATGGAATTGATCGAAACGGCAGCAGTTGTTGAAGCACTTTCAACAGTCATGGAGCACGTCCATGGTGATTCACTGTGGAAGAAATAAGAATACAAAGGTAAGACTGCTTCAGATGATCAATTAAACAAATCAACAAGAGATAAGCTGAATGAACGAACGAAAGAACGAAAGAAAAGAGAACTTTATTAACAAACAAACAAAAATATCAATAATGTATATCAGCGTGTAGGCCGACATATACTAGTGTTAATTGCTTGTTGGGCAAACTCACGTTTCTGTACTCGTTCAATTTCTTGGTCAAGCGGTTACCAAAGTCGGCATGCACTTTAGTGAAGTTGTCCACCTTAAAGGTAAAGATACATGTTGTTATTTTCTTGGGATACAAAGAGGGATGCAGACTCGGAGGTTGTGATTAGAGACAGGGTGGTTTCGAGGAGGAAGATAAATGGTCCCATTCTCTACAAGGAGGGAAGGTGTAATAGCCAAATAAGGGTAGTAAAAAAGATTCCTATGTTGCGTTATATAATAAAGCACTTACAGCTCGTTTCTGAATGAAATCCTTGGCGTCCTTCAGATGGCCTGCAATATTGCTCACCAAGCGCTCTTTGGCATCTTTATCCAGCACTTTCTCCCAGAAAATGGTAACCTAACCATTCAGGGTAAAGTGAATACAATCAAAACCATTCCGAATAATTTCAATTAACTGAAATTGCACCGTACGTCGAAATCTTTAAGGTAAGCAAGGACTCCATATTTGGGTAAATTCTCTATCGAGTAAGCACTGATGCTCACTCAATGATCGACATAATAAGTGCTAATTCTTTTATACATGCAAAGCCACGGTTTTTGTTAATTTCACAGCTAACCTTAATTAGGTGCCTCTTCAAATTTTTGTACCATGCGTAGATGTGTTTTGGTAAAGCGATTCTTGTCAAACACTAGCTATAGTACTACTAATTGGCTGGGTAGGAAAGGGCAAGATTTATGTTGCATTCAAACAACAACAATCATTTTATTTTGCCACAGTCGTTACTTGACAAAGTTTTTTATTAATTTTGACACATTTTTGAAAGCATTTTTGCAACTTTCTGATGGCTTCGTTTGAAATGGCTAATCAAAGTGCAAGAACTGTGATTGGCCAGTTGAAACAGAAGTTATCAGAAATATGTCAAAAAGCAATAATACGATTGATGGGTTATCCCCTGAAACGCTGATCTACACGTGATTGCTGTTAGCTTCATTGCCTTACCAACTATTGCTTTTATTTCGTATTGCAAATATTAAAGTTAAATTCTCTACTCTCAGAAGAGAAGAGAGAAGTAACCACAGCGCGTATCCCACCTGAGAGAAGTTGTCATCATCTCCAGACTCATAGCGCTGGCAATCGCCAGATACCTATAAGAAAAAGATCACAATTAAATCGAAATTAAACGTTGTCATTATACATTCTCCTTAATTAATCAAATATTTAATATAACTAAATATATGACTACCCTAGGTCCTAAATAGCATTAATTAGTTGTAATGCCTTTTACCTGGAATTTGCTCGGTGAATACTTCAAGTCGTCCTTGGGGCCATTGAAACTGTTAGGGTAGTAGTTAGGGCAGCCATCTAAAAAGAAATAGAAAAACGGCTTTAAACAAAAAACTATTAAATATTAGATCTACAGTAGGGCAAACTCTGGAGATGAGTCATGTCGTTTATTGCTTGAACATGGCAGTTTAGAAATTACCATACCAACGTCCCTGACCGTTTTTACTGAAGCCCAAGTGGACAATGATCATTTGGAAAAGCAATCATCTAACGTAAAATACTCTATCTGGTGGTCCGTTGCTTGCCAATGCAAAGATATTTTAAGTGTATCTTGCCTTGGTTTTCAAAGGTCTGTGGTCCGTCCCTCTGGTAGTTGCGGACGCCTCCTCTGGTCTTGTAAGGACAGTTCACAGGCAACTGCAGGTAGTTGGTTCCCAATCGGTGAAGATGAGTGTCATGATATGAGAACAGGCGACCCTAAAATAAACATGTTGAATGGATTGACGTTACGTTGATGTAGAATCCGGCTATGAATAACGACGAGGGACGGCACGAGACTCATACTTACCTGAAGCATCTTATCTGGAGAAGGTTCGATTCCAGGAACCATGCTGGCAGGGTTAAAAGCACTCTGCTCAATCTCTGCAAAGTAGTTACTCGGGTTGCGATCAAGCACCATCTTTCCAACTGGTATCAGAGGGTAATCAGAATGTGGCCAGATCTGCAATAAATGAAACAAAAAAGAATATAAACTCAAAACTCTTGAAATATCGCTTAATCAGTGCAAGTGACAGTGGCCGTAAAGGTTAGACAAAGGTCTAACTATGGATTTCAACTTCAAGATATGGTTCATGCGACGAGCTTTAACTGCACAATGCTCATACTTTGGATGTTTTAAAGACGTCTACCAAACCTTAAACCATGTTTAAATGAGAGTCAGAAACAGAGACGGGTGTTTTGTACCTTATTCAGTTTTAATTCTCATTTTACCTTGGTGAGATCAAATGGATTCCATCGGAACTTTTCAGCCTGTTCAAACGTCATTACTTGGATGGACATTGTCCAAGATGGCTGAAAAGGAGAAAACAAAACGCATTTAGTTAAGACATTGAACTATCGTATGATCTATTTTGCAAATAATAAAACCAATGTAAAGCTGGACGTTTAGCCACTTCTGTACAGAAGGGGCAACACCGGTAAACTTACTGGGTTTCCATTAGCAATGGCGTTGTAGAGCTTTCTGTTGTTATAGTCAGGATCAGAACCAGCCAACTGCTCTGCTTTGTCTGCGGGCACGTTTTTGACTCCTTGATCGGTCTGTGAATGTATTCAGAATGTAATTAGAGTGAATGCATTTAAAGCTACCAGCTTGTTTGACCCAGTAGCCTACAAAGTATACGGTACGTTAAGTAGTAAAGTTGTTGGCTCTAAAAAAGCCAGGAATGTGTGCATGACTGGACTCGTGTTAATGTAGCGTTCAATGATTGCAACCCTGATTATAGTGTATTTATTGTCCTGAAGCACAAAACAAAATAGTGCCTCATACCTTGACATGGAACTTGCAGTAGACAGGCTCACCCTTTGCATTCACCATTTTAAAGGTGTGACTTCCATACCCATTCATGTTCTGATAGCCGTCAGGAATGCCACGATCACTGAACAAGAAACACACTTGATGGGTGGTCTCAGGACGCAGTGTGATGAAATCCCAGAACATGTCAGGATCCTACACAGAAAAAGGCTTTTAACTGAATGATTTCTACTCCTTAACGCTCTAGCATTGAGTCCTTTATGCGAAAAGGTATTTTATGTTATTCTTAATATAATTATGCACTGCTGTGAAGGCGTCAACTTACTTTCAAATGAGTGACAGGATTCCTCTTCTGAGTGTGAATAAAGCTGGGAAACTGAGCAACAGAAAAAAAAGTAAAATAAGATGATTAAAGAATCAAACATAAAAAAAAATAATCAAATCCTCTAAATTTCATGACATCGAAAGCTATGCGAGCTTACAAAGATTGGGTCCCTGATAAAGAAGATTGGAGTGTTGTTTCCAACAAGATCCCAGTTTCCATCCTCAGTGTAGAACTTCATGGCAAAACCACGAGGGTCACGCGCAGTGTCAGCACTACCAGACTCGCCACCTGAAGATGAAAAAGGTACTTCCTTGAGTCTGAAACTCCAAAAATGTTAACTATCCTGGTGCATGAAAAGAAAGTTATATGCATGTTTGCCATTGTACTGATATTAAAAGGAGAAATCTCGAGTGATAAGTTGTCAAAATATAATCAAAACATCACAAAATCAAAGAGACGCAGTTAGTACTGCTATAGGACTGCTTTATGGTCAGATACCACCGTGTCACTCTATGACTTTTTTTAACAGCTTTTAATGACACACTCACCGACAGTAGAGAAGCGAACCACGCATGGAGTCTTCTTTCCAATAGTGTCGAAGATAGAAGCCTTGCAGTACTTGGAGATGTCATGTGTGACCTCAAAGTATCCAAATGCTCCACCTCCCTTGGCGTGTACCACTCTTTCCGGGATTCTTTCTCTGTCAAAGTGACTCATCTCATCCAGAAACTGGACGTCCTGTAGCAAGACAGGTCCCCTTGGTCCAACTGTCATGGTGGATGTCTTTGTGTCAATGGGACAGCCAGTCCCAGTGGTCAGGACATCAGGTGCCTTGATATAGCAAAAAAGACGAACACGTTACTTTTACTTCATTTCAACTAGTTAGAGTTTTAGAGAATAAACTCCACTATAGCAAATTCCTTGTTAACATTTAAGTCCCCAAATTTCTCCTCAGCACACGGCACCCATTTCAATACACCGACACAAGCGTTTTCAATTTTCAGTTGCGACTTTTGAACCATTCGTTCTTTGACATATATAATCGTCTCAATCACGGCTTATCACTGATCTTAACGTATGACCACTGGATCTAGCGCTGTGGACTTCTGTCAGACTAGCACAGACGATTACCCGGCTTCAACACTATATTTCAAAACTGTGCCTTCCTTGGGTGGGCAATAAGGTAAAGAAACCTTTGCTAAAGAAACAACTGTGGGTTTTGGTTTAGGTTTTGTTCCAAAGAGACTTTTTATAACGTCTTTTATGCAATTCGGAGAAGCGTTTTTTAGATTTACCAGAATAGCAAAGGAGCGGATTTTGGAACTGTGAAAAATTCAGTTTAGGGTAAAAGTTAGCATAGATTTGCGCCGTTTATTATTCCACTAAAATTATATGCAAAATATCCCACGTTATTACACTGTAGAACAGGGCAAAAATATGGACTGAAAGTGGAGCGACAAAATGGCCGAACCAAACTTCAATTTTTTATTCCATGGTTTCACATATAATACGAGCGGACATTTTATACTACGCTGTGGGGAATTTCTAAGTTGCCCTGTTAAGAATTCCATGAGACACTGAAGAACTCACAATTTCACCTTTAAACCAAATATATTCTCGCTGTGATTGTAGCCGATTACATGCTCGATATTCAATTGAATTACACACACCAGAAAAGCGATGATCATATGACCTGAAATCCGACCCAAAGTTATTTTAAGCCTGTTTTCGAACGTTCTAGAATGTTCTACACAGTAAACATCTGATATCCTAAGTAAAATGTACCACTCGTTGTCCTCAATCACAAAACATGCCCTAATAAATCACATAACTCTTCGAATCAACAGTGTACAATCAAAATAAAAGAAAACGAATTAACTCGCAAGCTCATAACGCTGGAGCGAGCGTGTAAGTGCCTACAATGTCACGCAATGTCACAAGTTTTCCACAACGCAACTCGCAAAATATCTGCGCGTATTCGAATAATGTAACTGAAATATGTCGTGATACAGAGCATCGATGGGATTACGTTACGGTATTTTCGTCGACCGATTCAGTTAAAGCGTCTACCCTTATACCTACGCTGATTTTGCTCACTGTGCATGTACATGGGATTTTCTGACCTCCGTCAAATCGCAATTTTATTGTTATAATCGTGCCACAAGGGCGTACTGAACTAAACCCTTATAAGCTCACATAACACGGCTTTAATATCTCTCAAAAGCCCTTTATATTCTCCAAAGGTGAAAAACAATTGACACAAGAATCAGTTCAATTTTCCTCTTATATCCGGAGACTCGGTGGTAGTTGTAAAAATAATATTGTCTGAAAAATACGACACAATACAGGTATCCCTTCAACAACAGTTGTTCATTTTCCACGCTTTACCAGCAAGGTTGTCGAAGAGTTCTTGCATGTAGTGATGTTTACCAGCTACAGTAGTTATCAAGTTTTGCATTCGGTTTCAATATATTTTGCACGCCTTTAGCATACAAATGGTAACGCGTTCCACAGTATCCTAGTCTGAACACCACCAAATAACAGCTCATAAAGCGCTTATTTACTCATCGAAAATACAACGAATTTTATTTTTTGCTCGCGCTCTAACGATATATGTTGATTACCATGTAGTCAGGCAATGCTAATCGCTTTCTTGTTTGCATCTAATTGATTGTCTAAGACACTGTTCGTCACGAAACTCCGTGATCGAATATTTGGCAGAAAACGTCTTGAGCAAATACCACTTTTATAAATTTTGCAAGACATTTCACTACGATGGCAAACATGTAGCCGTGTCGACAGAAACCGAAATACGAATACTTTGCGGGCAGAATCGTTCCAAATGATCGCGAGGTCTCCAACAAACATGTCACACGCCAACGAGTTTTCCGATGAAAAACAAGATGTATCCAGCATGCATGCCGTAGTGCATGAATTTCTTAACACAGTTAACAAGCAGTCACTACAAACGTTCTCGTGTTTAAATCAGCTGTACGGAATGAGGAGGACCCATTTACCCTCCTTTCACTGCCACAGTTCCAAACGCACGACAACGCCTGGAGGCTATATGCGTGTGCTTCAGTTGAACCGTTCAGTCGCTGGTTGATTTTTCTAAACTACGCTTTAATTCGCCAGTAACACCATTCGCTAGCCTTATCCAGAGACAAATTCAATTGTTTCAGTTGCCGTACTGCAAATCTACGGAAGCGGGCAATTCCATGTTGCTGTTCTTATGTGGATAACCGTCCAAATATTCGGACACCGAGAAAGTTAATTTAATTAGCATCACCACATGATGGCCACCTGATGATCACTCGCATGTCGATGAAATAAAGAGTGTTCTGCCTCTTGCAAGTTATATTTCGAAACTACCGCTGTCTTAGACAATGCAACCGACTTCCTAGTCTGCATCGAGTCCGAACTGAACAAAAGCTGGTGCTACACATGTACCCGCCGCGCACACTAGCGAACGAATTGCTGGTATCAAGCGAGTAATTTCAGTTATGAAGCTTTCTACAAACCTTCTGTCCCTCAGAAAACTTGCTTAGCTGTTCTGATGCTTTTGTTCTGTTGGCCATTTTGCGTCTTAAAAGATGACAACTGCCCAAAGCTCTTCACACTCCAACCTCACAAACTCCGCGGAATTCGTAAGACGAAATGTAGCTATGGATATTTACTTAAAGTCAGGTGATTGGCTAACAATACAAGACACGTTATTTTGTTTAGCCTGGGCGATATTTGTGTTGTCACGGATGATACAAGAATATCTCTTGGCTCTGCTGCGAGTTAAGTTAGTTAAAGAGCATGGTGATAATATTGACCAAATTGTTTTTCACTTTTCAACAAATAAACATCAATTGAACTCTTTCTCGAGGCCGAGTTTTCCTTGTCTATATAAAAAATTCAACGTTTTGGAGGTGTGACCCAAGGTGTGGTCAATAGACAATACGGCAACCAGTGTCACCTGTCATTGAGTATTGACAGTCTCTTGGTAGTCGTCGACCCACAAAAAAAACATTTTGATCAGTTATGACCTTTAATTTAATATGCCTTTTTTCCTGTATTTTGAACCTGAATGTCAGTAGTGCTCGTATTTTGTCGCGTGCTGATGAAAGCATAGAGGTCACGCCACTACTTCAGAAAGGTACGGTAGGTGTGATCCATCTCACAATTCAAGCAAAGAGTTTCGCAATTGTTGACAGACAGACAACTTTATCCGGACATGACAAATGGCAACAGTGACCTTTTTACCCAGACGTAAACCCCGCCATGGTAGAATCATGAAAATTCAAGAAAACCTAATTTTCCCGGCGACTCAATCATGAGTGACACAGCGGCAAAAAACTCGAATTGTATTTCATGTCAGTCACACAGTCTCGCTCGTTTGATTCAATCCTCAATCTCGTCCACAGAGCCCGCTTTTCTTTTGGTCAGCACCAAGAACGCTTACTCTGGCTGTAATATTCTCGTCCAGGGTTCCTGACTTGTTGAAGTTTTAAAAAAGAAGGCTTATTTTTTAAAAAAGGTCCCAAATGTGGGAGAAAGTCTTGTAGGAAGATAAAAGACAAACATATTTCATCATTAACATTACCATGTTCCTGTGGTTTAAGGACAATATTTCAGGTAGCATAACGAAGAGACAATCATAAAACAATAGTTGTTTATACTGGATATAAATCGATTTAAACTAACTCGTCTTCCGTTTGTAGTAGAAAGTCTCTCATAAAATAGTCAGACATATTTTAAAAAGGTATCTTTATCAACATAATCCCCAGGAGAAAAGATTTTACTTTTCAATACACAAATATCAGACCTTGATATCATTATTCTAAAACAACGCACAGGCGATATTGGACTGACAGGGATTTTACAGACTATAGGATGTGCGTCATCAACAAAATAAAAATAATGTATAGCACTGTATAATTTATTTAAATATAACTCAATTTGTGTTTAATGCCTGGACTTTGCATTCCCAAGCTGCTCCTTACTGAAAATTTCATTGGACTGGTTATTTTCTTCATTCCTACTCCTTGCCTGATTGACAAGGTAAGACAATAGTTTAAGGATAACCGATTTATTGATGACTCATGGGGCTTAAGTTAAATTAAACCACCTCAAAGCCCTCTCTAGTCTCTTGAACAATCAACTTGATATTGGTTACAGTATTCCATGTGATGTCACAAGACAACTCAATTGTGTTCTTGGATGTTCGTGACAACATGTCAAACCAATATTCACGCACACCAGAAGTTAGCTTTTTTGTTGTATTTACCAACGGAAATGAGGAATGTTGAAGTGTAAATTCCACTGTGTTACTGAAGTATTTTTCCGCTTGCTTCGAATGCTTACATGACGCTGCCGAAAGAACGTTTTGGCCTTCATGAGAAGTCTGTAGTCGTTCTGAGACCACCATAGTGATGAAGTCACTCCTAACAACCCTGTTGGACTTATCGGCAGGTCAATATCATACCTGATATCATGTACATGTACACTGCACCGCGCCGTCTTACGGTTAAGGTTACGCAACAATATCGCACAATATATTTCATCGTATTTCGAGTTACGCAATTTTTAAGTTTCAAAATTTTGCGTTGGTGTGATGATGCCCCTTGTGATAAAAGCACACTCGAGTCGTAAAATACGCATTTCTGTATTTTGCTAACTAATAAAAGTTGAATTGTACTGCTCGCGTGACGTTCCAGGGAAGCTCGGGCGCTTATGTTTTGCAATTGCGTGGGAAGGGTTCATAACGCAGTGTTCCTTGCACGAAACATATTAACAAAACTGTAAGAAAATGATAATAAATAAGCACTTGAAACCTTACATAGCCTAGCTAAATAATAAAAACTTGATATGAGAGTTATTCGACACGTGCTTCGATATTTAGTGGTTTTATGTACATTAATCAAGGATTTGACAAAAAAAATGGCTGTGCATATATATTACGACAAATTGTTATTTCTTTTCAATATTGAGAGCGACTTTATGTAAAATTTCACCTTTTTGTCGAAGGAAATTAGTGTTCATCACATTTACTTTCTCTGCTCGTTTGATGGTGAAAAATCTTGCACCCAAAGAGAATTCATTTCACGAAACATGTTTAACAATTACATTATTTGTTCGTTGCGATGAGTTATTTACATGCGCCACCAAACTAAGAGCAGTTTTGCGTTGTGAACAAGGAAAGTTCTTTTCCGTGACCTCAGCTCAAAATATTCAGCTGAATGAGATGAAACGCTTCACTCATATTGCGGACCTGTAAAATTCGTGTAAGAAAGTGAGCTTAGCCTTGCTCGCACAGAGAAGAAACAGTGGTCGACAAATGAATAACACGAAAGAATTGATTGTACCGAAAAAAAAAAATCCTGATTTCAAACTTTACTTTGTCAAGAATAAAACTCGCATACCTTCTTACTCTTTGAAAATTCGTCAAGTTGCTCAGACGCTTTGGTGCGATTTGCCATTTTGTAGTAGGTAGCACGAACAACAGAGCTCTGAACACGTTGGGGGCGAAAAGCGAAATGTACCAGCCTGGTGCACGCAAACTGCTGAGTCACAGCACCGACGCATGCGTTACGCAGGTTTGATCAAGCGATATTGCTCATCTATTTTAAAAATGCCACTCGTTCCTTTTGTTCTAATTGGCCAATTCACGCATCGGTGCGGTTGAAAGACTTTTAAGTGCGGCTAAATAATGTAAGATGTATAATTTAAAAGGACGTCACAAATTTAACTTTGGAAATGTGTGTGGAGACTGATACACGAAAAATGTATATTCCGAACGGTAACGGGTTCACATTATAATGCAGATGTCGCCATGTTGAATTACGAGGCATTAAATGTAAACAAACATTGTTTATGTAATAGGGGTCGGTCCGTCACATATAAAACGGTGAATTGTCCTGCAAGGGGGCCCAAGTATTTTTAGTTCAGTGCAATATATCGTTAGTTTTCTCATCAAAGCTCTAGTTGCTCGAGAATCCACCGCGTGACGTTCACAAGATTTTGTAAATTTCGAGTTCCTGTGGTTTTAAACAGAGGTTGCAATTTTACTCAATGTTTGGTTTTGTGCATATTAGCATCAATCAATGCTCGTATGATGCTTTTAAATAATTGTATGTTTTTATATTAATAGAACTTCAAAACTATGATATTGACTAACTGATGAAACACTTACGCAGCAGTTTTATTAGCCTTGTTCAACAAGAACTCTGGACAGGATTCCTTACTTAGTCAGTTTCCCTTGCAAATGTGCCAAACACTTTTCATGAACAGTTTGGGTTTAGACGGTTTCAGTAAAAACGCATTTAAAACAAAACGTCCAGCTCGATATCATAAATGGGATAAATGGTGAATTTCAATTTATTGAACATTTTGTCACACCAATATTGGTATTTAGGTTTCAAAATGCATTTGACAATGAAGGGTCGGTGACACTACGCTGACACGGTATCGTTTATACAAAAACTAGAAAAAAAAAAAGATAGTCCCTGAAAAGAACATAGTGTTGTAAAGGTGAACCTTCAACTGACTATCCATTGGTGTATACTATGTTAAATTTAGTAGCTGTAGGTTTTCTTGATAATGATTTCCCTGGCGTGCCAATTTCATTCATCTACACCTTTTGCGACTGATTCCAGAAACTCTCGCAAAATGTTCTATGCTTATCTATGTTTGGTTAATTACATGGTTACTTCACGGTCAGTTCAAGATTCATGTCTTACGACTGGGTCCCGCTTTATGACCATGAACTAACTTAAAGCCGCTCTTTTACTTCTTACTGCTAATATATGTATAGCACAACTGATATGTGAGTATATGTTAAACAATAAAATTATGTAGTACGCAATATTGCGTTGCACGCATTTACTTATGTGTTTTTATTTTAAATGTTAAGGGAAACTTGTTTTCCGTGTTGGAAGTGTATACTATAAGGGTTTGTTGTTGAAAAATAAGAATGGCAAAACTGGAGATCTAGGCACCTGTAATTGTTTAACTGCCTTTACTTGTTTGTTACAAGCCCAAGAGTGATTTAATTGCGAATCTCTATTTACTTTTAATTTTTCATGTATACTAGTTATTAGGAAACCAAGATGTCAGTGGAAGTTATACTTTACTATTTGATAGCCAGAACCAATGAAAGATATCAGCTACTGACTTGCTGGTGTGTAAAGGTCACCTGTCGGCTAAAGCTTCTAGCCTGTTGTTTTGGTCGCCTACGCTTAGCGTCCCAATAAACATCGCTGTGACCTCAGCCTTTGTTACTCTAATCTTCGTACGCTTCGCTGGATCCCAACTTACCCGAAATCTGCCTTTTCTACGAGCTCATTAGCTATTCATGGCAGGCCTTCACCTCCACAAACAATCCATCTGGTCAAAACACGTTCAATTATTACTGAACTTTTACTGATGTAACCACCAATATTCTCCATTGGTTCTGTTCCTGGAAATTCATACCTAGAGTAGTGGATGTAGTCTAATTTATCACTGAAGTACATCGTTGCGTATCGTCCTGCAAATGGACTATCAAAAAGAAAACTGCCATTGTAAACAAGTAGAGATCTTAAGGAACCCATGTTGCAAACAGTGTAAGCTTGGAGTACAGGGAACTCAGCTTATTCCCCTTGAAAGGCTCCCATTCTACAGTATCCTAAATTCAATGTTCCTGGTGATTTCTTTGTCATATAATTGACATGGCATTCTTAGACATGCATTTATCTTCGAACAGCTATATCAACGTAATATATACCAACGTAATCTGAAATACTTCAATGATCGAAGTAAAAGTGAAAAGTTTAAGGGGCTAACGTAATAGAGTTAAATCTTACGGCGCTTTCCATTTGTCAGAACTGGCCGGCCAGACCGGTATGTGAGAAAATGGAGATTGAAAAATACATCGCTGCCACGTCTAATGATGAGAAGAATTTTAGGCAGAAGTGGAAATTCCTTCTCACGAGTTAGACCGTGTGATGGTGTAAAGTAAGTCATCGGGGATTTGTATTGTATTGTGATTACATAAAACTGTTCTAACTTAAAAGCAAAATAGATTAAAAATCAATTATCAGTGTAAGCAAAGAAGTAACGTAATTAAGTGAGTAATATTAATGTATTGGTATTAAAGGATTCGATAAAAAAAGTAATAGTATTGCAAGTGATGTAAATGTGTGTAGCTAAATTGTAAATTGTTCATTGTAAGTAGTGCAATTAAGTATTGTTGAAACATTGTACAAATAGATGTTGTAAGAAAGTGGTATAATTATTTTAATTTAGGTTACTAGTTAATTAAGTATATTTTTGTAAGTAGTCTGTGTTGTAAATAAAGTGTTGCTTTATCTCGTAAAAAAAAAAAAAAAAAAAAAAAGAACAGAATTCCATTGCTAGTCAGATTTGTCCTGTCAAATCAGTCCATAAATATATATATTATACATTGTTACGGTGGATTTGTGGGAACATCTCGTGAAAAAAGGCCCATTTCACTATCAAAACCACCGACCGGCCGGCCAGTTCTGACAAATTGAAAGCGCCCTTAGAAAAGATTATTTCCTTGTGTTTTGCGAGGAAACGGTAAACAATATTGCTTTACTCTCTTGGTGAAACCTTTAACATGATATTTCCTGAAGAACAGTTGAGAACAAAGTTAGCAACAAAACCCGCTGGAACCTGCAAGACAAAAAGCAAAGTCAACTAATTATTCTTGTGGCACACCACATGGGCACATGATAAGGGGAAAATTAGTCTGCAGTTATCTATCATATTTTTATTATTCAATAAGACAGCAGAATTACACAATACTGTTCTGCTCTTTGTTAACATTCTGAGACTAACAGAAAGTTGGAAGTCAAGGGTGGCTTTTTGCCGGTTTTCTTGCCCTTATTTTTGTTTCTTGCATGCCCGCGGTTCCGCAACTCGCCCCCAAAAAATTACATGAAAGAAGATATCCAAGACGGGTTGGTTCTTCTGTCCTGCCGCTTAAAAGTGAAGTTGTTCCCTACAGAGCTCCAGGCAAAGATACTGTGTTGCTATGAAGTAGACCCCTGAGCAAGAAAGACGTACACAACCAGCCGAATCCGGCATAACTGAAAAACCAGAAGGCCAGGAAGGAATGTTGAAAAGGCCAGAGGCCAAACAACATATTAATAGCTACATAGCTTACCACTGTTTTCTCGGTGCGCTCCAGCTTGTATTTCTTGAGTAATCTCACCAGAGTCAGCTTTACTTCCAGCAAAGCAAATCTCATGCCGATGCAGTTGTGAGGACCAAATCCAAACGGCAAGAATGTATAAGGATGACGCTTTGCTTTCTCTGCTTCGGTAAACCTGTCAAAACCAAGCCAATATTTCTTTCAAAACCCAAATATATTTTCAAACCCATTCTTATTTACTAACTTAGAGTGACTTAGTAAAAACTTTCAAATACAAATAGACGGATACGTAGAAGAAAACCAAATTTTACAACAGACGTCACTATTACCTCGGAAGTGAAAATTAAAAATGTCAAAACTATGATTCTGGTATAGTAACATTTTCACTGTTACCATCGGAATACATCCAAAAGTTCGGAAAATTTAATTAACAAGATATTTGTATAGTTGTTTTCGACGAAGCAGTCTTGTAGATACTTATGTACGTGCACAACATTAAAAAACAAACAAACAAGAAAAACAGGAAAATAATGTGAACACTGAGCAATAGAAGGGAATGAAATTTGATGTCGATGGTGCAAAGCCAAGAACTTGCTGTTAATCAAAGCAAATGTCATCTTACCTCTCTGGATCAAACTTTTCAGGTTCTGGCCAAATCTCTGGGTCATGATGAATTGCATAACATGGGATCGTGACCGCGACTCCCTTTGGAATTGTAACTCCCTTGATAGTGCAGGTCTCGGTGCATTCTCTCTGGAGTCTATGGCAAAACACAAGAAAGTAAAACAGACAGGCCACATAATCCAGTAAGTTCTAAAAAAAAAACGTCCCCTTGAATGAATTAATGAACGAACTTTATTTAAGTGTCAGAGTATTTAGCTATTGAGCTAATTGGGGACACGGAAATAACATTCAAATTAACATTCAACAACATTCAATAACATTAGTAAAAGGAAACGTTGTGTTCTGGCCGTAACAATCACTTGACACTTTATACACCGGTCTGTAATGTTGTCCACTTTTCTTTGCCTATTTCAAAGATACGAATTGTTGTAAGGTTGGGAGAGTTTTGGAAACTATCAGTCTCTTTGCCTGTCTGGATCAGGCTTTTGTAGAGGTTAAAACATATTCGCTTTAGTTAGTCCGTCCTAAGTATTCTAAGTATCCATTAAGGCTTAAGGTAGGTTACAGATATCTGATAACCCCTATCCACCGTATTTTATTCCAAGCATACTTACGCAAACCCTGGGGGATATATTCTGAAGGTTTCGTTAATGACCATGTCAAGGTAATCCATATTGTGAAGGACATCATATGAGGGTGGCTCCTATCAAGAATAAACATGCCGCCTCAGACCATTTCATCGCTATTGAGCTAGGGAGTGTGCACAAAAAGCAGGTAAAAGTAGAAATAAGTCTCGAGATGCTAAAGTGAGGTCATGCCTCTTCCAATGCGAAATTAATCTTCACCCCAACCCCTCTCCATTCATTCAGTGTGGCCTTCAGTGAGTCAGGTAGAATAGTTTTCGTAGACTGATCGGTGAGATAGGTTTACCTTGGAGAATGTTAAAGATTAGACATAGCACAGCAAAGTTGGTGATGTTTACAGCAGAAACCTTTGCATGACGGGCATGCAAAGAAAATGCATTTTAGGAAGTGTATGTTCTATCGCAGCATCTTATACTACCTACCTCGTCTCCAGGCCACATACGGTCAATCTCGTCTCTCAGTTTGTCTTGCACGTGTGTGTTAATGGCGAGATGGTAACAAACATACCCCAAGGTGGTACTGGAAGTGTCATACCCAGCGAGAAGGAACACAAGACTTTGAGCCTGAATATCATCGTTGTCAATTTTCTCTCCTCCTGTTTCTTCTTTAGCATCTAACATCAACTGCAGCATGTCTTTCCGCTGTAAGCAAAGGATGTAAATACCACAGTATGAATGTTACAACAGGATCTCCTTCCTTTATTAGTTTACTACCAGCTGTATTGCTTTGGCAGGGAGTTGTAATTAAGTTTGACAAACTTTTCTATATAGAAAAAAAAAACAAATAAAATAGGTTGTACAAAACTGGCGGACATGTTTAAGTACTCGATCGGGTTTTGTTTTGCTACTGAATATTTTAAGTTAAAAGCGTCTGATACTAGTACAAATCTTCTAGAACCTGGGTTTCTGCGTTTACACCACTTTTAACTCAAATTGCAGGAAAATTAACCGAGAACTGAGCTGAAAATTATTGTGTTTGCTGACCTAGACACTATGTGCATCTTGATAGTTACAAAAGGTGGTAACTATTAAACAACAACAAACAAACCTAGCGATTTCCCCTTTGCACTGTTTTAGCGCGATCACAATCCTATTTTGAAGCATTGATTACGGAAATTGCAGTGTAAATTACTTTTACTGTTGTGATAATGCCCAAAAACTATCAGTTCATGATAGATTGCCACTTACCTGTGCTTTGCTGTTGCCATTTGCGTTTGACCTTTCGGCGATGATATTTGCTGCTATAGACCCAAGCTTGTCCCAATCAAAAGGGTCCGGGATGAACTTCATAAAATGTTCTCCAAATGGTAACAGAACTGCAAAGATATAATTATTAGACATACAATACATAAAGCATTTTAAAAACACTAAACTTCAGAAGACGTGAGTAGTATTTGACATATGCATTTATTCCATGGATGCTTTTGTCAGGTGTTATCTTAACTTTGAAGGTAAAGTACCTATCACCCATTAGGGAGTATTTTTGAGATTTTGGCTACAGGTTAAATGCAGCGTAATCAGACCTAAGGGTGGATTGTCAAGACTTAAAACTAGTAGTAAATCCTTACAAAATAATCCCGTTAAAGGGTGTGGCGCCATGGCCTTCTTTGCTAGTTCAGTGATTGGATCATTTTCAACAGTTTGTGTTTCCGCTTTGACTCCAAATGCTGTTGACAAAATTACTTCCATAGTCAGACTTTGAAGCCACCTAGAAAACAAATGAGAATGAAAAGCATTCATTTGAAGTTCTCATTGAATTCCCTTAAATTAACGTCTTCTTAGGGACTTTTAACTTCGCACTTCAAAGTACTTGATAGGTAAATCATTTACATTATCATAACAGCTGGAATGTCCTTTAGATTCCAGTGTAAGTTTGTTAAACATTTGCAGGGAGTATGAAGTATCACCAGGTATTTTTATTATAAAGGACGGATACGCGGCTTATGAGACCATCATCGAAAAGTTTCATGCTTAAGGCACACAATACCAGGTCTCATTAAGCCTCAAAGGCTACATTCATGCCCGCTCTTTGTCACAGTTTACGGTGAAGTTTACGATTTCTATCAAAAGCTGTGAAATAACCTAACGCAATCATCTTGAAAACCATTTTTTAATTATATACACTGGTTTAAAGGCCTGATTAATTTTGCTGTAATTCACCTATATATCATGATAGACTATATATGTGTTATATAATACTCCAGAACAAAATCCAGTAAACTTGTTAGATTACATAACAACCTATGAAAATCAACGATCTCTCCTGTCTTGGAAATTCTGTCCACTTTTTTTAATAGAATGTCCAGCGCTTCATTCATAAAGGACATCATCTGAAAAAATAACATAATAATTATATATAGTTTTTATTTCTATGAATGCTATAATCAGTAAAAACGTCTTTATTTATTTTATTGTGGCCCAAACCCACTGAGCTTGGATGAACAGTTCGGCTTCCTAAGGGAAGTTAATCAAACGAGCTGACGAGCTTATTCGTCAGGAAAATTAAAATAATATCAAAAAATAAGCTAACTGGTCAATAAATTGCATTATGGTAACAAGCAGGCTCGATTTCCAGCCGTTTTGTGAGCCCGCGTTCCTTGTCCCACACCACGTTTTCAGAAGGATGACACACCGGACTCCCAAAACGGCTGGAAATCGAGTGTGGGTAAGAAGTAGAGAATTTAAAATATTAATTTTGCTTACATGCTTCATTTTTGATGCACTGAAGGTTGGCGACAACGTGCAACGTATGTCTTTCCACTTCTGACCAGCCACAATTGTTAACATTCTGTCATAAGGCTTAAAGAAATCGAGGTTGTCCAGCATTTTCTGATAAGAGATTTAATAGAAGAATATCAACAAGATATTCATTTGCTTAAACTTAAACTTACGCACAACGTTAACGTTGCCTCGAGATTCCTTTGGAGCGTGCCCCCAAGCGATTTGTACAAAGTTAATTACACTTTCATTGCCTATATTGGCATAGAGAACAGGAAAATTTATGTAAATTCATATGAAAAATCACAAACATTTACACCTGCCATCAGAATATGTAGAACAATTCTGCTTGCAACATCACTTTTTGCAACTTTACAACACCTAGGTCCTCACAACCTGCATACCGTAAATGATCTTATAAACGCCCAATCTCAAATAAACGCCTCGTATCTAATAAGCGCCCTCCTTGAAGTACAAAGTTGGTATTAGAAGCCCCCCTCTAATAAACGCCCCGTGTCCATTAGACGCTCCCAGCCCTCTCAAGAGTCGTCTCAGCCATCGAAGAGGCCAACAATGCCAACATGGTTGCCCCCCGATGATGATGAAGTCAAGACATCGATATCAAACTATGAACGACATATCGACAGATTGGATTAGTCTTCTACTCGCAAACTCTGTTTTCTGTCTTACTGTACTACGCATCTTATTTGTTTTGTTGACAACGTGAAATAAACGCCTCATATCTCTTTAACGCCCCTTCTAGGATCCCTAAAAGTTACTAGACGCCCCGGGCGTTTATTGGATCATTTACGGTACATGAAGAATACATTTTTGTTGGTCCTTTGGACAGAAAACGCTAGCTCTTGATAAAGTAGCAACACATATTACCTCAGGGTGAGATACGCAATTGTAGATATGCCACTGGCATGATGCCCGGCGAACCAGGATTTACGCCAAAATATAAGGACTATATTCCAAAATAATACGATTATATTCACCTTTCGATCGTGAAACTTTGGGAATTCTTTAACAAGGATCTCTTTGATCATATCTGGATCAGACACCACGAGAAAAGGCAGGCGGAAAATGTATATTCTAAAAAAAACAATGCATTAAAATCGTTATTCCTTCTTTTTATTTTAACAGTATATTTTATTTACATCATAAGGCTAGTTTTGACTTTGACCAGCATATCACTTAATGACAGATGGCAATACATACCCAAAGACCTTGCCATATTTCTTACACCATTCCATTTGACATTTTGGGACAAGGTTTGGCTGTATAAGGAATTAATCAATTACAAACATTGTCACTGATGAAAGGGATAATTTGTAATTAGAGTAATTAACAAGATTGTACCAGGAAAGTACCATGGCCATGGTTGGTTAATTTAAGCCGGCGATGCTGGACTCCAAGTTGCGAGGTCTACAATCACTCACACTGACATATAAATCGTCGGCACAGCCACCCCCATCCCCCCAGGCATTGTTGAAAAGCGAAGTGCATCCGAACTCCTTCTGCATTGTTTCACATCAAAATCTTGGAGCACTGGGAGGGAGGGGGAGGGAGGGGAGGGAGGGTGAGGGTGTAGACACACTGAATGCATCAGTTTGAGGACTGACTCCTGCTTTTATATATTACTTGGATATCGCTGACAAAATCAACAACTTACATTTAACTGGTTTTTTAGTGAGTTTCCAAAAAATGGAAGAGGTGTTGGCCCAGAGATTCCAAGTTTCTTGAACACAGTGAATGGCGCAACGCAATACCTTAAAAAGAAGATCATTGTGGAAAGTAATATAGATCAATATACCATAACTGAAAGGTCCTTTTGGAGCCCTATCAGGATACCTTGTCAATCACAACAGTGGTCATAGATGCCAGAAATTGACAATGTGTGAATAAATTTAATAGCAGGATTGCCAATTTTGAGATTTTTGATGCCACTAAAATGTAATTTTCTAAAGAATTGTAAGATAGATGTCAAGCTTTACCAGCAAACAGATCCTTTCTAAAATTTTTGAAACTTTCAAACCACCATGAAATCTTGCACTTAAACGTCAATGGTCTCAAAATTTGATAATCTTACTAATTTCATAACGCTCTTCCCAATCTGGCGTGCGTTTCGTTCCATGACCATCTTGTTATGATTGACAGCGTTACGTGACAAAGATATAATTTATGAGAACTCTCATTCATCCTTTTGTGTGGTCAAAGGTTTTGGTTGAAAATTTTCGAGCGCGCGCAAGGTACGAGATTGTAAATCTAAACTAACAACATTATCTCTTGCATTGTTTTACATCGTGCATACCGGTAAAACAGGATGATCAGGAATCCAATCAAAAGTGTAACCCAGTGATCGTTCGCAAACTGAGCTATTGTTTGCAGAAAATCCGCCATCTTGTATTTAACACTAGCAACTGAATACGACAGATTTGTTTGTAGAGCTGTGCTTCTTGGGTTTTATCGCCTCTACTTGTTTTGTTTACTTCTTTTCTGCGAAAAGACAAAAATTGTACAGTTGCAACCGAGACATTTGTATTACACGATACAACTGGCACAAACGGCACTATACGAAGAACAAAATATTATAAGTTAAAATCGATCTATTAGCTAAAGCTCTCACCTAAGGAAATTCAAAGCCCGCTTATGTACTTGCTTCGCCGAATAGTTTGGTATCAAACACCAACAGTATCCTCTCTGATTGCAATGCCTTTTCAGCTTTGCACGGCAGCTTATATGGACAGCTTATATAAAGTTAGCTGAATAGTGAAAGAGGTGTGCATAATTAACCGCGCGGCCATGGGCCGAGCGCGGTTCTTGTTTTACACGGGATTTATTAACCGCGCGGCCATGGGCCTGTAGCGTTGCAGTTTGGTCTTAGCTGGCAGACATGTCTAACACCTCTCGACCAATGGTATGTGTTGTAGTTTCTACCAATGAAAATGCGTGGTAACCGTGTCTTCTGAGATTATTTTACCAGGGGATGGGATGTTGAGGCTGCGTGGAGCACATTTTGTGATTTAGTGAGCGTGTTTTTTGTCTTTTTATGGGATATTTCTGCATCTTCCGGACACATTTACAGCTGCCTTTGAAGTCTTATTAACAATATTGCTGGTAAGAAGCTTTGTGCATTGTATTGCATAATATTGTTTCAAGTCTACGACGGAAGCCATTTCGACTTCTGAAGATTATAAGCTTAATCAACGTATTGTTTTATCGTGTCGCTTTCAAGCGGCATGAACCAAGCCGGCACTGGTTTGTATAGTCCACACTGTTGTGCTTCGTTTTTGTATTATCGATCTGGTTATTAAATATTTGCGTAGAACTGGTAGAATCATTTGCCTTTATCAGGGGCATAAAGAAACACTAAGTAAAGTGCAGTATTGTGAGGATTGAAATTTGGTTACAGCTCATGAAAATTTGCTACACATACAGGATGTCACTTACCATTCTTGTGATAGTTTGACCTTTCTAGCCTTTATTTTGTCTTATGTATCTTTGTTTCTATCACTTTTGGCCATGATTTCTTTTGATTTTAATTTAACAAAGTAAGCTTAAAGCAAGCCCCTGGCTGTAATCATGAAAACATGATATATTTCCCTACATTATGTTCCATCCCAAAAATAAAACAAAAAAGATAGGTTACCACACTTTCAAAGGGAGGTGCAGTGCACGTGGCCCAATGGTTAGTGCGCTGGGCTCCAGGTCAGGCAGTCCGGGTTTGAGCCCAGTGGCCGGGCACTGCATTGTGTTCTTGGGCAAGACACGTTACTCTCATAGTGCCTCTCTCCACCCTGGTGTATGAATGGGTACCGGCAAATTTACTGCTGGGGGTAACCCTGCAATTGACTAGCATTTCATCCAGGGGGGAGTTGAAATACTCCCAGTCGCTTCATGCTATGGAAACTGGGATAAGCTCTGGCCTGATGGGCCACTAGGCTCGTATACAGACTTTACCTTACCACACTTGCAAAGGAGATATGACAGGGGCTCAGCCAATGGGGTATCCTGGGGTGCTAATTAGCATAAAATTGGCAAGATTTCCGCACAGCCCCATACATTAATTCTGCATACAATTTTTTGACTGACTCGTTCTTTTCATGATTGCTGTTTGTATATAGTGATAGTATGAAATAGCTGCATACATAAATTATTAATGTATGGGGCTGTGCGGAAATCTTACCATAAAATTTTGCAAAGAAGTGTGTGCAATACAGTACTAAGGAATCACCTAGCAGTTTTGGATTACTTTATACCAGAAGGTTATTTTTTATTTTAAGCTTTCCAACACATTTAATAAGCAATGTACAATCTTAGTGTGTATGATCCAGAAATCCTGGACAGTCCTGGAATTTTATTCTGGCATTGAGGCATTGAAATCTATAACCTCTTACTATTAAGTCTGTAGTTTTTTCTGGAGTATTTTTTCTTAGGTTTCGATGCCCAGATTTGAAGCTTCTGCTTTTATTAGCATCCTGACCAGCACTACAGAGCTAGTCTGGTAGAGAAAACGAAAACATTTTAGTTCATAAAGATTGGCCTCTGTGATGGTGTAATGCAGTGGTGACTAACTTTGACCAGCACTTCAATCCAGTGGATACCTTTGGCATGACTTAAAAATTATTTAAACTAAGAGGGTCCTTGCAAAAGTGTTTCATCGTTAAGTTTGACTGTATTTACCTGTACATGTAGTACTGCCAAGGAGCCAGATGAACTACTCAGAGTCCTGGCATTCACAGGCTACTAATTTCATGAGAAAAATTACTTACAAACACACTAAACATATAACCAGCCAGATGCAACCAATTGTTTTTAAAGGTCAAAGAGATAAATGAAACCCCAGATTGATGTGGATAAAGCTGGATTTCAATTCACTGTGAAAAATCTGGATTTTAGATGGCATTAGACAATGGCAGGTTTCTCATGTGACACAGTCAAAGTGCTGTTATTGTACTCTAGCATCCTTTACGCTGTTTGTTACAAAGCAATGTTTTGTAGGTCTTGATAAGATACTTTTGCAGTTGTTTCTGATTAAATTTGTTTTTATTTTAAATTTCCTGTTACTGGTAATGATGAATCAGCTTTTAGTTGACAAACTTGTGCATTATGTATTCTATCTTAAAACAGTCAAAGTCATTCAGCCTTATGATATGATTGCATGTGTATGATTTTTTCTTTTGCAAATGTAATGTTAACTTGTCTACCATTTTGGTTTCCTTTCTATTCATGTTTTCGCTTGGGAATTGAGTTTTGTGTCATGGCAAATTTGCATATAAGACTAAAATCTAAGCCTTCCACTCATGTGTTTAGTCTCCTTTGCAGCCATTGTTTGGGCTCAACATACAACGCTCCCTCCCCCATGGAGGGATCATTGTATGACGAGCCCAAACAATGGCTTCGAAGGAGACTACTCGTGTGTCTTTAATTTTAGCAATTTTGATTTTCAGATTCAATTAACTTGAAATGTAGCTATCCCAGTTTGTTCAAAAATATTTTAAAGTTCACCTGTTGTAACCAAATGGGACAGTCATGTCTTTACTATGCATTAAGACTAGATAGTTTTCCTGATCCCTTGAAAAAGGGAACATGAAATAATTCAATCCTCATAATTTTATGGTTCACTTTAGTGACATATTTTTAAATGCTGCATTGATTGAAAGTCTTAATCAAACTGCTAAACCTTATAAATCCATGTCATTATCATGAACACCTACAATAAGAAACTTGTGCTTAATACCTATAAAGACTGGTTCTCATATGCCACTGACCTACTGGCGGCATACCCGCCAGTACTGCCTTGGATACTTTTCCCGCATATGAGAACATGCCGAAAGCAACGAAGTTCATCCCTGGTCTTTTAACTTTACTGCTGGCATGCCTGCAAAGTTGACTTGAGTTCAACTTTGCAGGCACTTTGGCAGTTTTTCTGGAGTGCCGGCGATTTTTATGAGAACAGTATCCCAGGCATATACTGGTGGCTATGTCGCAGGTAGGTCGGCGGCATATGAGAACCAGACTTAAGAAACAGCACGTTCTTCTCAAAGTTACTTAAAGTACAATTTGCCATACCTGTATTTTGGACAATTCAAACAAATATTAAATTTCTATCGAAAACCTTTGATTGATCCTCATTAACTGTTCTTATCCAAAACATGACTGTTAAGCTTGTTGTCATTTAACGATAGGTACATGTACAACTAATAATGATTCATCACATTTCTGTTTTAGTGGTAATGGATGAGGATCAAGGGCTGGATGAGGGAAAGCAGACCAAAACCAAAGAAAGCTTTAGTAGAGAAGGGACTAGGGATGGTGAGTAATAACCCTTACTTATCAGCTGTTTTTTTTTTTTTGGTAAAATTTATCAACATGAAACCCTAAAATTTTTGAGAAAGTGCTGCCATAACAGGCCTGTGCTTTAAGGGTGTCCAAGTGCCTCGGGCAACTAACTTTTGCCTTTGGGCGACCAGATAATTCTTATTTCTGTCATATAAGCTTTATGCTGGGCACCCTGGATTTCATAGATTGAAACCTTTGGGCTCCTTGCAATTTTTTTTAGAGCACAGCCTTGCATAAGACCTTAGACCCAAGTATGGATGGACAACAATGATATAAATTATTATTAAGAGGCAACTCTAAAAAAGTATTAAATACTTTTTATGACTGTCTTTACACATGTAAAACAAAGTACATTATGTGGAGGAAAATTGGTGGTCGGTCAAACATAAACAAAAGGGGTTGACAGAAAACTGATGGTTGACAGACCTAGCGTGACTAACTACTGCATTTCTTTGACCTTTGTGGCACACAGTGTGACACCAATAATCTTCCATTTGCTAGCAATTACAGAAACTTTGCTTTGAAATTTAATTTGACCAACACATGCAAACTTAATAAAATGCTGAGGGTATTTTTCAAGGACAGAAACAATATACACTTGATTAAAGACTATTAGACTTAGACTATTTTTACGAGGCAAGAGCGCGCACTATGATTCGGCTGCCTGAGGTCAATATCACTCGCACTCGCAAAACTTTCGCGAGCAACACTAAAAGAAACGAAAACAAGTTTGAGCCCTTTATTCAAAAGTTAAAAGTTTCAGGAGTTTCAGAAGGTTTTAGACATGTCTTAGGACGAAAACAATACAACAAATACTTTGATAAACAACCGACAGAGGAGTTCTAATTCACTTTTTTTATCTCTCATGACGTGTGGCGTCATACAAGCGCACTATAAAAATAAAAGGGCATGCGCAATTGAATTCTTGTCGGAGGTCGTAAAAACCTAATTTCGGCTCAAAATTTCTCAAAAACCTACAATACAACCCATAATGAAATTTTCACAATTAATCTTTTGGGGTGAATCATGTCAACAGCCAAAATTTTTCAAAAATCTGTAAGACAGGTTTTGAGCTATTTTCAAAAAGGCAAAAAACCACATTTTCCTATTTTGCAAAAAAAAACTGCCTTACAGATATTCAATTTATAATTATTGCATAAATGTTTTATCTGGTTCCATTTATAATTTCTGAATTTTTGAGGCAGGGTCATACAGGCAGATTTTGAGAAAAACGGCATTGATTTTGTGAAATACGCCAGTCTCCTCTTAAGCAAGTTCGGATATTCATTTTGGCTGTTTATTAGCATCTTTATTGCTCAAATGTCGCATATATTGGTTGTAGGAAGCAACAAACAGGATTAAGTGAAAGCTAAAACTTTTCTGGACATTTTACAAAAGAGTTGAAAGCTGGGCTCATCTACCCCCTCAAAACTGTAGTAAGCCACCTTAAATCGCTTGGAAATCCGTCTTCAAATTATGATCGCGTGCAGCGAAGTATGTGATCAAAGCATTAACATAAGTGTGCAAAGCATAGTGACCCATCATGGGTCTTTAAAGACCTGTTAATTTCTGCCATTTGAGAAAATGCTGTAGCTTATAAACATGGCAAAAAACATGTTTTATTAAATGATTTGTCTGGTAAGCTCAGGCCCACAAAAAGCTTTTGTAGATAACTTGGGTTCAGAACACAAATACATGCAAAAGATACAGACTAGGGAGGGAGGATTGCCAGGGTACTACACTTATTTCAAATTCTATGAAGTAAAAAAAGAAACAATTTCATGAACCTAAAAAAGCAGTTTTTTAAGGTACAAAGAGTTCTCACTGTTGAACCAAGGACAAGCCAACACGGTAGGAAGAATTGTGTGTAATGATAAACAAATCACAATTTGATCTAAAATATAAAATACATGTACAAGAAACTATGTTGGCACTAGCTTATAACATGAAAAACGTATACAACTTGACATGTAGAAACTTGTTCTAGAAACCAACTGTAAACTTATTTTATGCTGCCTCCATTTTTGGTGTAAATACTACCAAATACTGGCCTGGTTAGCAAATACTGCGAATCTGGTAACTACTGTGTTTTTCTGGTTAGCAAACTGGTTAGCAAATCTTTTGAACTACAGGTTAGCAAACAGCTGAAAATCAAAACATTCAATTGCACCGCTTCCATGAGTTACATGTACATGACCATTTAATTTGAAACCAGCTCGCACACAACATTAACAGTAACAGCGCGTGTGTCCAGCATAATATAATGTAATTATCGTTAAACGCAAAGGGCCATTTTATTTTTAGACTTGTGTCTTCCCAAAATAATTTATGTTTGACTTATTTTTGTCTGTCAAAAAATGGGGCTAAATTGTTATTGCAGAATTTTCTCAAGAATTTTAGGGTTTCATGTCTAGTTAACTTTTAAGGACTATTAATTAATTTATTTTTCTGGTACACAAATAAAATACTCCAGCAATACTAAGAGGAAGAGTGCAAACCAATTTATGTTAGAGAAAGCATTTACTATAACAACTTTTGGCTAATTCTTTCAAAAAATATCTTCACAAACCTTAATAAATTAGCCTGTTTGAAATCTTATTTTTAATTCCTTTTCTTCCCTGCTATTAAGGCTTTAATTTTAGCTTAGGGAGAGTTTATTTCATGTACATTGCAGGGTTCAAAATAGCAGCCGGCTGTCGGCGGTAGCCGGCACTTTGACGACACTTGCCGGCTACTTTTTACCGAAGAAATATAAAATATCATGCCTTGATCGGTCAACTGAAATCAAAGTTGCTGTAAGTTGAAGGAAACATTTTATATCAGACAATAAAGCAGCTACAGGGCTAGAAAGTGCGACTCACTGGTGGCTAACGCGACCAAACTTTCATCTTTGGCGACTAAAACTTCTGGTTTTGCGGTTTAGTCGCCAATGTGGCAACTTCATTTCTGTGTTAAGATGAATAACGGGCCGCCCCACCTTCTCGGGTATTGTGTCCCTCCAGAAAATTATATTGGAAGATCTTATTTACTTCTCAAACATTCAAAGTAAGAAAAGAAGTCAAATTGCTCCAATCCATTCTTTTGCTTTGCCGTAAAATATTTTCAGTTCGGAAAACTTGCAAATGGCCGACTGTATTTGAAATCGCCCCAGAATGCATTGCAAGCCTATGGGTACGTCATGTATGCATATGGATTGTGTCCCTTGAAAACGCATGGCTCTAGCTTAACAGCCGGGAAAAAAATGAGCCTTGACAAAAAAGCCGACAAATTCAGGCTAAAAACGAAATTTTATTTTGAACCCTGCATGTTACATGTAGGAAAAATTGATTGTAGTACCACTTTAATGCATGGCTTTGTAGCCAATAAACCAATCAACTACTCATTCACCCCACTATAAACTACTTTACTTTGTTTTGAAAAGTTGTATAATAAAATAAAAAATCCTCAATCCTCAATGCAGTTTGATCAGTGTTTAATAACATATTACCAGTGGTGGATCCAGGGTAGGGGCCTTTCTTTGAAGTGCCGGAATTAGTCTGCAGAATCAGAGTTAACTTTGGCAGAATTCAACATTCATTGTCAAGCGGGCCCCTCCTTAGCTGAAGGTCTGGATCTGCCACTGGTTACATCACTGAGTGTATTAATAAAATCATTTTTATTTGACAGACAATAGCTGTAGCAGTTTGAATGGATGTTGCAAAGACAGTGCTTTTGTTAATATGGCTGGCAGTGGTCTATGCAGTAAAAAGAATAACCCAAAGAGAATACCGTTGATGATGGTAATTTACTAGACATGGCAGTTTTACTCTATTGGCTGGATTAAAGGCCTGTGTGGGGATCATCAAGTTCAGTCGACAAAGGTTGTTGATGGTGTTTGCCTATGTTTGGCAGTTTAGTTGCAAATGCAAAAAGGATGTCCAAGATGAATTTTTAATAGCCAGACCAACCAGACGTGGAGGTATTAGATGATATGACCGATGAGGAGGAAGGGAGGTTAGAAGATGATGAAGGACAAGAGGATCACGAAGAACAAGAGAAAGAGCAAGAAGAACAAGACTATAAGAAAGACATCTACAGAAAGTAAATAGAGGACAAGTTTAGTGACAGTGATGAAAAATGATCAGTATATATTTTAAGTACTTCTTTCATAGATATTATCAACTCTGCATAGATGTATTTATGTACCGGGTGAACTGAGGATCAGTCTGAAATTGTTTTGATTGTTCTGCATTTACAACAGCTTATTCAAATTAGCACAAGCTCAAAGGCTGAAGAAAAAGTCATTACTTTTTTTACTAAATGAACCACAGGTCACTGTATTGTCTGCGAATAGTTTTGTTGGATCTTGATGTAAGAGACAAAAGAGTGACAGAACATTTCATCTTTGTTATAAGAACCCAGTCACAGTCGTGCATGACTAACTCTGAACACCATCCTTAAGTTTCTGGTTTAATTTGCTAATCAAAATGCATGAATTTAGGTTTTGTGAAAATATCAAGCACCATGTAACCTGTCAGTTAATCGACAGCTCCACCTCACATTTCTTTCATAATTTTAGATTTGCCAGGTGTGAGAAAGTTGTTGAAAAGATGTCAATAAATAATGAACAAAATAGTTTGGTGGCCTGTGTTACAAGAGCACCACTGTAAATGCAGTGATAAGTATTATGCTAGTATGTCAAAACGTCATTCACCTGTCAAAAAGAGAATTTCCCAAAGTTATCCTACTTTGGTTATTTTGCCGCTGCAACAATGCAATTCTCAAGACTATAGTGGTTTTACAGCACAGGCTAAAAACAGGCCCTAAAATATACTTTTCAAAAAATGTTTAACAAAGCAACGGTTTGTATCATCCGTGAGCTCATGTGCACATGATTTTGTCTTTCAAAATTGAGTTAAGCATTGCAGATAATTCAAGCCAGTTAATTCAAAGTCACAATTTAAGATTGTTTTGGTTCGGCCGTGTGTAAAAAGATTTATGGGATTCCAGGTGATGGTGGTATTAGTAATTAGCCTGTTCATGAAAACACTTGTTGTATAAATTCCAGTCTTGCCATAAATAGTATAAATAAAAAAGATTTGTAATCTTTGTCATAACTGAATTATGTTATTAAACTACTACGAGGTCCGTGCTGGTAAAACACTGGTCGAGTTCTTCACTTTGCTATCTTTATGACCAGGTCCATTGACTCGTAAAAAAAGAAATACCTATATCAATAGCCGACGTAAGTTTCATTCTATGAACATTCAATGCTAAATTCCTGAAGGGTGGGCCTACAACAAGAGCTAACAATAGGGCTATAAAATAATGGACATAATAAATGCCTTTAAAATTCTCCAACTGAAACATGCGATATGTTGTTGAGATATCACTGAACTCGTAATTTTCAACCTCTACTTCTGATTTAATTTCAGCGTTTCTCCCGGTTAATAACAGGCAGGGGCGTATCCAGGGGAGGGTTCCGGGACCTACTTTTTGGGCTGTGACCATGGCTTTAATTTCAGTAGAAAAACTTTATTGGAATTCCTCTATCTGAATTCCACGGAATGAGATCTTAGCTTTAAAAAAAAAATAAAAAAAGAACTTATCGAGGGTTACAATATTTTAGAAACGAGATACTACGCGAGCTCTGATTGGTAAAAACCTGTGTGCTGTTGTACCAGTAAACTCCCGCTTCCTGACATCACAGCACTATGCGTAAGGAAAAAGAAATGCCTAATCATATGACAAAAACGGAATATTTGATTTCCATAAACGATCGTGATGCAAATTACTGGAGGTGGATCACAAAAAAGATCGTTCCCGCCCACCGCCGTTGGAAAACAAGAGTTTCCGCTTTCACTAGGCCGGCATGTTAATCAAAACCTTATCTGCAAGGAAAAAGCCTACGACAAAAATTGGTCGAGATAAAAGCTTCCTTGAAATTCTTTGATGACGGAAACTTAACCCCCGTGCTGAGTCAAACTAAGCTTAAGTAAATAAATTCGGAAAAAATTTGAAAGCAATACTTCTGGAACTAAACTTTATTCTTAATAGCCTCGCCAGTCTTGAAAGTTTGTAAAATGTTACCAAGGTTTGGCATTGGGATTATTAAAAATTTGTGCTCAGAATCAAAGAAACAGTGTTCCTGAGGACGTCCAATACAAAACTTTTCTGCATGCGAAGCCTGGGGTGTCTTTGCTAAATCAGATTTCAAGTCTTGGGACACTTCACCGATTGAAAAAAGTCACTTACAATTTTGCAAACGTTACTTACAAGTTAATAACAAGGCATCTAATATTGCATGCCGGGCTGAAATGGGTCGATTCCCTTTAACCTTTGATATAAATAAACGAATTCTTAAGTACATAAGTTATCTTCAAAACAAAGATCAAAACTCCTTCGTCGTGCAATCACTGATAATGTCAATAGATTTGAACGGTAATGGTAAAAATAGTTTCTATTCCAATCTTATAAATATGCTCAATTATTATGACATTTCCTTTAACTTTAATCATGACACTTTAGATGACACTAAGATAACATACCTTGTAGATCAAATGAAAAAGAGATATATCGCCTATTGGAAACATTCCCTCTGTAATTCTCAAAAGCTAGAATTCTATAATAATTTTAAAGACAGTTATACACCTTCGCCCTATTTAGATTTGACTAGAAAAAATCCTAATCGAAAAACACTTGTAAAACTTAGAATAAGTAATCACAAACTCCTGATTGAAACAGGAAGATATAACAACATCCCCAGAAGTGACAGACTATGCACTATTTGTGGGCATAATGTTGAAGATGAAACCCATTTACTATTTCACTGCCCAAGATATTCATCACTTAGAGAGAACTTTTTCAGTAAAATAGATCATGTAATTTCGAATCCCAAGCAGTTATCAATTTCAGCCTTGATTGTGCAATTAATGAACTCCACTGACTATTATGTTAATATGCAATTAGTGCAGTTTATATCGTCCTGTTTTGAAATGAGAGACAAATTGTTATCAATTTCTTGATCACTGATTATTTGATTAGTTTTGTTTAATGACTTTTTATTGTAAAATTGTTATTGTTATTATTATTGTTATGCTTTTGCAATACTGTAATGTTTTATGGTCATGCAAATAAAGCGCAAGTGTTGTTGTTGTTGCATGCCCCAGACCTCAGACCTCCTAGTAAGGAGCACCTCTGCCACTCGATTGTCGATCGGGCTAGCAATACAACATTTCAAACCCCTCTATGCAGAAAAGCTGGCTACACCCTTGACAGGCACCCGTTTTAGCTAATTCCAGCCGATCCCGGGAATGTAAATTGCATTAGCAGTTAGTGCTTAATCTGATAACCATAAATCTATTGGTTCCTTTCAGAGGTTTCTTTAAAAGAACTCGGCTAACCTCGCAGTAAGATTATTGCCCCATGCATTTATTACGTATGCTCAAACAGCAGTCGTGAGTCAGTCAAAAAATCACATGCATGATTAATGTAAAGAGTTGTGCAGAAGATTTGCCAAACTCAGTTGTCACAATAAGAGAGTCCCTCTGCCAGTTTTTTTCCGCATAGTATTTGAGCTAAATAACCTCAGCTGAAGTTATCGCTATGATAATGATGACTGGCCAGTCATCATTATCGCTATGATAATGATGACTGGCACAAAACGCTTTGTGGTATTTTGAAAAGCCCACAAAGCGCTTTGTGGTGTTGTGAATAGGCCACAGAGCGCTTTGTGGTGTTGTGAATAACCCACAAAGCGCTTTGTGGTGTTGTGAATAGGCCACAGAGCGCTTTGTGGTGTTGTGAATAGGCCACAGAGCGCTTTGTGGTGTTGTGAATAGGCCACAGAGCGCTTTGTGGTGTTGTGAATAGGCCACAAAGCGCTTTGTGGTGTGAAAAATCGGAAAAAACAAATTATCTCAGAAAATGGCTGTGAGATGTCTGCGAGTCAACGAGCCATACAGTTTTCAATGTTAAATCCTAAAATAAAACACCACAAAGCGCTCTGTGGTGTTTCAAATAGGCCACAGAGCGCTCTGTGGTGTTTTGAATAGGCCACAACGCGCTCTGTGGTGTTTTGAATAGGCCACAAAGCGCTCTGTGGTGTTTTGATCAGGGCAGAAGGTACTATTGCTGTTTTGTAAAGCAAAGCGAACAAGGGACAGCTAGAAAGCATTCTGGCCATAAAATTTACTCGCCAACAAATATATACTGAGAAGAGGGCTGTCGCGAGCCGGCTTTCGTGCGAGTGACAAGATTGGAAGTAGAGAAATATTGCGCAGATTGACTGGTGGTTTTACAGCGCCGAAACTAAAATTGGTTACACTGCTTCTCAGGGATTTTGTTTTGCCTCTGCATACCACTGAACGATCTGAATGATTTGAGGATAATCGGAAGCGCGGAGTTTTACACTGGTTTATTTGCTGCCGGTCGGGAACACGCAGCTCGCAAACCGAAGTGCGACCACTGTTTAACCTGCTCGCGACACATTTTAGCTCTTCGCTCTCACGGGAACGCTTGCTACGCAGGCTATTTAAATCTTTGATCGAGCTTTTTTGTTGAATTTGAAACTGAAAATATACTAAGGCGTCAATTCGCGATAGAAATCTTGTGAGGTAAATGCAATTTTTGCAAATAGCCGCTGCATACTTTCCGTTCAGAGTCAAAACATAATTAGGTAGTCAAATATTGCTTCCGTGCCCTACCCTCCGAAAAATCAGTTTTGCTCGAAGACCGAACTGCAACGGAGTTTAGTTACCAGTCTTATGCTGCGTGTTACTAGATAAAACGCATGATATGATTGGCTCAGTATATCACATTACGTCATAGGACATGTTCGCCAGCTAAGACATGACTGCAACGGTACATGGGCCGAGCGCGGTTCTTGTTTTACACGGGATTTATTAACCGCGCGGCCATGGGCCGAGCGCGGTTCTTGCTTTACACGGGATTTATTATTTTTTAACCGCGCGGCCATGGGCCGAGCGCGGTTCTTGCTCTGCACGGGATTTATTTTTTTTCGTCGTTTTTTTTTTGTCGGTAACCAGACCCAAACTTCCACTCGACCAAATCGCAATCGGGACTTCGGATCACGCAACCTGGGATGTTTACTCACCAAAAGCTGTTGAAACATCAATGTGCAGAAAATGTTATGGATATTGTTTTCTTTATTGTGTATAAAATATTTTTTCTTTTGGTCTCATCGAAGCGTTGGGCTCAAAGGGAATTTGAAGACACTAAAAAAGGTATTACGTCAGCCATGGAATGCGCTGATGTTGCAGCTTTCACTTTCGGTACGTGACAAATAAGATTGTGTTTACTTTCCAAGTTAATTTCGCCAGAAGCGATGGTCATTGATTTATTTGTAATTTTGCGAGAATTTCTTGTGCGTTTAGGAAATTGAAGTGAATTCTTTGGCTGTTTTAATCGAAGCGAGTTCAAAGATTTAAAGGAAAATTAAAAATTTGCTGAGGTAAACAATTGAGCGTGCCCGTACTTGCAGGGGTTACGTCATTAGTAGGGAAAAAACCGTATAGCTAAAGATTGGACTGTGTGACACGCGTGACTACTTTACTAGCACAAAAAATTAAACTTAACTGTGACTCGGCCAAATCGTGACTGGGGCTTTGAAATCACGCAACCTGTGATGTTTATTCTCCAAAAGCTGTTGAAACATTAATGTACGGAAAATGTTACGGATATTGTTTTCTTTATTGTGTATAAAGTATTTTTTTTCGTTTTATCGAAGCGTTGGATTCGAGGAGAATATTGAATACACTAAAAAAGGTATTACGTCAACCATGGAATGCGCTGACTTTGCAGCTTTCACTTTCACTATATGACAAAAAAGATTATTTTTTCTTTGCAAGTTTATTTCGCCAGAAGCGACGGTCATTAATTTAATTGTAATTTTGCGAGTATTTCTTGTGGGTTTAGGCAATTGAAGTTTGGCTGTTTCATAGAAGTGATTTGAAGAAGATTTGAAGCAGAATTTAATATTTGCTTAGGTAAACAATTGAGCGTGCCTGAACGTGCAGGGGTTACGTCATTAGTAGGGAAAAAACCTTCCAGCTAAAGATAGCATTGGATAACGTAAACCTCGGATTGTGTGACTCGCGTGACTACTTTGCTAGTCCTTTACTCAAAGTGCAATCAGATTGAATTTAACCGTGACTTTTGAGTAAGAAAGCTCTTAATGAGCAAAAAAAATATAAGCGCGGTTTTAAGTTGCTATAGCAACTTCTTGTTTTTATGTCGGTGACCAGACGCAAACCTCCACTCGGCCAAATCGTGATCGTGACTGAATCACGCAACCTGTGATGTTTATTCGCCAAAAGCTGTTGAAACATGAATGTACGGAAAATGTTGCGGATATTGTTTTCTTTATTGTGTATAAAGTATCTTTTCTTTTGGTTTTATCGAAGCGTTCGATTCAAAGCAAATGTTAAATACACTGAAAAAGGTATTACGTCAGCCATGGAATGCGCTGATGTTGCAGGTTTCACTTTCGTTACGTGACAAATAGCATTGTGTTTCATTTGCATGTTTATGTCGGCAGAAGCGACGGTCATTAATTTAATTTGTTTCCTCTTCTGCGAGTATTTCTTGTCGGTTTAGGCAATCGAAGAGAATTCTTTGGCTATTTCCTTGAAGTGAGTTCAAATATTTGAAAGGAAATAAAACATTTGCTTAAGTAAACAATTGAGCGTGCCCGAACGTGCAGGGGTTACGTCATTAGAAGGGAAAAACCCCCAAGCTAACTGAAGCTATCCGGGGACAACGTAACCCTCGGATTGTGTGACTAACGTGACTACTTTGCTAGTCCTTTACTCATAATGCAAACAGATTAAATTTAACCGTGACTTTTGAGAAAGAAAGCTGTTAATTAGCCAAAAATATAAGCGCGGTTTTAAGTTGCTATAGCAACTTCTTGTTATTTTTTTTTTTGTCGGTGACCAGACCCGAACCTCCACTCGGCCAAATCGTGTTTGGGGCTTTGAAATCACGCAACCTATGATGTTTATTCGCCAAAAGCTGTTGAAACATTAATGTACCGAAAATGTTGCGGATATTGTTTTCTTTATTGTGTATAAAGTATATTTTCTTTTGGTTTTATCGAAGCGTTGGATTCAAAGCGAATGTTGAATACACTGAAAAAAGGTATTACGTCAGCCATGGAATGTGCTGATGTTGCAGGTTTCACTTTCGTTACGTGACAACTAACATTGTGTTTTATTTGCATGTTTATGTCGGCAGAAGCGACGGCCATTAATTTAATTTGTTTCCTCTTCTGCGAGTATTTCTTGTGGGTTTAGGCAATCGAAGTGAATTCTTTGGCTATTTCATCGAAGTGAGTTCAAAGATTTGAAAGGAAATGAAATATTTGCTTAAGTAAACAATTGAGCGTGCCCGAACGTGCAGGGGTTACGTCATTAGAAGGGAAAACCCCCAAGGTAAGCACTTGCAAACATTACATCATTGGTAGGGAAATTACCGCCGTACACCGCCCTTCTAAATATAGCCGTGAACATTGTAATGCTTGAAATGTAAGAATCGTGTGATTACCTTCCTGCGGGCTCTCACTCACGGCACAAACCAATTACATTTAATCGTGACTTTTACCTAAAGAAAATAACAGTTATTACTAGCATCCAAGTAGTGGAATGCTAGTTTTCTTTTTGTTTAATTCATGCCCGTTCATGTCTTCAGCGAAGTTCCAGATTAAGACCATTACGTCATCATAAATTTCACAACGGCTATGGACGATGGTGCAACATTGGATTGTGTGACTCGCGTGACTACTTTGGTATTCCTTTACTCAAAGTGCAAACAGATTAAATTTCGCCCTGACTTTTGAGGAAGAAAGCTGTGCATCAGCAAAAAAATATAAGCGCGGTTTTAAGTTGCTATAGCAACTTCTTGTTATTTTTTTTTTTGTCGGTGACCAGACCCGAACCTCCACTCGGCCAAATCGTGTTTGGGGCTTTGAAATCACGCAACCTATGATGTTTATTCGCCAAAAGCTGTTGAAACATTAATGTACCGAAAATGTTGCGGATATTGTTTTCTTTATTGTGTATAAAGTATATTTTCTTTTGGTTTTATCGAAGCGTTGGATTCAAAGCGAATGTTGAATACACTGAAAAAAGGTATTACGTCAGCCATGGAATGTGCTGATGTTGCAGGTTTCACTTTCGTTACGTGACAAATAACATTGTGTTTTATTTGCATGTTTATGTCGGCAGAAGCGACGGCCATTAATTTAATTTGTTTCCTCTTCTGCGAGTATTTCTTGTGGGTTTAGGCAATCGAAGTGAATTCTTTGGCTATTTCACCGAAGTGAGTTCAAAGATTTGAAAGGAAATGAAATATTTGCTTAAGTAAACAATTGAGCGTGTCCGAACGTGCAGGGGTTACGTCATTATAAGGGAAAACCCCCAAGGTAAGCACTTGCGAGGATTACATGATTGGTAGGGAAATTACCGCCGTACACCGCCCTTCTAAATATAGCCGTGAACATTGTAATGCTTGAAATGTTAGAATCGTGTGATTACCTTCCTGCGGGCTCTCACTCACGGCACAAACCAATTACATTTAATCGTGACTTTTACCTAAAGAAAATAACAGTTATTACTAGCATCCAAGTAGTGGAATGCTAGTTTTCTTTTTGTTTAATTCATGCCCATTCATGTCTTCAGCGAAGTTCCAGATTAAGACCATTACGTCATCATAAATTTCACAACGGCGATGGACGATGGTGCAACAATGGATTGTGTGACTCGCGTGACTACTTTGGTATTCCTTTACTCATAGTGCAAACAGATTAAATTTCGCCCTGACTTTTGAGGAAGAAAGCTGTGCATTAGCAAAAAATATAAGCGCGGTTTTAAGTTGCTATAGCAACTTCTTGTTTCAGGATAATTTGTCCGTGAATTAGTGATGCCTAAATTTAGTCACAGATGTAATGCCATGGCAATAGCGGTGTCATGTCGGTGGAGAATAAATTAGAATTTAGATCTGTGTAATGGTAATTTTGTTTCTATTTTAGTTTCATCAAAGGAATTTAATAAATGCATTATAGAGAAGAAAAATAAACGCGTTTTTATCTTCCTAAAGCATTTGTATCTTACACTGAGTTGCATCAGCTTAGTAGTTGATGTAATCACCGGAAGTGCGTAACGGGTAAACATCAAGAACAAAGCTTTTACCAAAACAGAGTAAATTGTAGATATTTCATTTGTAAAGCAAATCTTTGGGCTACTTGAACTTGAATCTTCGAGTAGGTGATGCAACAGGTTCAATTATAGCCGATTGATCGATCATTTCAAAATAGCATGGAGTTGATATTTTTCCTCTAAGTTTGTAGCTTGTTTCATCTCACGAACTGGGCAATATATATTTCTTTGCACAAAGGCAAAGCAAGCATAGAATTGCGTTTAAGGCTGTTTTTTCTTTGCTACACACTACGGTATTTTCGTGCGTATGTTATGTACCAAGGCGCTGACCTGCCAATATAACGTACTTTTTCAGTTTGGACAAAAATAATTGCTATATTGCTTATAATTGTAACATGACATCTAGCAAATATTCATCAAAAGAGAAGCCAGCCCAATCGTTATTTGAGAGTCCCTCTGCAGTGCAGAGCCCGCTCTTCCCCGCACTTCTATTGCTGGTCAATCTCTATTGCAATGCTAGTCTAGTCTTATTCGTCTTAACGTCAGACTAGCTTTGTATCTAAGGTTTGTAATCAACGAAATCTCAAAGCAAGAGATGAAGCGCCCTGAATACTTACAATGCACATGAAATTACTGTTTCGAGATTGTTTAACGAATAATGTACGGTGTATGTACTATTAGTTCCTTTTATTTAAGTGTTTATTATCTATTCTTCCATGTTTAACACAAGCACAAATTAACTACAGAAAAAAACACTAGTCATTTGGGGCGTTTGAAATTGCCATGGTGTGCCTGGCCAGACATGTGAGCAAACTTCGAAGGATTCCACAAACAATAAATTTAACCGCAGATACAATAAGAACAATCTAGCCACATCATTCCAACAAATGACTTACTTACTCTCCACTCCCTCCTTTATCTTTATGGCCGTTGCAGAGCCTGTAACTTCTACGAGCCATACGCCAGAGCTGGGTGTTGCTTGTGGACCAGAGCAGTTCAGCCACACTGGGCAGAGTGCCACCACCCCTCCCCCCTCTCCATAGGTACAACCACCCACAGACACCCCCATACAACCCAACAAATGTACACAGAATAGTTGTTGTGTTTCAGAGCAAATGCATCGTTTACTTCCAAGCTGTGTTGTCTCACATCACATTACAACGTTATTGCGACAATCAACATAATTACTGTGTCAAGATTGTTTAACTATAAATAATCGAAAATGAAGTTGCACGTTCAAAGTTGAATTGTAATTTAAAATCAATTTCGCCAATTAAGTAATAATTAGTGCCTATATAGGTAATGTGTAATGATATCGCAGCGTCAGCAACAATATATAGAAACCTACAAATGACTTCGCAACCTCCAGCAATAATATATAAATGGCTACAGTATGTGTTACTATAAAGAAACATATGACTTTAATGATAAACCTACTCTCCAGTGACTTACAATGACCGATTTTTTTGTTATTCGCGCAAAGAGCTCCGACCAGTAAAAGAAAAGATGTGGGTTCCTTTGGTTTGGTAGTTGTAAAAAATGATTTTAGCTCAAGACTTCTCCCACACTCGTGAAATGGAAGACACAAAGTTCTTGCTACCATTTTTGGCCAAAGGAAGTGTGTCAAGTATGACTGTCTGAGTAAGAGTTGTCTTGAGAAAGTTTTACACTTTAGATGACTTTTTTAAGATGGATGATTTCCGCTCATCAACAAACTACAGGAGGAAGTCCTAGGATCAATACGTTTACCATATATGCGTGATAACTTTTAGTTTTCTTTACCAACGGTCGACAGAAACAGTTCTTCAGTTTACTATTTTTTAACTTCTTTTTTTAAGTCGGCACACACGAGGGGACAAGTCGCAGAGACCTGTTGCAGGGACTACACACACACTACACACGAAGGGACTTGTTACGCCTATTTACGTGCGACTAATCGCAGAGATAAGTCCCATGTAGTGTTTACACGAATGGACTCGTCGCAGGAACCGACCGCTTTAGTTTTAGATTGATTGACTGTTTTTTATGTGGACTTTCACACGAAGTGTGAAAATCCACATATTGCGATCGTGCAGTTTTCCCGATTGGGACGGCACTTTCCGTGATAACTCGTCTCAGCCCTTTCGGAAGCTTTCGAGGGTGTTCGGAGAATCCGAAGTTTTGGAGCCAAGAGTCAATGTAAAATTGGCGAGACGTCACAAAGAAAGCATCACACAAGCTCAATACTTGAATTTCATTAATCGAAACCTAAAATTTGTCAAGTGCAGTACACCAAAGAGCAGCGTCAAAGATGCCAGTGGTATACGTGCACATCAAAAGAAAAAAGTGGTGGCGGCTTTCATATTTGCACGGCGTTCGACTGAACTGCGGGCAAAGGTCACGCTATTTTTCACACTCGAGCTGTCTGTTGTGTTCGACTGGACGTCAGTTGCTGTGTTCGCTTGATTCGCATATAATTGAAAATCGTTGAAAAGCATTATTTAGCAGATATCTAGATATTTGTTGTTTTGTTTCAGCTTTGCCACACAGAATCTTTAGAATGGAAGAATGGATACACAACGACTCAAAACAAAACAAGTTCACTAATCAAGTTGTTTTCCCGGGGCTTTCCCGCAATTATTATTTTCTTGGATTTCCCGCAGGTTAAATTTGAATAACGCAATCTGACTGATGTCGAATTCAAAACTGTTGGTAAAGAGTTAGTGTGAATAGCATAAAACTTATTTTGAACCGAAAAATGTATGTATTGAAACCGTGCGAAAACTAAATTACTGATTGAAAATGTGTCGTTCGCGAATCGCTTACTCCACTCGAAAATTAATTCAAGAACGATGATAATTTTAGGTTGAAAAAAGTATTCATCTGCCTTCTTCTATCAAGAGATTATTAGTGAAATCTTACTAAAAGGCGATAAAAGCCATTCCGGAAAAGTTATATATGAAAACAACGCAATGAAAGAAAATGAGTTAATTGATGAGTTTAGCTGTTGTTTACACAAGCGTTCAGATGAAATGTCAGGCAAACGAAGAAAATCTACATACTTCGCAAAATATTTCTTTATGAATGGACTGAAATCAGTATCCCCGATTTCTAGTTGTAAGATTTTGTTTTTGTTTTTAATAAATAATTTTCGTCCTTATTTCCATTTAAAGACCTAACTTGTCCATTTCCCGTGACACAGTTTAAATAAATTGGACTGCATTTCAATGTTTAAGGCGATCTTCAGGGTAAATTGCAAGGTGTGTTCCTCAAAACGAGAAGGAAGTTTTTCCTTCACGATCATAAGAAAACTTGATTGATAAGTTTTTTTATCATCTCGAGTTTCAAGTGACTGCCATCTCATAATTGACTGATACTTAGTCTTGCCTACAGTCCAGCTCACAGAGCGCGAAGCGCGAGAGCGCCGGGGACTACTGCCAAACTGGAAACGAGAAGCAAACGACTTTAAGAAGGTCTAACCGATACTGTACATTGGCTCATTCAATCATTCATTATCAAAAACAAATGAAAGTCCACATATGTACGCATTGCGGACCCACTTTTATTTGTTTTGGTCGTAGGGACTAGTCGCACTAACAGTGTCCCTGCGACTAATCCCACGAATTCAAACCAGTTAGATTTCGTGGGACTTATAGCAGGGGACCAAAATTTGGTCGCTGCGACTACATTTTGTGAAGAAAATGGGTAGTTCAAACGAGAGGCTCGGTCCCCAGGAGTAGTCGCAGGGACTTCTCCCCTCGTGTGTGCCGACCCTTGTGCCGTTTTGCTATTCTTACAAAAGGCACTACCAGTGAGTGGGGGATCCAATTTCATAAATTTCAAAGGACTATCTATATCTCAAAACATGAAAAGCATTTTTAAACAGATCTTTAATCCAATATAATACTATAGAGGTTTATCCTGGATATTTGTGTTGTCAACTTAGTAAATGATGGCAAACAACCTTGTTTTCACTCTCTTGGGGAAACTTTAAGCATGATATTTCCTTGAATGCAGGTGAGAACAGAACCAACAGTAAAACCCAATGGGGCCTGCAATCAAAGAAAACAATTTCAGTATCTACTTTGAGGCATAGAACATACAGCAATGTATCGCTACAGCAAATATTGTCCTGGAATATCCGATCACGGTTATTGTCCAGCCTCGCTTAAGGCGGGGGTTCACCTGAAGCCCGTTTTTACACCGCTTAACTTGGGTTTAATGCGAATATCTCGCTCCCATTTCAAGCATTCCCAAAACCCTCCGCTCATCCCACAAAGCTATGTTTAGCGGTGTTTTGTAAATTTTTTGGTGATTTTTGGGGATGTTTGGGAAGAGATAGTTTTTCTCAAAGGAATAGTAAAATTTGGAGAAATAAGAAATATTAAAGATTTAATGTGATTTTAAAATTGGAATTTGAAGTTAAAAATTAGTAGATGGACACCCAAACAGTCCCCTGACAACCTGGGATGCTCTTGCGTTGGGGTCAACTGTCTGGTGGTGTTCCAAAAATAATTTTATTTCCTCTATCCCTTCTCTAAACCTCTTAAAATTTCACTCAACTTCAGGTAGAACCCCGCCTTAAAGTGGTACTATGATCAAATTTTCACCCCTTGCATTTTTAGGCGTTTCAAAGAGTAATTAATGAAAGATTTAAAATGCCAAGTCAAGTACAAAAATTAAGTTATCTCGGCCATTTTTCTGCAGAGACCAATGAAACTTGGTAGAATAATAGTTCCTCAGGTGACACACCTAGTATGTTGCCATGGTAACCAAGTTTCCAAGTTCATATTGTGAAACACAACTAGCAGAGTGTTACTGCAAAGAATCAGAGACTTTCAATAAAAATTGGCTGAGATATCACTTTCTTAGTATTTAATCAGAATTTGGTTGAGTGTATGGCGTCACTACTTTGCTAATTTGAATATTTTAAAAACTTGAATATCTCTGGAAAGAAAAGAGGTATTGGAAAACAGTAAACGGCATTTTTCTTCTCATATAGAGTACTTGTTAATATTTTAAAACGGTTGCGAAAGAAAACATGCGAATTTCATCATAGTAGCACTTTAATCATGTCATTTCTCACACGCATCGTTAAGTACACAAATAAGCTGTGATCGTACGTTGAAGCTCCGGGTGAACAAAGGCGGTTTTAAGTTCCTACCAAAGCCCACTAAAAAATAAGGTGCATTTATACGAAAAACGTCCACGCAATTAGAATCCATCAACAATGTAATGCAGATGTCATGTACAACACAACCAACTTACCGGCGCTGTTTTCTCAGTGCGCTCCAGTTTGTATTTCTTCAGTAATCTCACCAGAGTCAGTTTGATTTCCAGCAAAGCAAATCTCATGCCGACACAGTTGTGAGGACCATGTCCAAACGGCATGAATGTGTAAGGATGACGCTTTTCTTTCTCTGCTTCGGTAAACCTGTCAAAGAACATACAGGGGACGATCAAAAAACTTATAAAGACATCTTAAAAACACGGTGTAATGGTTAGTGAAGATTTCGCAGTCATAGATGGAGGAATCTAAGTGAGTCTCGGTTAACTTGATAATATCGAAACAGCGGGAAGAAATTTCCATCTCCAGCAAGTTTTGTTAACAATGCTGTGTCATGCTGTGGGCGTTAGCATAAAGTGTCCAAAGGTCGGCTGTTTTGCTCTGGAGCCATACGACTCTGCATTATTGGGGTCAGGGTTTGGATCAATATCATCAGTTAATAGAAGGAGCTCAACTTGGTAACTTGAAACGGTCAGGATAACAGCGTAGCGAAGAAACAAAAGTGTCATTTTTTTCAACACAAAAGTGTCATGTTTTCTTAAAATTTGTAACTTGAAACATAGTTTAAATTAGCGACCCTTGCCGATAAATCCTTGGGACGAATGGGCACGACGTAATGGAAACATAGTTAGTAGAGGAAACGAGTTGTACTGAATGCGAAATCTCGACGCGGCCTCTTGTGTGGGTGAATTTGCGGAAACAGCATAAGCCTGTCGGTCAAGAGGTAACGAATTCTTGAGGCATTGTAGACTTCGATTCGAACGAGAAATAGAACAAGCAGCGAGTGTAAAGCAAAATAGCTACAGATTAGGCGACCAACCGCCATGATGCCCATGATGCCACGTGTACGTGACAAAGAACACAAAATGAATGAAGTTGACTGAATAAGCAAAAAAGAAAGAACGTTGATGGAATCTTAGTCACTAAAAAGGTGGAATAATTAACCAAAACACACACAAAAAGCTGAGATTAACATCAGGGATCGTATCCTCACCTCTCTGGATCAAACTTTTCAGGCTCGGGCCAAATCTCTGGGTCATGATGAATTGCATAACTTGGAATCATGACCGGCATTCCTTTTGGAATTGTAACTCCTTTGATAGTACAGGTCTCGTTGCAATCTCTCTGGAGTCTAAGGATCAATAACAGTTAGACAATTCGGCCATGTATCATAAGATCATAAGAGAAGAGCTAGTACTTACAATGTTTTGATTGGCCTTTCTACAGTACTAAATATAATTTCTTGAAAATAGGAATGCTGTGGTTTACACAAACACATGCAATCCGTTTTTGTGGTTATTTCAACGTGATACAGCTTTCTATTGACAGACCAATTATAAAGGTGTCATTTCTAAGAAAACAAGGTGCTCAATAAATTTCGATCCTACAACTCGAACTAGTAAGTTATTGTGATGAGTTCGAAGTGACAATGGATAGGCTTGAGTGAGCCCTTAGCATAGAAACACATGTTTCAATTTTCGCGGAAATGATTAAGAAACATGACCTTCTAAAACAATCAAATTATTTTCCCAATGTAGAGCACCAGTAGGTGTAGCGCTATCAGTAAGCTAATTATCGAGTTGTTATAAGCGTTCAAGCTGAACTGTAACCAGGGCGTTAGCATTAGCATTACCTAATGTCGTATTTTTCTCATACTTACGCAAACCCCGGGGGATACATTCTCATTGCTTCGTTAATAACCATGTCAAGGTAATCCATCTTGTGAAGGAGATCGTATGACGGTGATACCTGCAGATTAAACAGACATTTAACAACATTGACAAAGACCAAATCTGCATGTGCCTCTGTACTTCTCCCCCCCCCCCCCCCCCCCCCCCCCCCCAATATATGAACAGAACACAAAAGCGCGACTTTGGAGCAAACAAATGCCTAGAAGGGGAGGCAGGGGAAAACTCGTTTAACCTGGCTGAACGAAGGAGTCGAACCTCCTCCAAATACTATACTTATATTTTGCATTCTACAAAATATTTCTGCAACATTGTCGTAGAAATGTCAGTCACAAATTAGGGTTGCACAAACACAAACAAAAAACAAACAAGTTACATACCTCGTCTTCAGGCCACATACGGTCAATCTCCTCCCTCAGTTTGTCTTGCACATGCGTATCAATGGCGAGATGATAACAAATAAACCCCAGGGTGGTACTTGAAGTTTCATACCCGGCGAGAAGGAACATAACACTTTGGGCCAGAATATCTTGATTGTCTATTTTCCCTCCTCCTGTTTCATCTTTTGCATCTAGCATCAGTTGCAACAAGTCTTTCCGCTGTAAAGGATTTTTTTTAGTTCAAAATTGACGAAAATTAAAATCCAACAGGTAAACGAATAAAAGAATACATTGGTTGTGCATTTAAAGGCCATGGCCTAAAAAAATGACCTAAAACAAGGTTTAGCTATAGGCTTTGTCTCCTTTTCACTTTAATTGATGCTGTGTGTCAATAACGTTTTCAGCCATTACTTGGGATAATCTACTCACATGAACTTTGGTGTTGTCACTTGGTTTTGTCCTCTCAGCGATAATTTTTGCTGCTACCGCCCCAATCTTTTCCAAATCAAAAGGATCTGGGAAGTACTTGAGTAAACGGTCTCCAAATGGTAAAAGCACTACAAAATAGAGGTTAAGTTAAAACACTTTAAGCTCGCTTTAAACGAAAAAAATAAACCGGGTTCAGAAAACTTCTGCCGGTATACAGAATGGTTTTAGTAGCTGATCAGCTGGTTCCATTTCAAACAACACAAAGCTCTAGATTGATTGCCTATGTGCATCCGATTCTTCTCTAAATACTGGGCTTCATTTCTAGGTCTTTCTAATATGATAATTTTTTCATCATTGAGTGTTACTTTTCATGATTGTCTTGGTGATATGAATGAGAGTAACACAATCATAATTGTAAGTATTCATTGAAGCTCAAGAGAAACAAATAAAAGAAGTAATTCCTTACGCATTATTCCCATGAGAGGGTGTGGTCCCATGGCCTTCTTTGCTAGTTCAGTGATTGGATCGTTTTCAACAGTCTGTGTTTCTGCTTTGACTCCAAATGCTGTTGACAAAATAACTTCCATAGTCAGACTCTGAAGCCACCTAAAAGAAATGAGAATTAAAAGGGTAAGCCTTTTACATGGACCTTTTATTACTGAAACCTCTACCCCCACTGAAAAGAGATGGGAGGCAGAAGGCAAGGAAGGTCTGTGCATGAGCTGAGGTTTGAAAGGAAATTTGGTGAGCAGCAGGAAAAATTCAGCATGAGGAAAGGCTGAATTTTCATTAATTAAAGGGGCAGTATCACGAGAATTCTTCTAAGTTTTTGTGCAAACTATGCTGAATTTATAAAGCGGCAATCACTGATCAACAAAATAACCTTTTAATGCCAAAAGGTCATAAATTCACTCTCTAAGATGTGCATAAACCATAATCAACGGTTTTTTAGTAATTTTCCTTCAAATAACACTGTCAAACTTGAAAACGTCGACCCGACGTTTTCAAGTTTTAGACCATTTCTTTCGTACCCGTCCGTAGCTAGCTGTTAATTCAAAGTTAAAAGATAAGGGTCATGAGGAAGATCTTCTGCAGGTCCAGCGCAGCAAGATTCAGGGGGATTCAGGGCATGCTACCCGGGAATGTTTGGATTTCAATTACTCTCAGATACAACAAGACTTATAGGTTTAATATCAAATCCTGCTTTAAACAATGTAATTTACTTCAAATCAGTTTTTACAGCCATTAGCCTTAAACAAACCAGGAATCCAACGATTTTTGTTAAACACACTTCAACGTAGCGGTGTAAACGGTGTATATCAATCAGAATGGAAATTAACAACTACTAAAATTTTAGTGTAAATTACTTTTAAAATTCTTTAATTATTGTTACCATCGGCAAATTCGTTAAGATAAGTTGCTGAATCTCTTTTGTGTCACTGTTGAGCGAAGCCATGTTTTCAGTCTTCGGGCGGTGGAAACTGAACGATCGTTCACCAGATCTCGTTATTGGATATACCAACATTAACTTGTATACGTGATTAAATGTTGTTACTTTTATCCTTTGCAAACTACATCAAAAAGAGAATTTATCACCAGATTCTGGAAAGGCGTTTACAAATGAAATATTCTCAGTAGTTATTCGTTTTTCTTTCTATCTTTCTTTCTTTATCTTACTTATTTACGTAAGTTCTTATTTTTTCATTTTCTGCTGGGGGCCAAAGCCCCCCAGCCCCTTCCTTTGCCGCTGTCCTGGTTCTGACAGCACTCAGCTGTCAATTTTACCTTGCATGTAACATTTTTAAAAAAATTAAAGAAAATTACAAAATTCTTATCACAACTGGAACTCAGAGTGTAAATTAAAATGCTTCTGACATTCATTTAATTCCCTACAGTCTTAAAGCACTACCTGTGAAAATCGACGATCTCTCCCGTCTTGGAAATCGAATCCACTTTTTGCATTAAAGTGTCCACTGCTTCATTCATAAAGGTCATCATCTAAAAGGATACGATAACTTCAAATAAGATACATGCGAAAATCCTTCAATGTTCCATTCTTGAAATTATGTATAAAATCTTATTTGAAAGTTTATCACTCTGGATTTTCTAAGTGTGCGAGGCCCACAGAGAAACTAAAGTAAGTTTACACATGCATGCAGCTTGCACTGGTATATGTTACCAATTCATCTTTGCAGGCCCACGCAAATCTATCTGTTACATAACCATTGCAATAGTGATATCAAGCGGCAACTACAAGATCAACTGTTATTGACTGTTGTACTAAATTGAGTCATCATTTAATTTATTTTTTAAGTACTGCAATGACCATTCACTCGGCGATGATCTTTCGATTGCAAATACATTCTGAAATGGGCTGTTATAACGCTTAATTGTCTTAATAAGTTGCTTTGGTAGAAGCTTGTTAGAACAGGAGTTTTGTTTTTCAGAATCTTTCCAACCACCCACACAGCGAGCATTCCCGCCAAGATCGTCCACTGAGCAATACGATTGGCAGACCTATGTCACGTGGGACATATAGTACACGCCACCCGCAAGCAGTGGAGAAAATGTTGGAGTTTCAGAGTGCCGCGAAAAATTCGCTTCTCAGTAAGAATAATAAGGACTCTAAAATGCGTTGTTTAGTTGCTTGAAAGTCTGAGTTTAGGATCTATCTCCGGCGAAAGGTTTTTTGCTGTTGACGTTGCTGGCAATTGCATGTTAATTCAAGCAACACCACGTGGACGTCTTTACAAGACTTCATGAAGGCACCTTCGACTGAACCGCGCACGCTGAACAATTTTAGCAAACTGCAAAACCAGAACATTGGATGAAGATAAACATATTTAAAGAAGACGATTCACATTAAGGTGAAGTTGTGCTTGCTAACCCTAATTAGACGATGATTTTTATCGATCTCATGATAGTCATGATCAGTTACGAAAACTATGAAAACGACTGCTTCTTCGTCACTTCAACAGATAGTTTGGTAAATATCTTCTTTTTCGCTTTTTGCAGTGTACCCACCGGCTTATCATATGCACCCTGTGTTTGTTTTTTTGTTTGTGTGCCCACAGCTTGCCAATATAAATATTCAATTTTTTTTCTTTTTGTATTTAAAACGAATGTTAGAAATATTTTTGCATTGTTTAAGTTTTTATGACATTTTTGTCAATTTGAAGCGTGCAAGAGCAGTTTTATGATCGGTTATGAGTTACATGTAAAATTTTCGACTTGTATATAGAATATAATTATTCACATGAGGTGTACAACTTCCACATCTGCAAGCTTACATTCTTCAACAGTTATAAGTTGCAAACAATTTTTAACCGACCAACATATTGACTTCAATGGTAGAAATTATTCAATTTGCAGATAGACATTAATGTATTTACATACATGCTTCATTTTAGATGCACTGAAGGTTGGTGACAGGGTATTACGAAGATCCTTCCACTTCTGACCAGGTACAAGTGATATCATTCTATTATAAGGTTCTGGAACGTCCACAATCTCCTGATAATTAAATTAAATGGACAATGCGTGATTCAAGGTTAGATCATCGCACCATTATATTTGGGGATCATGATTATCTAAGTATAACTTCCAAGGACTAAACTGCTTTGTCAGATTCTTGTATCAATTCATGGAGTATACTGAGACAAGAAATGAAGCCATATTTCTGTGAAGTACCTGTACACCCTGTCATTAACCCCCTATTATAATACCATAAAGTTCCAAAAGTATTGGCTAGATAATGGTATGCACTGCTAGATGGGGTCCCATCAGCTGGTCTGTGATGGGGTTCAAATTTCGGCCTGTTAGTCTGAAATGGGGCTGCTAAAATGGGGAAAAATTATGTGAAATTTTTATCTTTTTGCTTATCTATTAATCTGGTAGTTTGGAATGTGCAGAAAAAAAGGGATGCTGTAGTATTGCATCCTCTTCACTTTTGGTCTGAGATAGGGTATACAATTTAACTCTTTAGTCAGAGGTAGGGTAGCAAATTTGAGCTTTTTCTGTGACAGGGCCCCAGCAGAGCACCCCCACCCAAATTTTCCAACACCCCTGAAAGTAAAAACCCTCTAAAAATAATCATACTTTGAGAGCCGTGACCTCAACATTATTTCACTTTTTGCCAAGACAAAGATGGGAAAAAAAAGATACAGCAAGCTGTACTGAACTGATGCTATTCAAAAGGTAATAATACAGTTGTATTACTCTGTAATAAGGACTACATTTAATTCATTCTCTCTTTGCATAAAACAACAACTGATTTTTTTCCTTGAGCTAAAAGTTTCAAACAAAACATGTTCATTTCTAGTGGATTCTATTACAAATGTTTCACCTTTTAACTACTTGAAAGCTACAATTCAAGCCCAAAAGTTGTCACCCCCACCCTTCCCCCAACCCCTGCAATTGGGGTTAAAAAACCTGCTAAATCCAAAAAGACTGAAGTTTGCTACTTTCAGAGCTTCATGTAAAATCAACTATGCACTCACATTTATGTGCATACAGTGTATGTTAAAAACTTGAAAGGTATTAAAATTACCCTTCTATCATGAAACTTGGGAAATTCTTTAACAAGAATATCTTTAATCATGTCTGGATCACCAACCATGAGAAACGGCTGCCGGAAAAAATATATTCTAAGAGAAAATAAAAAGAAAATGAATGTCAATATAATAATTATCCATTAAACATTAGCCTCCTACACAAATGTTCTTTTAGATGGCCACCTTTCCTCCCCAATGAGCGGTGCTGAAATGAGTGGCACATTCTTTTCCTTTTATTCCTAAAGATCAGCTGGGGATCAAGTGGAGATGACTAAGGAGCCAATCATGCTAGCTCATAAGCTCCCCTAGGGCAATTATTTACCCAGTGGTAATTCATGCATGAAAAGCACTTCTAAATCCGGCTTCGTGTGTAGATGAAACTCGCCAAAAGATCGATGGAAATGACTGTTTTCTGTACAGTTTTGCTGCTATCCTTAATGGACTGAGTTTTTGGCAAGAGTTTGGGCTGGTATCACGCCTGATTGAAAGCCTGTTGAGATAGATGAAATTGTTTTTGTCCAGTGAACCATTCGTCTATGCCAACCACCAAGTTCATTGGCTACTTCGATTTGAAAAATTGAAACAGATCTCTCAGTTCAAGAGGGGTAAAGGGGAACTACAAGGGGTAACTGATAAGAATTTAAATCTCAAACAGACACATGCTTGTTAAAAGTCCCGCTAGTACTTGGTCACTCTCAAGATTTGTAGGTGGACTGTGATTGGTCTACATTAAAATAGCTGCTCATTTTAGCAGACGTTCATTGGGCAGATGTTCATTGGCCTGCGTATGAGGCTATTAAACATTTAATAACTGAAAAATTTAAGGTAACAGTCATACTGAAAAAGAGGCAGACATCTTACATCTCACCCAGGAGTACCATGACAAATGAATAGGATTGAATAGTCAGTATTAAAGAAGAAAAACCACAGGGGGTTAACTCCCATGGAGTGGCTTCCCAGCCAAGGCAGTGGCAATACTGTCCCTGAGTGGCAACATGCTATGAAAACTGCAGTGTAAGCTTTAGCAGTTGTAAGGCTACACCCTCATTTGCACTTCTAGAAAGTTCTTAGTATTTTACTCATATTGCTAAACAATCACGACATGCAATTTTATATTTTCTTTATGAATGAGTATCAAATTGTCCACACACAAAACACACATGTGGCATGCTTTATCGAGCCAATTATATTAACAATTTCAAAACCAACCACCTTTAACATGCAAAATTTCTAAAAAAATATATTTCAGAGTAAATTATGCTTATATTTTTTTTAACAAGCCACTTTTTTAACGTAAACAAGGACATTGGCCACTGATAAATGTTGGGATACCGTATTCATTCAATTAAGTGGTCTGGGCACTTATAATTTAGTTTTCACTATTTTCAGCAAGTAGTAAATTTATTACAAAACATGAAGATGACGTTCCAAAGCAGAATTTCAACTATTCATTGACAGTTTCTTCAAAGTACTAAGAAAACTTGGTCTTCAGGGAAGTCTTTTAGTACTTCTTCATAAGTCAAGTTTAATCTTTGTCACTAACAATCAATACCACTATTGTGCACTTCAGTTTTTTTTTCTTTTGGTTGAGGGGTTGGGGGGAGGGGGTGGGTGGATGCTTTTTTGAGGCTGGGCACTTATTATAATTTTTACCTACCTATAAGGTGGGCACTTAGGTGGGTACCTTTTCAAGGTTGAGCACTTAGTTGAATAAAAATGGTAATTCATACCCAAACACTTTGCCATATTTCATGTACCATTCCAGATGAACCTTTGGAACACTGTTTGGCTGCATGTATAAAGAAATAACAATGATGGCAGTTTTAGTCTCATAAACTAAGAAATAACAGGCACATGTTAAGGTCATTCCTCTGTTTTGCATTGCGCATCCTTACTGCCCACGATTTCTTGTGCCATTAGCACGCGCACATAAACAAAATGGCGGCTTTTTTCTATGCAACTTAGTCCGCGAGAGAAATAAATCGTCGATTTCTCGTAAATGAGTATGGGGACCTATCAATTTTTTCATGTATTTTGGGTGTAACGATCAAACTCTTTCTAGAAAATGAATACAGATCAATTTCTATGTTTGAAAAAAAGATTATCACCGAAAACGTGTACTTTGCCAGTATTCGCAATGGAATTATAAGGAATCATGTGGTAAATGCAAGGTCTTCCCGCTCCTAAACGAATGTGGTGACCCCCCTTTTTTATTTCAAAATTTAAGTTCCCTTAAGGTAACCAACCAATACGCAAAGTTTGGTTGAAAATCTATGTTCAGTTCTATTTCGGGGGAATGACCTTAATCTAATTTAACCACTGATGACTTCATATGGGGGAGGGGGAACTCAGGCGATAAAAAAGTGACACAACTTGTCAACAAATTTGAAAAGAATCGCCTAAAAATTATGATAGGGGCCATGAAGACTTGATCAAGAAAAGAATGGGGATTGACACTATATTAACTGACAACGATAAATGACAGTGGTTATTAGATTCTTAAAATATCTTTATCCTTGACAAAGATAATTAAGGTACTAACAATCATTTTGTCATAAGAGGCAACTGGTAAAAAAAATTATCTAATATGGAACATCGCTAATGGCTCCAAACCCAAATTTTACCCCCCCCCCCCCCACCAAAGGGTGCTATCAGCATCCCCCTCATCACATAAGGAGAGTTCCCCAGCCCCTCCACCCCCTCCCCTCCCAAAGTTCCCACTGGATAGATAAAGAGGACTGCATATCAGTCAGTAAGTCTTTAAAAGGATTTTCAGGTCAGAATGATTTAAATTTAACTAATTAAGTTTGATTTGTATTTTCCTTTGTTTCAGATTTATTGCTGTAAATTTATCCTAAAACAAGAGGGTACAATTTAAACTAGTGACCTGAAATTCATTTTAAACTACAATATCATTATATTCATAAATCTATCACTGGTGCCAAGAGTCAAAAAGTATCTACAAAAGTTAAAATACTGGTAGCTCACAGGGGCAGATCCAGAAAATTCAGAAAGGCAGGCCAAAAAAATTTGGTGACAGTGCAACCTTGTCCCATACCCACAGCACAACCCTGATTGAACAATACCACTCGAAAGACAGCTGGTAACAATAGTTTTTAGAATAAATCTGAGGGTGGGCCACGGCCCCCTCAGCCCTCCCCCTAAATCTGCTCATGTGCCGTACAGGTTCCAGGGCAATATACACTGGAAAGAAAGAGCAACCTACATCAAATAGGAACCTTCCTGAATTTCCAAAGAATGGTAGTGGTGTTGGCCCAGTGATTCCAAGTTTCTTGAAGAAAGTGAATGGTGCAACACAATACCTTGGAGAAAAAAGTGAGTAAGCTATTAAATAAAGTATTAATCAAAGCATTACTTTCTTCATATCCAATACAAATGTAAATAAGATCATTTTATCTAAAACTGCTAAAGAAAGAAATAGCTTAATACTTGTACGCCCCCTTTTTGTAGAACGGGTGTTGCGTGACCTTTGACAAAAAACCGGATGTTCCAGCCCCCCTAAACTAATGAATAGTTTATACTGCGCATCACCGATTCTAAACATTTTTCAATACGTACCTATAAAACAGAAGAATCAGGAATCCAACCAAAAGTGTAACCCAGTGATCATTCGCAAACTGAGCTATTGGTTGTAGAAAATCAGCCATCTTTACGTGTAGTTTGTTTCACTATTAAAATGCGTCAGATTTGTTTGTGAAGCTGTGCTTCTCTGGCTGGAATAGAATGTCAACAACTTTTCCTATTTTCTTGTTCTTTTTGTTCTTCTCTGCAAAAAAAGAAAACCTTAATTGTACGGTTTAATACAACGAGACTAATAACATGGGACAACCACCCGGTATAACCGGGCTGGTTCGGTTACCGGGATGAATTTTGTCGTCTCTTCAGTCCGGTGACCGGGACGAAATTCAAGAAACACAACCCAAAATGGCTCCACATTAACTTGTATCAGCTGGTATCAGTCATGCTTATCATAGCTTTGTCGACTCTCGGAGCATAACTAATAAAGCTAATTGGAATACTTTTGAAGTGGAAATGCATACATGTACACATCGAAATTTTACAAAGGAAATAGAAGTGTGAGGCGAGATCGCGTTACCCGGGCCAGCCCGGTCAACCAGGGTCATATGAAGGATGAAGAGGCCCTAAGTATGTTAAATTAGTTATAGTCATATACAATGTAGACTGAGGATAATTCATCCGAAAAACAATAAGCAAGTTAAAACTAACCAGCTAAATATTTTACCTGAGAAATCCAAAGTACTTTAGTACTTGTTTCACTGAATATTTTGGTATGAAACATCAACCGTTTTCTCCTGCCTGCGTCTATTGCACAACTGTTCCGCGAACTGTTGCAATAATCTGGTACCCAGATCTCGCTCTGTCTGACACTGAAAAGTGAAATGATTTTGTCAGCCGATATTTCACTTTGTATACAATGCATATATTGATATCTTTTGTTCGAAAACGTTCACTCTTTTTTTAGCGAAAGACTTTGGAGATTACTGAAGTTGTTTAGGAGGAAAAGTTTATGAAGTAGCTATCCTTCTCTACCTTTTCTTATAAACAGGAAAATGCCTCTGCGCGCGCTGGGCTTTGAACGTTCCTTTTGAATATTAGTTGTCGTGTTTTTTATGGCAACGTTATTTATCACTGATGAAGGGCTAATATAAGCCCGAAACGTTTGATCTTTAAATAGCATTTTTGGCACTTTTTGCCTTAGAGTTACGTTTACTTTGATTCATCCAAGTGCCAAGCAGTCCTTTGAACTTTTGTTCATTACCTATTAGGAAAATGTACCCCCTATCAGGGTGTGTATTATCTAATAGTAAAATACACGTGTAGTATATAATAGACCCTTTCAGTCTGATAGTCAGTCAGTCAAGAAGTACCGCCCGGGGAGGGGGGGGACTCCTATATGAAAAGGGCGGGGATGCTCGTCGTCTCGTTTCGGCTTTTGGTCTCACATAGGGTGTTCCGGGAAAAATGGCTACAGTTTTAGGCGTCTAGGTCTCGTTTAGGGATGCAAAGGAAAAAATATAGAAGTATAGATTATATTTTTAGTATTTTGATATCTTTTAGGGGTCAAGAAAAGCTTCAGCCACGCCTAGATTGCTGTTTAATGTGAAATTTAAAGCACAAATCAGTTCACGTTCAAAGTTGGATTATACTCAGATTACTAATTTTAGCGAGTTGGGCGAAAATCGCTCAAATGTTAAAACGTTCAAGTACCCAAAGCAACAATAGGCCATCTTACAGTTGTTTGCTCAGTGACCTGGTCTTGAATGGAAGCGAGGCTGGAGTTGACCTTGTTTTGAAACAGACTTCACTGCTTTTGTATTGTAAATCAAGTTGTTCTGACGCTAACTAGTTTGCATTTTCATGATTAAGCAGAGAGGTTTGTATCAATGTAAGGTCACCTCCAACCTCGCTACCATTCAAAGACCAGGTCACTGAGAAGACACCTGTAAAATGGCCTATTAAGAAGTGTCGGGAGAGAGCCGGGATCACCGCCGTCATGGAGGGCAAGACTGCTTTCCCTGACAAGGTCGTTCTGGCATGGCAAACGTTCGTTCAATTTCAAGTGAGTTGTTCTTTTACTGAACATTTATTTCCACCTTAGCTATATGTTCAATAAACACTAGTTTACACTATTTGCGCTATTTTTTAAATTATCGTAAGATCACTAAAATTTAAAAATAGTCGCTAAATCGTGCACAGAAAAAGTCGGCAACATTTAATAGCCGTTAACATAAGATAATTTAAACTTCATTTCGTCACTTGAAGTAATAAAGGCTATAAGCTTATGAATACCTATTATCGAGTAATTAATGATACTCCTGTTTCGTTTGAAACTACTCGACTTGAAATGAAACGTCGTCCCGCGTATAAAGATGCTCTCAAAAATATTTCTGTAAGCTGACGTCTTACGACCAAAAGTAGCTGTGTCCTTTTGGAAATGGCGAATCTTATTCTCCCACTGGTTTCTATTTGCTGATAGAACTTAACACAATCGCGCACTCGAAGGTAAAAATTTACTTGACTTTTGGCTTAAAAATCGCTGACTTTTCGCTCATAGAAAACTCGGGCTCATAGTCTAATTGTGGCTCCTTCTTCGTGTAGAAGACGCAGGACACGTCACAATAGAACACTGCCTCGCAAACCTATTGATTTTATTGCATTCCTCGTTCTTTTGTCCTTTTGTTCTCTATTTTTATAGGTGAACTGTCTTCTACACCAAGTAAGAGCCCTAACTGTTAAATTGTACTCATGTGTAATGACGTCGAACAATCTCTTAAATTCTTCCAGTATGCATATATTAATATACAATAATGTTACTATGTAAACATACAATGAATATGGTGATAAACCCACTCTCTCCAGTGACTTAAATACAATGACCGATTGTATTCGTGCAAAGACAAAAAAGATCAGTTTTGTTGGCTAGGTAGTTGCAAATCACGTGTTTTAGCACACGACTGATCCCGCACCCTCCACACGGAAGGCATTTGATTTTCTCTTGGTTCTTGCTACTGTACCATTTTCACTCAAACTACAGGAATTCCTGGGATGAAGACGTTTGCCACATGCTTGTTCCTTTTCTTTTTTACGACGGTCGTCAGAATAAAATCCTTTAGTTAATGCTACTCTTAAACTGAATTTTAGTTGCCTTTTTTTATTTAATTTTACTAAGGGCTCTACCCGTGAGTGAAACACCCAAATTCATTACTTTGGATTCCCGCTAAAACACACTCTATATGCTGGTTAACTAAATTTAAGAAAGAAAACACTTCTAAACGGATCTCTGATCGCCAATTTTAAGCAATAATCCAATAGAGGTTAATTGCAAAAAGTATAGTTGTCTGCTTAGGAAATGATTGCGTACAGCCTTGTTTTTACTCTCTTGAGGAAACTTTAAGCAGTATTTTTCCTGGAGGGCAGGTCAGAACAGCACCAACAGCAAAACCCAGTGGGGCCTGCAAGGAGAAAAACAAATCCAGTGACTTTGAGGCATAAGAGATGCATCAATGTATTACTGCCGAGCCTCGCAGAACAATCGAAGGGCACTGACAAGCCTAACTGAGCAAGTATATACACCCATCGTAAAGCAAGCTATAATCGTTAGCTTTATCCCGGGTTTGTTTAGACGAACCAAGTTGGTATTTAAACCCACATCATTCCAGGTTAGGTGCATGAATTAGGATAAACTTCCAAACAGTACAACCAACTTACCGGCGCTGTTTTCTCAGTGCGCTCTAGCCTGTATTTCTTCAGTAATCTCACCAGAGTCAGTTTGATTTCCAGCAAAGCAAATCTCATGCCGACACAGTTGTGAGGACCATGTCCAAACGGCATGAATGTGTAAGGATGACGCTTTGCTTTCTCTACTTCGGTAAACCTATCAAAGATGATGCAAGGTAATCCATAACTGACAACGATTTTGTTGGATAAAGTAGAATAAAAACGGTTGAAACGATGCTAAAAGGAGACAAGCTGAATGACAACGTATAGCCACGTAATATATCAAACCCGAAAGACAGTGTTTCATCGGGATATCCAAACACCGAGAAGAGAGTTGAAAATACGACGCATAGCGGAGTATTTTTGACAAAATTCGAGGTGGTTGGATAGCCGATGAAACACTGTTTCGAGTGTTTAATGTATCCTCAATCGAAAAAAAAAACTAAGAAGTAAACGGAGAAATAAAATCGTAAAAATCAATGCTTATTGAGACCAGATATCAAAACCTCCTTCACGGTTATGATTTTCGTTGTTTTAACTTGAGTTGAAAAGAAAAGGCAGAAGAATCAACTAAAAAAGTAGCTAAAGATAAATATCAGGGATCGTCTCCTCACCTCTCTGGATCAAACTTTTCAGGCTCAGGCCAAATCTCTGGGTCATGATGAATTGCATAACATGGAATCATGACCGGCATTCCTTTTGGAATTGTAACTCCTTTGATAGTGCATGTCTCGTTGCAATCTCTCTGGAGTCTTAAGTGGAAATAAATTACAGTTACACAACTTGGAGCTGTCGCCAACTTACAATGATGTGATGGGTCTTTCGACCTAACAATGATTTCTTGAAATGGGGGTGTTGTGGTTTAAACAAACACCTTAACTTCGTTTTTGAGGTTTTTCTACGGTTATTACGGCTGTTAACAGAACATACTGGAAGATGTGCTTGAAAGTGTCATTTTTAACAAATCAAGATGCTCAGCTAATCTGGATCCTGAAGTTTCAAGTAATGTAGAGCACAATCAGCAAACCAGCTATTAAAAAAACAACAACAACAACAAACCTGAACAAACAAAATGTTCAAGTGCTCGATATTGAATTGAGGATGAGATGGAAACCTTCAATTCGGTATTTTCATCGTTCCCATAATACACCCTCTTTACCCTAAGTTAATACGCAACAGCATTAACTAGTGTTGTGTTTCTCATACTTACGCAAACCCAGGGGGATACATTCTCATTGCTTCATTAATAACCATGTCAAGGTAATCCATCTTGTGAAGAACATCATATGACGGTGATAACTGCAGGTAAAACAGTTATTCAACGACATTTTAAAAAGAATTAAGAGAACATTTCGATATCACACAAGGACCAGAACAGTTCTACACAGGCATGCGAAAATAACACAGGATTGTTCTGACATTCAGTATAAAATGTCTTCGGTCTCCAGGTAAATGCCTGTTCTTCTTGTCATTCACTGTGAAACGTCAGTCCTAAGGGTTGCTTGGTGGAAGACCTCGGTTAGGGTCAGGGATGAGTACTTTGTTAAGACTTCGATAAGGGTTAGGACGGGACATTACAGTTACATACCTCGTCTCCAGGCCACATACGGTCAATCTCGTCCCTCAGTTTGTCTTGCACATGCGTATCAGTGGCGAGATGATAACAAACAAACCCCAGAGTGGTACTGGAAGTTTCATATCCAGCGAGAAGGAACACAAGACTTTGGGCCAGAACATCATCGTTATCAATTTTTTCTCCTCCCGTTTCATCTTTTGCATCTAGCATTAATTGCAACATGTCTTTCCGCTGTTAACAAAGGGTGAAGAAACATAATGCAAGATTACAGAAGTAAATTGGCTGTACATAAGGCAATGGCCTAAAACAAAGTTAAACTATAAGCTTTTTCTCCTTTTAGTGTCAATAACGCTTCCGACGACATTACACTAACTGGGATAATCTACTTACATGAACTTTGCTGTTGCCATTTGCTTTTGTCCTCTCAGCGATAATGTTTGCTGCTACTGCCCCAATCTTTTCAAAATCAAAAGGATCTGGGAGATACTTGAGTAAACGGTCTCCAAATGGTACAAGCACTACCAAAATAAAGTTGCAAATGATACGGTAAAGTTTTAACGTGCGCGAAAAATGGTTCAGAAAATGTCGAACGGTATGCAGGTCTAGAGTAGTGACAAATGAGGGAGTTTAGTGAATGACCAGCTGGGTTCCATTCCAGACAAAACGGAGCTTTAGATTGCCTATGTATCTGACCTCTTCTCTAGATGCTACTAAACTCGATCCGTGTTTCTTTTCACCATTGAGTATTATTTCCGTTTCATAATAATGTATTGGTAAAACGTATCAAAAGTTTCAAGAGGGGCAAGTAATTCCTTACTCATTATGCCAATAATAGGGTGTGCTGCCATGGCCTTCTTTGCTAGTTCAGTGATTGGATCATTTTCAACAGTTTGTGTTTCCGCCTTGACTCCAAATGCTGTTGACAAAATTACGTCCATAGTCAGACTCTGAAGCCACCTTGAAAACAAATGAGAATAAAAGAATTCACATTTTTACGAAATCCTTTCACTACTGGTAGGTCAACCCCGACTGAACAGAGATGGGGGACGGAAAGACACGCATAAAGGGCTGCGAGATGCGAAAGGGAATTGTGCGATTTTAGTAGATTTTAGAAGAACTTCTGACTCTATTACTCGACAAGGGGTGGTAAAATTTTATTAAATTAAGAGTAAACTGCAATAACCACCTAGTGGTCAATAATTGCATGTATTTTGCCTAAATAAGAAATAATTTTGCATTCTAGATCCAGCCTTGGCAGCAACTTTAAATGAAACATTTGAAATGTCAAATTTACAACATTCTAATCTGTGACAACTGGCCTGGGGCCAGTGCAAAATGCCACATTCATTTGATGAATTGCTACCTGTGAAAGTCAACAGTCTCTCCTGTCTTGGAAATTTTATCCACTTTTTGCATTAAAGTGTCCATTGCTTCATTCATGAACGTCATCATCTAGAAAATAAGAAAATAAGATAACTTTAAACTAGACACATGGTAAAGGAATCCTTCCATGCATGAAATCTATAATAATTATGCAAGCTCTTTTTTTATCAAAATTAACTAAACTCCGAAATTTTTTGCTATTAGATGCGACTGGTGGAATCTATATATTATTCGCATTGCATCTTGATATGGTCAATTAGCCCACCAATGTCAGACGTATCCAAAGCCCCTCTCAATACCAAAACAGTCTGTGGTAAGGTAAGGTAATTATAAAAAAAACTGACCGTGCCCAATGGAACATATTTTAATAAAGAGCTATATAAATGAAGGTATATATAAATATTATTCTCATTTAATCACTGGAGAGGTATACAGCTATTTCAATTAACGTTGTCGGATTGAAGCTCAAAGCTTAAAGACAAGACCGAAAGGTAGTATGGGCGAAGAAAGAGTGGTCCACGCGTGCTGAATACTAATGAGATACAGCGATATAGCAAACGAGACGTTTTTCGTTTCCTTTCTCTTCAGACATGTGTAGAAAAGATCCTTTTTCGCCTCATTTCATTTAAAAAGAATAATCCAAACCACATAACGGCGAAAGAAAAGATACAGTACAAGAAAGGTTTCACGGAAAGAAAAACAAATATTCCACGTGCAAAAATACAAACTTGTAGATTTCCTCAATGGTGATATGTAAATTGCAGTAAATACCCATGGCACCATTCGGTCTTGACTCGTAGGTTTGAAGATTTCATCCGACAACGTTAATTGAAATAGCTGTATAGGTTAGATAAGTCAAGATAACACTCTTCACCAGTTTGTAGTTGCAAATCGAAATATTGAATTTTATGGCAGAAATATTTCAATTCGGAGCAATGACCACTTATTTAAATTAACTTACATGCTTCATTTTAGATGCACTGAAGGTTGGTGACAGGGTATTACGAAGATCCCTCCACTTCTGACCAGGTATAATTGTTAACATTCTGTTATAAGGCTCTGGGATTTCCACAATGCTCTGATAATCAAATTAAATGAACATCTGTGATTCGAGATTTTGAACATACGCCATAATTATATGTGGGAAAGGTCTAAGTACATTGCGATTCTTCTAAGGACTAAGCTGCTTTTTCGGATTCTCGAAAGAAGCATTCAATTCATTAGTATAAAAGAAACAACAAACAGGGCCCCATTTTCCCGTGAAGTACGCCTCTTTATTAGCTTCTGTATTATGCATGCATGATCGGCCATAAATTTACAAAGAAACGACCCCTCGAGAGTAAACGACTTTCCGAAAATAACGATACTCTTAAAGGTAACTTCAATTCACCTGTTGCCAAGATAAAATAAGGTTAAATGCAATTTAACCAAGTTAACCAAGAATGAATGTGCAGTCAGATGTCTTAGCTCTTAGTAAGCACAGGATTCTAACGTTCATGAACGTTACAGCATGGTGTCGGATCTCGTGACGTGGTGGTATTATAGTGATGCTTAGCGATGTCTTCCCCAGGCCCCCATCCTGCCCTTTTTCCTTTCAACTGACCCAGTCTGTGTGAGTCTGTGTGATGGGTGCTTGTGCGTGGGGCCCATGGCTGCTTTACGGGATTGCCAACCATGGGAGTTTCTTCCCCCTGGGGGGCTGGCTGACCACAATGGAGGACCCCGGATATCCCAGGCACCTATCCTCCAGGCTCCATATACACGAGGCAGTTGGCTAAAATGGAAATAACAGATACACCAAAAGGCAATATACATAGAATTTTCTCCCTTCATGAAACAACAACTGATTCCTTCTGTGAAGTTTTAAACAAATCGCAACCAACTGAAAGTAAAGATAGGACTAGAAGTAACGAACGTTAAGCGAGTAGTCTGAAATGTCAGCGGTCTTCTCTTCCTTACCCCCCAGACAAATTAAGGGAGCTTAAAACCGATCTTACATTTTGACTGCTATTTTGCGGGAAAAAGTCAGTTACCAGCCGAATTTGGAAACGTGGAGATATCAGTCAGCATAAGTCGACACATTGCATGACTGACGTAATGATCTTCATTTAAGAATAACATGTCAAAACAAGTCCCTGTTTCGCAATAAAATATTCAGTTCTAGCTCTCAGTGTTCTAGCTGTTCAGTACGTTATCAACGTTTTTATTATTGTTATTACTATTATTATAAATCACGAGGCGAGACGAACGGACGTGTCACGGCTTGCTCCGCTACTTCCTAACATCGTTTTATTCCTTTTATCCTTTTTAAACGTTTAACCCTCAATATGTACCTACCGGAGAACTTATTAGATTTTATTGGGGGCTTTGGTCCAGAATACACAGCATAAGACTTGAGCCTAGACGAAAATACCGCGAAGCATACAGCCATCACAAGATGTCCAGAAAACCGAAGGTGAAGTGGACGCACCAAATGAACGAGGACCTGCTTGAATGCAAAAGAAAGGCACAGGAGCTAACAACATCCAGCGGAGCCCCAGTTAATGGGAATGGAAGGAAAAAGGGATACATAGAGATTATGAAAAACCTATGGGACGCTAAAGGATATGGAGACCTTGGACTAAAACCTCAAAATTTGCGGGACCAAGCATCAAGACTTGAAAAAATTCAAGAAAGGTCAGTGGACAACACCTCGGGGGACTCGAGGGCGATGTCAGGAATTGATGAATCTATGTTTGGCATCGGAACTCAGTCTGCTTCTAATATTGATCATTCAGACAGCGCAGATTTATTTACTTTGGATTTTCAAGATGCTGGAAGTGATGAATCACGATATGCTAATTCACAAGAAATGGCGAGCGATTTGAATATGACCAGTACCACTACGGAAATCCCAGGAGGCGCAGAGTTAATGAAGCAGATAGAGCAGAATGATCTAGACAATGGGAGTGTACTGGGGTGTCTGCCAGAGCACAATGTTGTTGATAAGCCATCAATGATCACTTGGGGCACGCGGAGTGATGGCAGTCTCATTGTCATACCAACTTCCACCATAACAGATGCTTACAATGAGATTGTTACATGGAGAAAGAATGTTTTTCTGGTGCCATATGGTAAAACCGGAAAGGAATTTATTGATCAGGTTACATCGCACATTAATGACTGGAATAGCAACTCTGATCAACAGCACATATCCTTGAAAGCAGCCTTTGTCCTTTTGGCTGTTGCACTTCAAAAGCCAAGCCCGAAATCTAAGACAAAAGACCATCAGGATTTCTTATCTAAGCGCCTTGCGCTCTGGAAGGAAGGGGAAATCAGCAAGTTGCTACGCGAAGGTAGAATGCTCCAGGGGCGTATTGGAAAGCTTAAGACATTTGATCAACCGGAAAAATCCAAGATATTTGCTAAGCTTGTGCTCGAAGGACAAATCAATTCAGCGCTGCGTTTCCTTAGCGAAACATCAACAGGGGGCGTGCTGGAGTTAACGGATGACGTCATGGCCCAGTTGAAAGAGAAACATCCAAACCCACAACCAACAACGTTGGGCTCACTTCTCTTCGGGCCGATTAACGATGATATCCCTGAATCGGTGTACTCAGAGATAAATGGTGAGATGATAAGGGAGGCTGCGTTAAGAACAAAGGGATCAGGGGGACCATGCGGGGTTGACGCTAATGGTTTTAGAAGAATGATGGCTTGCAAATCCTTTAAACAGTCGTCTACAAAACTATGCGAGGCGTTAGCCACAATGACAAGGACTCTATGTACAACTTTTATCGACCCTGCAACCATAGAGCCACTGGTGGCAAGCCGATTGATTCCCCTGGACAAAGGTGAAGGTGCAGTGAGGCCTATAGGGGTCGGCGAGGTGATACGAAGGATTATTGGAAAGTGTGTAATGAACGTTTCTAAGGGAGACGTGGTTGAGGCGAGTGGTTCACTCCAGCTATGCGCAGGTCAAAAGTCCGGCAGCGAGGCTGCTATACATGCTATGCATGCCATATTTGAAGCAGATGACACTGACGCGGTACTGCTCATCGATGCTTCTAACGCATTCAATGCACTTAACAGAGCAACTTCACTGCATAATATCCGGGTTCTCTGCCCTATAATTGCAGCATACGCCATCAATACTTACAGGAAGTCGGCACGCTTGTTTATTACCGGCGGCAAAGAGATCACGTCAGCTGAAGGAACAACACAGGGTGACCCACTTGCTATGGCCCTCTACGCCTTAAGCGTGCAGCCGCTGATCACAAGCCTGCAGGCGGCGTCCAGTACTAAACAGTGCTGGTTTGCTGACGATGCCTGTGGAGCTGGCTCGGTACTGGAAATCAAGAAATGGTGGGATGTCCTCAACAGCCTTGGCCCAGCCTTTGGCTATTTTCCCAACCCCAAGAAATGTTGGATTATCTCAAAGCCAGATAAAGAGGCAAGCGTGAAAGAAGTGTTCAAGGACACGGCTGTCAATGTGACGGTAGAGGGACAAAAACATCTGGGTGCGGTGATAGGTTCACGGGAATATCTAGAGGAATACGTTAGCGAGAAGGTGACCAACTGGGTCAGCGAGATTACCAAGCTGGCAGAGTTTGCTCTTTCTCAGCCTCAAGCGTGTTATGCCGCTTACACCTTTGGCCTCAAGCATCGATGGACCTATTTTTTGAGAACTTTGCCTGATATTCAAGAATTATTGGAGCCTTTGGAGAATGCCATATCTAAGGTGCTCATCCCTGCAATTACAGAGCATAGGTGCACTCGGCTGGACAGGGACATTCTAGCACTGCCAGTCCGTCTAGGGGGGCTTGGCATGACAAACCCGTGTCTTGACGCAAATCTTGAGCAATCCTCCTCCGTCAAAGTTACCATCCCGCTGGTCCAACAGATTGTGGCTCAATCCCATCAGATGCCGGATGATTCTTTGGTCAAGCCACTACAACAGGCAATGAGGAGTGAGAGAGCAACGGTGCTCCAAGACAGGGTAGAGCATATCAGAGGGGTAGCCCCACAGAAAGTCCAACGGGCACTTGACCTTGCTGCGGAAAAAGGGTCATCTGTTTGGCTGACGGTACTCCCCCTTCGTGAAATGGGTTTCAATCTAAATAAGAGAGAGTTCCGCGATGCAATCAAACTGCGCTACGATTGGCCGGTTGATGATATCCCCTCCACCTGTGTATGCGGTGATGCTTTTACAGTGGACCACGCAATGATATGCAAGAGAGGTGGGTTCGTTACCCAACGTCACAATGAGCTGAGGGACTTAGAAGCCGAACTCCTGAATATGGTTTGTACCGATGTTGAGATTGAGCCTGTCCTGCAAGATATCTCGGGTGAACAGCTGGGAAGAGGTTCTAATCGAGCTCCAGATGCGAGATTGGATATTCATGCGCGCGGGTTCTGGGAGAACCAACGATCAGCATTCTTTGACGTGAGGGTTTGTCACCCTAATGCCGATTCGTATAGGGACCTAGAGCTCCAACAGATATACCGCAATCATGAGAACGAGAAGAAGCGCCTTTACGCGAGGAGGGTTTTGGATATCGAACAAGGAACTTTTACACCCCTTATTTTCACGTCAACAGGCGGCATGGGAAACGAGTGCTTGCAATACCATTCCAGACTGGCGCAGCTGATCTCCATCAAGAAAGGAGAACATTATGCTAAAACAATCTCCTGGATAAGAGCAAGGACATCCTTCGCTTTACTAAGATCCGCACTAATCTGTCTAAGAGGTTCAAGAGCTAGAAGGAAAGCCTTTTGTGACTTTAAGAACATTGATATTGACGTTGAAACCCAGGAGGGAGCCATCGTGTAAACACTAGTTGTTTTTTTTAAATTATTATTATAGGTAGGTTATTCAAATTTTTACTGACATTATTTCATGGGAAGAACCTAAGGACAAGCAAAATTTTGTATCTATATATTTTTAACCACGTACACCTAAGATTCAATTTTGTATGAAAAGTGCTCAATAAAGTTTTGATTATTTATAAAAAAAAAAAATTATTATTATTATTATTATTATTATTATTATTATTATTATTATTACTTTTAACTATTATAAGTGTGTTATACCTGGAAACTAGCTGGTGTGTCTAGCTTGCTGGGCTCACAAAAGCTAAGTGTATTTCACAATAAAACTGCTTCTCTCTCTCTCTCTCTGGAGTCAAATGTTTAAATAACGACAAATAAATAAGCTTTTGCCGAATCCAGTCGGTAAAATAGTAAGACTTTTCTATCGAAAAGGCACCCAACACTGTTCGTTGTTGTTTCTTTAACTCAAAAATGAACCCTTCTTTCTAAGTGTTGACATGACGTGTAAGCACCCGCCATAAAACTGCAGATGTTCACGTGTTCGTATTTTTTTCCTTTGAGTGACATAGTCATCACCCGAAGCGACAAATTATTCCCTTGGGTAATCTACGTCCCAGAGGGCCAACCAACTGCCTACGACGCTCTTATTTTGCACTTTGCAAAATAGTCGTACAAAGTTGATGTGTACAAAGCAATCTTACCCTTCTATCGTGAAACATGGGAAATTTTTTTATCAGAATCTCTTTGATCATGTCTGGATCACCAACCATGAGAAACGGCTGACGGAAAAAATACATTCTAAAAGAAAATAAAATGAACACAAGTAAGTTACCAATAAAACATTTAACAACTTAGAATCAGTTACCAGTCATAAAGAAGCGCAGACAACGTGGCGTATTATGACTCTTGATTGAATGGTCTCACTAGGTCGATATTGTTTTGGCAGTTGAAGGTCACACCCTTACTTCTAGAGTACTAGTGTCCTTAGCTTAACTCTAATTTGCTATTTCCTTTATAAAATGTACAGGAAATAGTGCAATGCATGCGCATGACGTAAGGTGTGGCTTGCTTTATCCCGAAGTGATCGACTAATGCAACCCTAGCATGCACAATGATTCCTAAAATGAAAATAGGGGAATAAACCACGTTTTGAACTTTAATAAGGAAATTAAATTGGTAACTGGTGATGATTGAGTGAATGCATACCCAAACACCTTGCCGTATTTCATGTACCATTCTTGATGACGTTTTGGGACATTGTTTGGCTGCAGGAATAGAGAAATAAATTATAATCGTGGCAGTGTTAGTCTTTAAGCTAAAAAATAACAAGTGAATCTAGTTTAACCACAGATAACATCACATCAGTTGGGATCGAGATCTCGGCCATATAAAAGTGACCCCCTTAAAATGGTAGACGGCCCGCCATAGGGCCATGAAGAACAACAATTGACACTTTTGTAACTGGCCACGATCCAATTGCCAGCTGAGTGCTGTTAGTGGTTCTTACTGGCTGCTTATAATCTCTTCTGTCCCAAACAAAAAGATAAATGCTGCAAGGAATGCAGGGATATACAATTAAAATAGACCAGGATAACTATTATAGTGTTCTGTGAACAGGCTTTATTGCAATATGCACTGTGGGTAGCAGGGATAAGTCAGACCAGAGAAAACAATAGCAAAACAGGCTCTAGCTAGCACAATGGACCGGGCGAATAAAGATCAACCCACATCAAGTAGCATCCCTTTTGAATTTCCCAAGAATGGCAGCGGTGTTGGCCCAGGGATTCCAAGTTTCTTGAACACAGTAAATGACGCAACACCATACCTTGGAGATAAAAAGTGAGTTAGCTAATTTTCATAGCACCATTTTCTTCAAATTCGATACAAAAAAAACCGTTTCTGGGTGCATTTAATCTAAACTGCTACAGAAAACAAGTGCTAGTAAGCTGCTAGACTGACTTTAGCTCTTCAACCTAAATACCTCGTTGCTCTTGCTTAACTACTCTACTGTTATACTCGTGGCCTTGTGGCAAGTCTTGTAAGCCGCCTTGTTACAGGCAGGGGCAAAAGTCAGACAGGATCAACTCGGATCCTTTTTAGGACTTTTTAATAATTTTCGCGCGAGTGAGCGGATCATTCATGCCAAAGCGAAACAGGGAGGGGGAGGGGAGTCATAAGACAACCCAACGGGGGTGGAGCGTTTCCTCGGCGGTAAAATCGCTGGCGCGTTGGTCACTTTGTAAGCTGGACATTCTTGACCATTCTTGTCCCAAGAGCTCATCCTTCTGGTCTGCACCAGGGATCGAGAACTCTGGCTGCTCCTAATTTCTGAGCATGCGCAGAGTACTCGATCTGTATTTTTCAGCCAAATAGATTTGTCAGATTTGATAATGAGTCCGTGAATCGCGGACGCCCGGTGTTGGAGGCATCCCTGGCGCAGACCAGAAGGATATTGGGCCCTGGGGACGAGAATGAGATTAAAGACGTAAACAAAGTTAGCAGGCGAAAGTATTTCTTTGTAAATATTCCTCGCACTATCTCTTATTAAGTGTTCTATAATGTGGAAAGTTATGACAGTTGTTAATTAGGAACATTTTAAATAGTTGTGGAGCTAAACATAAAATATATCGCACAAACCAAAACAGCAAACATTCTCTATACCGTTCCTGCGGCTGACAAACTAGAAAATTTACTGGCGCTGACATGAAAGTGAGCACTATTGTGCCCTGACAGAAGCGAATTTACCAAACTCTCTTTCAAAAAACAGACATAACGTTTCAAAGTTAAGAAACCACATTTTTACTCTTTTAGAAGTCAATAACTTCTAGGAATTTATGAATTTGAGAAGTGTCTTTCTGTCAGGGCGCAAAAGAGGTTATATAGTCATTTAATTTGGTGCGCTATTCCAGCAGAAAACTTGGACACAAAATCGCATTATCTGCAGTTCAGCTTTGAGAGCTTGAAATATCACCGTCACTGGTGAGCTGCCAGTTAAACTACAACCCAGGGGCGGATCCAGGAATTTTTTAAAGGGGGGGTTGTACACTATTGTAGTAACCTTTAATGCAAAAAACAATTTTATTCAATTATTTTTCAGGAAGAATAAAAAAAAATAACTAAAAAATTTTGCCCAAAGGGGGGGTTGCAACCCCCATCACCCCTCCCCTGGATCCGCCTCTGCAACCATGATGTAATTCAATCATCCCCTAATATCCTTGATAAGATTTAGAGAAATCGATGTTCAAAGCGCTTTTAATTAAATCAAGAATGAAGTTTTTTCGCAACATTTTGTGGTTTCCTACAATTGACAGTCGATATCTTTTAAAAAATTAAAGCAAAAACTATTTCCCTTTTGGTATTTCCCTTTTTTTTTTCAAAGTGGAAATTGGAAATTGAGAATTGCGAACTAAGTTTATCGGAGTTGTTTGAACTTAAGCTTTGGACATCGACTTTAGTTTTGAATTTTGAATTTTGAAAATCGACTTTCGAGTTTGAATTTTGAATTTGAAAATCGACTTTCGAGTTCGAATTTTGAATTTTGAGTTTTACAAATCGACTTTCGAGTTTGAATTTTGAATTTTGATGGCCACTCTCGGCCACCGTAAGAGAACAGGACAAAGATATGGACGGACAGGGGAGCAACAATAATAAATCCCTTATTTGATGGTTTAACATATAATACACGTGAATATTTTGCTTATTGCTCGTAAAATACTACGCAACTCGCCAAATATCCGCGCGTATTGTATGTAGACCATCGAATCAAGTCAATAAGGTGTTTATAGCCCTGTCAATTTAATTCTTTCCGTGTTGTTCACCCCCATCTCACTCAATAACCAAGCATTGAGTTGCATCATCACGTAAATTCAGAATTAAATGTAGGCCAGAAAAAAAAAACTGTCTGGGGAGCTCCGCTTTTGGACTTGCCAAAATCGATATATATTACAGAGAGCGTATTGCGTGACGCCGACAAAAACCGCTTAACCTTGCGGTTAAGCGATTGAGCGAAAGGTAGCATAGATCTTTGTCAAATGGTAGTAGTAAAAGGTAGCATAGATCTATGTAAAATCAATGTGCTGTATGTGCATCGCTTATTCTATTCATACATACATACCAATACAACAGGATGATCAGAAATCCAACCAAAAGTGTAACCCAGTGATCGTTCGCAAACTGCGCTATTGTTTGCAGAAAATCAGCCATCTTTGTACTTGTATTTGTTTCTTCGTGGAGCAACGCTTCTTGGGCTCAGCGGAAGATTAAATCAATGAATAATCGTCTCTTCTTGTTCTGTTCACTTCTTTGCTACAAGAAGACAAAAATTGTACAGTTACAAACGAGACTATTTCTCGTCTATTTGTATTACACACACCGGTCAACTGACACCCTGACGACTATCCGGCGAAGAACAAAATAAGTTAAAATCTGTTAGCAAAAGCTTTTACCTGAAGAAATTGAAGGAACGCCTATGTTCTTGCTTCACTAAATATCTTGGTATTAAACACCAACAGTTCTGATTGAAATATGTTTAATTTTCAGCTTTGCACGACAGCTTATATAGCTGAGCTTTGTATAATTTCAGATCATTTGTCCGCGAATCTGTAATATCTAAATTTAGTCACAGATGTCATGCCGGAATGGCGGTGTCACGTTAGTGACGAGAATAATGTAAAATGTAGCTCTATGTACTGGAGGTTTTGTTACTATTAGTTTCATCAAAGATAATACGATAAATTCATTATAGAGAGGAAAAGAAAAACGTTTTTCTCTCCTCAAAACAGATGCATCTCACGCTGAGTTTCATCAGCTTAGTAGTTGAGTATTCACCGAAAGTGCGTAACGTGTGTAAACAACACCATGCTATTACCATAACTGGGTATAGTTTAGGATGTCTCAATTGTTCGGCTACTTGTATAATTTTTAAGTGACCTGAACTTGGATCTTCGAGGAGGTGATGCAACATGTTCAATTATAGCAGATTGACCGCTGTTACTCCTGAATGAGTAAACCGTTCAAAGTGCGCTTATAGTTCAGTTCTTGTATGGGCCATTCATTTCTTAGCACAAAGGTAAAAACAAGTATAAAATTGCGTTAAGGCTGTTCGGTGCCGCTTGTACTTCTATATTTTCGTGCAACGAGGTCATGTAAAACGGAACTGACCTCATAGTATTTTTTGAGATAATTTAAGTAGTTAAAAGCGATTAAAAATTGTGATATTGCTTACAGCAGCGATATAACAACTAGCAATTCACCAAAAGAAGAACCTCTCCAATATTATTTAATGTTCCCTGATGATTTTAAATTTTTATCTTGTCAATATATTCCAAATCGTATGCAGTTTCGATTTCTTTTGCTCATAAACGTTGCCTCACTTTATCCGCAAAAGACATCCGAGATCACTGAAAGTAGAAGGAAATATTTATAAAGTGGTTAACCCTCCTTACTTTGGCTGTTGTTACGTACAGGAAGAGACCTCTATCAGACCCTATCAACCAAGAAGTACCGTCACTTGCATCATTCCTCCAGTCGCGCTCCTACATAAAATTTGCCCTTTTAGCCTCCGTCGGCTAAACGATAAAACATTTCTATTCTAGACATGACGTTGAATGAATCTGGTACAAGATCAAGCATTTTCGTCCAACATTATTGCATGACTCCCCCGGCTAGCGATATTTGATTTCGAATTTCCTTCTATTCGGTTGGCAAGAACTTGATTTCACGATTATCGCCAAACCCCATTTTATCACATTCCACTCAGTTCATTTCTCTAGAAATGGTTGAATCCAGTAATCAAAACTGGGCCGCATACCGAGTGGGGCCTCCTTTCCTTTCAAAGCCTTTCGTCAAAACAATCACGTGTAAGGGGTTTTCAACCATCCCGTTCAAAGGGGAGGGAGAGGGGAAAACGAGAAGAGCTTCTCGTTTTCCCCTCCCCTTAGCTTGGATGCAGGCTAACCACCACGGCACATTGTACGCGAGTACGCAGGCCTTTACTGCGATGCACGCATCACTTTAAATAGTGTCCTTCGGTCATGACTGTCATAGCTTTGTTGACTCTTGTAACTTTACTAATAAAGATAATTCGAGTACTTTCGAAGTGGAAATGCAGAAATGCATACATGAGAATACATTGAAAGTTTTAGTTATAGTCATATACAATGTCGACTGAGTATAATTCATCCGAAAAACAATAAGCAAGTTAAAACTAACCAGCTAAATATTTTTACCTGAGAAATCCAGAGTACTTTAGTGCTTGTTTCACTGAATATTTTGGGATGAAACATCAACCGTTTTCTCGTGCCTTTTCAGTATTTTCAGCTTTGCGCGTCTGTTGCACAATTGTTCCGCAAACTGTGACGCTCACAGTTTTCCTCGAGCTTCGCTCTCGGAAAACTCTTCGCTTCTCGGAACAGATAATGCCCGCGGACAAATATCGGTGCATATTTTCGCGCCAAATGGAGGCTATTGTTTATATAACATAGTAAAATACACGTACGTGTAGTATATAATAGACCCTATCAGACTGATAGTGTTAGTTAGGAAGTACCGCCCGGGGGGGACTCCTATATGAAAAGGGCGGGGATGCTCGTCGTCTCGTTTCGGCTTTTGGTCTCACATAGGGTGTTCCGGGAAAAATGGCTACAGTTTTAGGCGTCTAGGTCTCGTTTAGGGATGCAAACGAAGAAATATAGAAATATAAATTCAATTTTTAGTATTTTGATATCTTTTAGGGGTCAAGAAAAGCTTCAGCCACGCCTAGATTGCTGTTGAATGTGAAAAATTTAATATTACCTATTCTCCCATGTATAGCAGAAGCACAAATTAACTGAAAAAAAAAAAATTGCCATTTGTGGCCCTTCAAATTGCTAGGGTGTGCCTCGCCAGCGATGTAAGCAAACTTGAGGGTAAATCAAGTTGTTCTGATGCTAACTAGCATGCTAAAGTAGAGAGGTTTGTATCAATATCAGGTCACCTCAAGACTCGCTAACATTCAAAGACCAGGTCAGGGAGAAGACAACTGTAAAATGGCCTATTAAGAAGCGTCGGGAGAGAGTCGGGATCGCCGCCGTCGTGGAGGGCAAAGCTGCTTTCCCTGACGAGGACGTTCTGGCACGGCAAACGTTGGTTCAATTTCAAGTGAGTTTATTCTTTTTATGTACTGAACGTTTATTTTCATCTTAGCTATATGTTCAATAAACACTGGTTTACACTATTACCTCTATTTTATAAGTTATCGTAAAAATCGCTAAATTTTAAAAATAGTCGCTAAATCGTGCTCAGAAAAACTCGCTAAAATTTAGTAGCCGCTAACATACGGTAATTTAAAACTTATTTCGTCACTTGTGAAGTAATAAAGGATATCAGCTTAAAAATACCTCTTATCGAGAAATGAATGATACTCCTGTTTCGTTTGCAACCAATCTTGACTTGAAATGAAACGTAGTACCGCGTATAAAGATGCTCTCAAAAATATTTCTGTAAGCTGACTTCTAATGACCAATAGTAGCTGTGTGCTTTTGGAAATTGGCGAACCTGATTCTCACACTGTTTTCTATTCGCTGATAAAACACAATCGCGCACTCGTTGCTCTTTGAAGGTGGAAATTCTCTTGATTTTTGGCTTAAAATCGCTGACTATTCGCTCAGAGAAAAATCGGGCTCGTAGTCTAATTGTTAAATTGTACTTACTATACGTTATGTGTAATGACTTCCAACAATCTCTGAAATTCTTACAGTATGTATATATTACTTTACAATAATGTTACTATATAAACATACAATGACTGGTGATAAACCCATTCTCCATTGTCTTTAATACAATGACCGATTGGATGGTACTCGTTGGCTAGGTAATTGCAAATCACGTGTTTTAGCACACGACTGATCCCGCACCCTCCACATGGAAAGCATTTGATTTTCTCTTGGTTCTTGCTACTGTACCATTTTCACTCAAACTACAGGAATTCCTGGGATGAAGACGTTTGCCACATGCTTGTTCCTTTTCTTTTTTACGAGGTCGTCAGAATAAAATTCTTTAGTTAATGCTACTCTTAAACTGAATTTTAGTTGCCTTTTTTATTTAATTTTACTAAGGGCTCTACCCGTGAGTGAAACACCCAAATTCATTAGTTTGGATTCCCGCTAAAACACACTCTATATGCTGGTTAACTAAATTTAAGAAAGGAAACACTTCTAAACGGATCTCTGATAGCCAATTGTAAGCAATAATCCAGTAAAGGTTAATTGGAAAAAGTATAGTTGTCCGCTTAGGGAATGATTGCGTATAGCCTTGTTTTTACTCTCTTGAGGAAACTTTAAGCAGTATTTTTCCTGGAGGACAAGTCAGAACAGTACCAACAGCAAAACCCAGTGGGGCCTGCAAGGAGAAAACAAATCTAGTGACTTTGAGGCATAAAAGATGCAGTGTATTACTACTGCCGAGCCTCGCAGAAAAATTGAAGGGCAATCATAAGCTTAACTGAGCAAGTGTTAACACGCATCGTAAAGCAAACAAATAAGCTATAATCGTTAGCTTTACTCCCGGGTTTATTTAGGCGAACCAAGATATAGTTGGCATCATTCACGGCAAGGTGCATTAATTACGATATGACGTCGAAACAGTACAACCAACTTACCGGCGCTGTTTTCTCGGTGCGCTCTAGCCTGTATTTCTTGAGTAATCTCACCAGAGTCAGTTTGATTTCCAGCAAAGCAAATCTCATGCCAACACAGTTGTGAGGACCATGTCCAAACGGCATGAATGTGTAAGGATGACGCTTTGCTTTTTCTGCCTCGGTAAACCTGTCAAAGACGATGCAAGGCAATCTATAACTGACAATGATTTTGTTGGATAAAGTAGAATAAAAACGGTTGAAACGATGCTAAAAGGAGACTAGCTGAACGACAACGAATATCACGTTATACATCAAACGCGAGAGACAGTGTTTCATCGGGATATCCAAACACCGAGAAGAGAGTTGAAAATACGACGCGCAGCAGAGTATTTTCGGACGAAATTCGAGGTGGTTGGATGCCGATGAAACACTGTTTCGAGTGTTTGATGTATTTTTTCAATCGAAAAAAAAAAAAAAACTAAGGAGTAAACGGAGAAATAAAATCGTAAAAATCTATGCTAACTGAGACCGGGTATCAAAACCTTCATGATTATGACGTTCTTTGTTTTAACTTGAGTTTAAGAAGTTGATGGAAAAGGAAGGAGAATCGATTAAAAAATAGCTAAGATAAACAACAGGGATCGTCTCTTCACCTCTCTGGATCAAACTTTTCCGGCTCTGGCCAAATCTCTGGGTCATGATGAATTGCATAACATGGAATCATGACCGGCATTCCTTTTGGAATTGTCACTCCTTTGATAGTGCAGGTCTCGTTGCAATCTCTCTGGAGTCTAAAGTGGAAATAAATTACAGTTAAACAACTAGAAGCTGTCGCCAGCAAAAAAATATGTGATAGGTCTTTCGACCTAACAATGATTTCTGAAAATGGGAGTGTTGTGGTTTTATAAAAAAAACACCTTGACTTCGTTTTTGCGGTTATTTCAACGTGATTATTACGGCTTTCTGTTGATAGAACATTTAGAGATATGCTTGAAAGTGTCATTTTTGACGAATCAAGATGCTCAGTAAATCTGGATCCTGAAGTTTCAAATAATGTAGAGCACAATCTGCAAAATTGTCAGCAAACCAGTTATCATTAACAAAAAAACAAAAATGTTAAAGTGTTCGATTTTGAATTGAGGCGGAGATGCAAACCTTCAATTCGGTATTTTCACCGTTTCCATAATACACCTTGTTTACCCTAAGTCAATACCCAACAGCATTACCTAGTGTTGTATTTCTCACATACTTACATAAACCCAGGAGGATACATTCTCATTGCTTCATTAATGACCATGTCAAGGTAATCCATCTTGTGAAGAACATCATATGACGGCGATACCTGCAGGAAAAATAGTTATTCAACGAGATTTTAAAATGAACAAAAACACATTTCATCGTCACACAAGGACCAGAACACTTCTACACGGGCATTTGAAAATAGCACAGAATTTTTCTGGCATTGTTATAAAATGTCTCCGGTCTTCAGTGCCCAGTTGTTTAAAAGGTGTATAACTCTATCCACCGGATAAGTGGATAAGTATCGACAAAATAAACCACGCTATCCACTGGATAGTGATTTATCCAGTGGATAGCGATATCCATCCTTTGAAAAACTGGGGCCAGGTCAGTAAATGCCTGTTCCTTTTGTCTTGTTATCTTCTTGTTCTTCTTGTCATTCACTTTGAGGGTCATAAGTATCTTGGTGGGAGACCTCGGTTAGGCTTAGAGGTACGGGTTAGTACTTGGTTAAGACCTCGGTTAGGGTAAGGGCGGGACATTATAGTTACATACCTCGTCTCCAGGCCACATACGGTCAATCTCGTCCCTCAGTTTGTCTTGCACATGCGTCTCAGTGGCGAGATGATAACAAACAAACCCCAGAATGGTACTGGAAGTTTCATATCCAGCGAGAAGGAACACAAGACTTTGGGCCAGAACATCATCATTATCAATTTTTTCTCCTCCTGTTTCATCTTTTGCATCTAGCATTAATTGCAACATATCTTTCCGCTGTGAACAAAGGATGCAAAAACAATGCAATATTACAGAAGTAAATTGGTTCTTCATTAAAATGCCATGGCCTAAAACAAAGTTCCGACGACATTACACTAACTGGGATAATCTACTTACATGAACTTTGCTGTTGCCATTTGCTTTTGTCCTCTCAGCGATAATGTTTGCTGCTACCGCCCCAATCTTTTCAAAATCAAAAGGATCTGGGAGATACTTGAGTAAACGGTCTCCAAATGGTACAAGCACTACCAAAATAAAGTTGCAAAAGATACGGTAAAGTTAAAACTTAAGCGAAAAACTAAAATGGTTCATAAAATGTCTAACGGTATGCAGATCTAGAGTAGTGTCAAATTAGGGGTTTTAATGAAAGACCAGCTGGGTTCCATGTACACAAAATGGAGCTTTAGATTGCCTGTGCATCTGACCTCTTCTCTAACCGTGTTTCATTACTAATTTGATAAATTAATTTCATCATTGAGTATTATTTACGTTTCATAATAATGTATTGGTAATATGTATCAAAAGTTTCAAGAGGGGCAAGTAATTCCTTACTCATTATGCCAATAATAGGGTGTGGTGCCATGGCCTTCTTTGCTAGTTCAGTGACTGGATCATTTTCAACAGTTTGTGTTTCCGCCTTGACTCCAAATGCTGTTGACAAAATTACTTCCATAGTCAGACTCTGAAGCCACCTAGAAAACAAATGAGAATAAAAAGAATTCACATTTTTACGAAATCCTTTTATTACTGGTGGGTCTACCCCAACTGAACAGAGATGGGAAACGGAAAGACACGCAAAGAGGGCTGCGAGATGCGAAAGGGAATTACGTGAGCTGCAGAAGGGGAAAGCATGATAGAATGGCAACATTTTCATAAATTAAATTAGTAGATTTTAGAACTTCTGACTTCATTACTCGACAAGGTGTGGTAAAATTTTATTTTGTGTATTTTGCCCAAATGAGAAATAATTCTCGACCCAGCCTTAGCAGGCAATTTAAAATAAAACATTTGACGGAAATGTCAAATTTACAAAATTCTAATCTGTGACAACTGGCCTGGGGCCAGTGCAAAATGCTACACTCATTTAATGAATTGCTACCTGTGAAAATCAACAGTCTCTCCTGTCTTGGAAATTTTATCTACTTTTTGCATTAAAGTGTCCATTGCTTCATTCATGAACGTCATCATCTAGAAATTAAGATAAACTTTAAGTTAGACCTGACATAGTATAGGAATCCTTCAACCTTCCATGCATGAAATCAATCATAATTATGCAAGCTTTTTTATCAAAGTTAACTAAACCCCGAATTTTCTATGGGACCCACGGACTAAATTTCTAATTTAGTAGTTTATACATCATTATTAGGCCACTAGTGGTATCTATAATGTATTATTCATACTCCATCTTGATAGGGTCAATCAATTATGGCCACCAATGCCAGACGTATCCAAAGCCCCTCTCAAAACCAAAACAGTCTGTGGTAAGGTAAGGCAATAATAAAAACAACTGACCCTGCCCAATGGAATATATTTTAGTATAGAGCTATATAAATGAAGGTATATATAAATATTATACCCATTTAATGACTGGAGAGGTATATAGGTTAGATAAGACAAGATAACACGTTTCACCAGCAACATTGACTTTTATGGTAGAAATAATTTAATTCGGAGCAATGACCATCAATTTATTAACTTACATGCTTCATTTTAGATGCACTGAAGGTTGGCGACAACGTATTACGAAGATCCCTCCACTTCTGACCAGGTAAATCTGTTAACATTCTGTTATAAGGCTCTGGGTTTTCCACAAGATTCTGATAATCAAAATAAATGAACATCTGTGATTCGAGATTTTGAACATACGCCATAATTATATGTGGGATAGGTCTAAGTACATTGCAATTCTTCTAAGGACTAAGCTGCTGTTTTCAGATTCTTGAAAGAGGCATTCAATTCATTAGTGTAAAAGAAACAATAAACAGGGCCCCATTTTCCCGTGAAGTACGCCTCCTTACTAGCTACTATATTATGCATGCATGATCGGCCATAAATTTACAAAGAAACGACCCCAACCCGATGCAATTTAACCAAGTTAACCAAGACTGAATGTGCAGTCAGATGTCTTAGCTCTTAGCAGGCTTAGGATTCTACGTTTATGAACGTTACAGCATGGTGTCGGATCTCGTGGCGTGGTGGTATTATAGGGAGGCTTAGCGAGTTCTTAGCAAGCACTCTTCATAAAACTGTAGATTTTCACGTCTTCGTATTTCCTTTGAGTGACAGTCATCACCCAAAGCGACAATTATTACCTTGGGTAATCTACCGTCCCAAAAGCCAACCAACTGACCGACCGTGGGAGTGAATCTGCTTGACTCTACGACACTCCAATGTTGCACTTTGCAAAATAGTCGTAAAAAGTTTATGTGTACAAAGCAACCTTACCTTTCTATCGTGAAACATTGGAAATTTTTTAATCAGAATCTCTTTAATCATGTCTGGATCACCAACCATGAGAAACGGCTGACGGAAAAAATACATTCTAAAAGGAAATAAAATGAACATACAAGTAAGTTACCAATAAAACATTTAATAATTTAGAATCAATTATCAGTCATACTGAAGGGGAGACAAGGTGGCCTATTATGACTCTTGATTGAATGGTCTCACTAGGTCAATATTGTGTTACATAGTTTTGGGCAAGACATAATTCATCTTTAACAGGAGGACATATGTTTTAGTAGTGAATGGTTAGGGAAACCAAACAGAATGATGGGAGCCAACCTGCCATGCATGCTATATGGAAACTATAGAGTACCAGTGTCCATAATTTGCTTTTTCCTCTATAAAATGTGCAGGAAATAGCGCAATGCACTCGCATGACGTAAGGTGTGGCGTGCTTTATCGCGAAGTGATCGACCAATGCAACCCTAGCATGCGCCATGATTTGTAAAATGAACATATGGCTAACACTATGAAAAAATAAATCATGCTTTGAACTTAAATAAGGAAATTGAATTGGAAAGTGGTGATGATTGAGATTATGCATACCCAAACACCTTGCCATATTTTGTGTACCATTCCTGATGACGTAGTGGCACATTGTTTCGCTGCAGGAAAAAAGAAATAAATTATAATCATGGCAGTGTTAGACTTATAAACTTAGAAATAACAAGTAAATCTACTTTAACCACAGATAACATCACATTGGGATCGAGATCTCGGCCTTATAAAAGTACAATATACACTGGAATATTACAATCAAATGCTGGAAGCAACAGGCTAGGGATAAGTTAGACTACAGATAACCATAGCAGAATGTTATACAGGCTCTAGCTTTAGCACAATAGACCGGGAGAATAAAGATCAACCTACATCAAATAGCATCCCTCTTGAATTTCCCAAGAATGGCAGCGGTGTTGGCCCAGTGATTCCAAGTTTCTTGAACACAGTAAATGGCACAAAACCATACCTTAGAGATAAAATGTGAGAAAGCTAATTTTCTTAGCATCATTTTCTTCAAATTCGATACGAAAATTAACAGTTAGAATCATTTCTGCGTGCATTTGATCTAGACTTCTACAGAAAACAAGTGCTAGTAAGCTGCTAATCAGACTAACTTGAGTTCTTCGACGTAAATAGCTCCTTGCGCTTGCTTAACTATTCTACTGCAATACTCGTAGACTTGTGGCAAGTCTTGTAAGGGGCCTTATTACAGGCAGGGGCAAACGTCAGACCGGCTCAACTCGGATCCTTTTACGGACTTTTAGCGGAGTCCCCGCGCGCGTGAGTGGATCCATGCCAAGGCGAAACGAGGAGGGGGAGGGGAGTCCCAAGACAACCCAACAGGGGATGGAGCGTTTCCTTGGCGGGAAAATGGTTGGCGCATTGGTCACTTTGGAAGCTGGACATTCTTGTCCATTCTTGTCCCCAGAGCTCACGATCCTTCTGGTCTGCGCTAAGGATCGAGACCTTTGGCCGCTCCCAGTTTCTGAGCATGCGCAGAATACTCGCTCTATATTTTTCAGCCAAACAGATTTGTCAGATTTGATGATGAGTCAATGAATCCCGGACGCCCGGTGTTGGGAGGCATCCCTAGCGCAGACCAGAAAGATCTTGGGCTCTGGGGACAAAAATGTAAGCTGAATGAATAAAAAGACGTAAAGAAAGTGAGCAGGCGGAAGTATTTCTTTGTAAATTTTACTTGCACTATCTCTTATTGAGTGTTCTACAATGTGGAAAGTTATGACAGTTGTTAAATAGGAACATAAAATATATTGCACAAATTAAAACAGCAAACATTCTCTATACTAATACCGTTCCTGCGGCTGACAAACTAGAAAGTTTACTTGTGCTGACATGAAAGCGAGTTCAGAATCATTCAATCACTGAAGCCAAGAACATAAGAAGAAGCTGTACACAGCAACATGGATGGAAAGAAAGAGGTGTTCGTGTTCGTGTTCGCAGCTCCTAGAAATATTCCCTCATATTAGAGGGACCCCCCCCCCCCCGCTGGGGGGGGGGGGCACTCCCATATATGACTCCTATAGGTATATGCCGCTGTGAAGGGTATGGTTTAAAGCAGTTTAGTCTAGGACAGGGTATAGAAATCAGAGAGTTTTGGTCTGGAATAGGGTACCATTGGCCGGGTAACTGATCAGTGGCATGAAGAACTCGAAAGAGAAAGAGGCTCGATGTAGTTTTTTTAGCCCTAGGGTGGTTGTTTTGAAAATGAATATTATCTTGGAAGCCAATCTTCGATTTTTGTCAAACTCTCACTATAATGATCACATATGACCAAAATTTTGATTTTCTGCTGGTTTCCTAGGAGCAAATGTTACCATAGCAACGATAATCATCTTTTGTTTTTAAAGAAGCCTTATTTGCTCAAAACCTAGACTAACTCTTGGTATTCATTTTCTGTAGATTGACCACCTGTAGACGAAATTTTAGAAAAATCTGTAAGCGCGGTTTTAAATTAAATCAAGAATGAAGTATTTTCGCAACATTTTGTGGTTTCCTACAAGTGACAGTCGATATCTATTTCCCATTTGGTCCTTTTGGTATTTCCCTTTTTTTCAAAGTGGAAATTGGAAATTGAGAATTGCGAACTAAGTTTATCGGAGTTGTTTTAACTTAATTTAGGTTTGGAAACTCGACTTTCGCTTGAATTTTGAATTTTGAAAATCGACTTTTGTGTTTGAATTTTGAATTTGAAAATCGACTTCCAAGTTCGAATTTTGAATTTTGAATTTTGATGGCCACTCTCGGCCACCGTAAGAGAACAGGACAAAGATATGGACGGACAGGGGAGCAACAATAATAAATCCCTTATTTAATGGTTTAACATATAACCCACGTGAATATTTTGCTTATTGCTCGTAAAATACTACGCAACTCGCCAAATATCCGCGTGTATTGTATGTAGGCCATCGAATCAGGTCAATAAGGTGTTTATAGCGCTGTCATTTTAATTCTTTCCGTGTCGTTCACCGCCATCTCACTCAATAACCAAACATTGAGTTGCATCGTCACGTAAATTCAGAATTAAATGTAGGCCAGGAGAGCTCCGCTTTTGGACTTGTCAAAATCTCTATATATTACAGAGAGCGTATTGCGTGATGCCGACAAAAACCGCGAAAGGTAGCATAGATCTTTGTCAAATGGTAGTAGTAAAAGGTAGCATAGATCTTTGTAAAATCAATGTGCTGTATGTGCATCGCTTATTATATACATACATACATACATACATACATACCAATACAACAGGATGATCAGGAATCCAACCAAAAGTGTAACCCAGTGATCGTTCGCAAACTGCGCTATTGTTTGCAGAAAATCAGCCATCTTTGTACTTGTATTTGTTTCTTCGTAGAGCAACGCTTCTTGGGCTCAGCGGAAGATTAAATCAATGAATAATCGTCTCTTCTTGTTCTGTTCACTTCTTTGCTACAAGAAGACAAAAATTGTACAGTTACAAACGAGACTATTTCTTGTCTATTTGTATTACACACACCTGTCAACTGACACCCTGACGACTATCCGAAGAACAAAATAAGTTAAAATCTGTTAGCAAAAGCTTTTACCTGAAGAAATTGAAGGAACGCTTATGTACTTGCTTCACTAAATATCTTGGTATTAAACACCAACAGTTTTCTCTCTCTCTGATTGAAATATGTTTAATTTTCAGCTTTGCACGACAGCTTATATAGCTGAGCTTTGCATAATTTCGGATCATTTGTCCGCGAATCTGTAATATCTAAATTTAGTCTCAGATGTCATGCCGGAATGGCGGTGTCACGTTAGTGACGAGAATCATGTAAAATGTAGCTCTATGTACTGGAGGTTTTGTTACTGTTAGTGTCATCAAAGATAATACGATAAATTCATTCTGGAGAAGAAAAGAAGAACGTTTTTCTCTCCTCAAAACACAGGCATCTCACGCTGAGTTCCATCAGCTTAGTAGTTGATATATTCACCGGAAGTGCGTAACGTGTATAAACAACACGATGCTATTACCATAACGAGTCTACGTGCGAAACCATTGAAATGAAAATGACTTTGATTTGCATGAAAATGGACGTGAAGGTGAAACTCATTTTCATATGAATGGTTTCGCACGTAGACTCGTTTTGAAACAGAGGCAAAGGGTAACTCGGAAATGGCGTATTGTTCGGCTACTTGTATAATGTTTAAAGTGACCTGATCTTCGAGGAGGTGATGCAACATGTTCAATTATAGCAGATTGACCGCTGTTACTCCTAATGTCAATACAGTAGACCGTTCAAAGTGGGCCATTCATTTCTTAGCACAAAGGAAAAACAAGTATAAAATTGCGTTAAGGCTGTTCGGTGCCGCTTGTGCTTCTATATTTTCGTGCAACGAGGTCATGTAAAACGGAACTGACCTCATAGTATTTTTTGGGAGAATTTAAGTAGGTAAAAGCGATTAAAAATTGTGATAATGCTTACAGCAGCGATATAACAACAAGCAATTCACCAAAAGAAGAACCTCTCCAATATTATTTAATGTTCCCTGATGATTTTAAATTTTTATCTTGTCAATATATTTCAAATCGTATGCAGTTTCGATTTCTTTTGCTCATAAACGTTGCCTCACTTTATCCGCAAAAGACATCAGAGATCACTGAAAGTAGAAGGAAATATTTATAAAGTGGTTATCCCTCCTTACTTTGGCTGTTGTTACGTGCAGGAAGAGACCTCTATCAGACCCTATCAACCAAGAAGTACCGTCACTTGCATCATTCCTCCAGTCGCGCTCCTACATAAAATTTGCCCTTTTAGGATTTTAGCCTCGGCTAAACGATAAAACATTTCTATTCTAGACATGACGTTGAATGAATCAACCGACTCCCCCGGCTACCGATATTTGATTTCGAATTTCCTTCTATTCGGTTGGCAAGAACTTGATTTCACGATTATCACCAAACCCCATTTTATCACATTCCACTCTGTTCATTTCGCTAGAAATGGTTGAATCCAGTAATCAAAACTGGGCCGCATACCGAGTGGGGCCTCCTTTCCTTTCAAAGCCTTTCGTCAAAACAATCACGTGTAAGGGGTTTTCAACCATCCCGTTCAAAGGGGAGGGAGAGGGGAAAACGAGAAGAGCTTCTCGTTTCCCCCCCCCCCCCCCCCCCCCCCATTAGCTTGGATGCAGGCTAACCACCACGGCACATTGTACGTGAGTACGCAGGCCTTTACTGCGATGCACGTATCACTTTAAATAGTGTCCTTCAGTCATGACTGTCATAGCTTTGTCGACTCTTGTAACTTTACTATAATAAAGGTAATTCCAGTACTTTCGAAGTGGAAATGCAGAAATGCATACATGAGAACTTACAGTCAAATACAATGGCGACTGAGTATAATTCATCCGAAAAACAATAAGCAAGTTAAAACTAACCAGCTAAATATTAATTTTTACCTGAAAAATCCAGAGTACTTTAGTACTTGTTTCACTGAATATTTTGGGATGAAACATCAACCGTTTTCTCGTGCCTTTTCAGTATTTTCAGGTTTTCGCGTCTGTTGCACAATTGTTCCGCAAACTGTGACGCTCACAGTTTTCCTCAAGCTTCGCTCTCGGAAAACTGTTCCTTTCTCGGAACAGATAATGCCCGCGGACAAATATCGGTGCATATTTTCGCGCCAAATGGAGGCTATTGTTTATATAACATAGTAAAATACACGTGTAGTATATAATAGATCCTATCAGACTGATAGTGTTAGTTAGGAAGTACCGCCCGGGGGGGGGGGGGGGGGGGGGGAAACTCCTATATGAAAAGGGCGGGGATGCTCGTCGTCTCTCTTCGGCTTTTGGTCTCATCGAGTAGGGTGTTCCGGGAAAAATGACTACAGTTTTAGGCGTCTAGGTCTCGTTTAGGGATGCAAACGAAGAAATATAGAAATATAAATTCAATTTTTAGTATTTTGATATCTTTTAGGGGTCCCATGTATAGCAGAAGCACAAATTAACTGAAAAACAAAATTGCCATTTGTGGCCCTTCAAATTGCCAGGGTGTGCCTCGCCAGCGATGTAAGCAAACTTGAGGGTAAATCAAGTTGTTTTGATGCTAACTAGCATGCTAAAGCAGAGAGGTTTGTATTAATATCAGGTCACCTCAAGACTCGCTAACATTCAAAGAGCAGGTCAGGGACAACTGTAAAATGGCCTATTAAGAAGCGTCGGGAGAGAGCCGGGATCGCCGCCGTCGTGGAGGGTAAGGCTGCTTTCCCTGACGAGGACGTTCTGGCACGGCAAACGTTGGTTCAATTTCAAGTGAGTTTATTCTTTTTATGTACTGAACATTTATTTTCATCTTAGCTATATGTTCAATAAACACTGGTTTACACTATTATCGCTATTTTTTAAGTTATCGTTAAAAATCGCTGAATTATAAAAATAGTCGCTAAATCGTGCTCAGAAAAACTCGCTAAAATTTAGTAGCCGCTAACATACGGTAATTTAAAACTTATTTCGTCACTTGTGAAGTAATAAAGGATATCAGCTTATAAATACCTCTTGTCGAGAAATCAATGACACTCCTGTTTCGTTTGCAATCACTCTTGACTTGAAATGAAACGTAGTACCGCGTATAAAGATGCTCTCAAAAATATTTCTGTAAGCTGACTTCTTACGACCAAAAGTAGCTGTGTCCTTTGGAAATTGGCGAATCTGATTCCCTCACTGTTTTCTATTCGCTGATAAAACACAATCGCGCACTCGTTCTTTTTGAAGGTGGAAATTTTCTTGATTTTTGGCTTAAAATCGCTGACTATTCGCTCAGAGAAAAATCGGTCTCGTAGTCTAATTGTTAAATTGTACTTACTATACGTTATGTGTAGTGACTTCGAACAATCTCTGAAATTCTTACAGTATGTATATATTACTTTACAATAATGTTACTATATAAACATACAATGACTGGTGATAAACCCACTCTCCATTGTCTTTAATACAATGACCGACGGATAGTACTCGTTGGCTAGGTAGTTGCAAATCACGTGCTTTAGCACACGACTCATCCCGCACCCTCCACATGGAAAGCATTTGATTTTCTCTTGGTTCTTGCTACTGTACCATTTTCACTCAAACTACAGGAATTCCTGGGATGAAGACGTTTGCCACATGCTTGTTCCTTTTCTTTTTTACGAGGTCGTCAGAATAAAATCCTTTAGTTAATGCTACTCTTAAACTGAATTTTAATTGCCTTTTTTTTATTTAATTTTACTAAGGGCTCTACCCGTGAGTGAAACACCCAAATTCATTAGTTTGGATTCCCGCAAAAACACACTCTATATGCTGGTTAACTAAATTTAAGAAAGAACACTTCTAAACAGATCTCTGATAACCAATTTTAAGCAATAATCCAGTAAAGGTTAATTGGAAAAAGTATAGTTGTCTGCTTAGGGAATGATTGCGTACAGCCTTGTTTTTACTCTCTTGAGGAAACTTTAAGCAGTATTTTTCCTGGAGGACAGGTGAGAACAGCACCAACAGCAAAACCCAGTGGGGCCTGCAAGGAGAAAACAAATCTAGTGACTTTGAGGCATAAAAGATGCAGTGTATTACTACTGCCGAGCCTCGCAGAAAAATTGAAGGGCAATCATAAGCTTAACTGAGCAAGTGTTTACACGCATCGTAAAGCAAACAAATAAGCTATAATCGTTAGCTTTACTCCAGGGTTTATTTAGGCGAACCAAGATATAGTTGGCAATAAAACCCACATCATTCACGGCAAGGTGCATTAATTACGATATGACGTCGAAACAGTACAACCAACTTACCGGTGCTGTTTTCTCGGTGCGCTCTAGCCTGTATTTCTTCAGTAATCTCACCAGAGTCAGTTTGATTTCCAGCAAAGCAAATCTCATGCCGACACAGTTGTGAGGACCATGTCCAAACGGCATGAATGTGTAAGGATGTCGCTTTGCTTTCTCTGCCTCGGTAAACCTGTCAAAGACGATGCAAGGCAATCTATAACTGACAACGATTTTGTTGGATAAAGTAGAATAAAACGGTTGAAACGATGCTAAAAGGAGACTAGCTGAACGACAACGAATATCACGTTATACATCAAACGCGAGAGACAGTGTTTCATCGGGATATCCAAACACCGAGAAGAGAGTTGAAAATACGACGCGCAGCGGAGTATTTTCTGAATCGAAAAAAAAAAAAAAACTAAGGAGTAAACGGAGAAATAAAATCGTAAAAATCTATGTTAACTGAGACCGGGTATCAAAACCTTCATGATTATGACGTTCTTTGTTTTAACTTGAGTTCAAGAAGTTGATGGAAAAGGAAGGAGAATCGATTAAAAAATAGCTAAGATAAACAACAGGGATCGTCTCTTCACCTCTCTGGATCAAACTTTTCCGGCTCTGGCCAAATCTCTGGGTCATGATGAATTGCATAACATGGAATCATGACCGGCATTCCTTTTGGAATTGTCACTCCTTTGATAGTGCAGGTCTCGTTGCAATCTCTCTGGAGCCTTAAGTGGAAATAAATTACAGTTAAACAACTAGAAGCTGTCGCCAGCATACAAAGATGTGATAGGTCTTTCGACCTAACAATGATTTCTGAAAATGGGAGTGTTGTGGTTTTATAAAAAAACACCTTGACTTCGTTTTTGCGGTTATTGCAACGTGATTATTACGGCTTTCTGTTGATAGAACATTTAGAGATATGCTTGAAAGTGTCATTTTTGACGAATCAAGATGCTCAGTAAATCTGGATCCTGATGTTTCAAGTAATGTAAAGCACAATCTGCAAAATTGTCAGCAAACCAGTTATCATTAACAAAAAAAAAACAAAAATGTTAAAGTGTTCGATTTTGAATTGAGGCGGAGATGCAAACCTTCAATTCGGTATTTTCACCGTTTCCATAATACACCTTGTTTACCCTAAGTCAATACCCAACAGCATTACCTAGTGTTGTATTTCTCACATACTTACATAAACCCAGGAGGATACATTCTCATTGCTTCATTAATGACCATGTCAAGGTAATCCATCTTGTGAAGAACATCATATGACGGCGATACCTGCAGGAAAAATTGTTATTCAACGAGATTTTAAAATGAACAAAAAACACATTTCATCATCACACAAGGACCAGAACAGTTCTACACGGGCATGTGAAAATAGCACAGAATTTTTCTGGCATTGTTATAAAATGTCTCCGGTCTTCAGTGCCCAGTTGTTTAAAAGGTGTATAACTCTATCCACCGGATAAGTCGCCATCCAGTGGATAAGTATCGACAAAACAAACCACGCTATCATCTGGATAGTGATTTATCCAGTGGATAGCGATATCCATCCTTTGAAAAACTGGGGCCAGGTCAGTAAATGCCTGTTCCTTTTGTCTTGTTATCTTCTTGTTCTCCTTGTCATTCACTTTGAGGGTCATAAGTATCTTGGTGGGAGACCTCGGTTAGGCTTAGAGGTACGGGTTAGTACTTGGTTAAGACCTCGGTTAGGGTAAGGGCGGGACATTATAGTTACATACCTCGTCTCCAGGCCACATACGGTCAATCTCGTCCCTCAGTTTGTCTTGCACATGCGTCTCAGTGGCGAGATGATAACAAACAAACCCCAGAGTGGTACTGGAAGTTTCATATCCAGCGAGAAGGAACACAAGACTTTGGGCCAGAACATCATTATTATCAATTTTTTCTCCTCCTGTTTCATCTTTTGCATCTAGCATTAATTGCAACATATCTTTCCGCTGTGAACAAAGGATGAAAAAACAATGCAAGATTACAGAAGTAAATTGGTTCTTCATTAAAATGCCATGGCCTAAAACAAAGTTCCGACGACATTACACTAACTGGGATAATCTACTTACATGAACTTTGCTGTTGCCATTTGCTTTTGTCCTCTCAGCGATAATGTTTGCTGCTACCGCCCCAATCTTTTCAAAATCAAAAGGATCTGGGAGATACTTGAGTAAACGGTCTCCAAATGGTACAAGCACTACCAAAATAAAGTTGCAAAAGATACGGTAAAGTTAAAACTTAAGCGAAAAACTAAAATGGTTCATAAAATGTCTAACGGTATGCAGATCTAGAGTAGTGTCAAATTAGGGGTTTTAATGAAAGACCAGCTGGGTTCCATGTAAACAAAATGGAGCTTTAGATTGCCTGTGCATCTGACCTCTTCTCTAACCGTGTTTCATTACTAATTTGATAAATTAATTTCATCATTGAGTATTATTTACGTTTCATAATAATGTATTGGTAATACGTATCAAAAGTTTCAAGAGGGGCAAGTAATTCCTTACTCATTATGCCAATAATAGGGTGTGCTGCCATGGCCTTCTTTGCTAGTTCAGTGATTGGATCATTTTCAACAGTTTGTGTTTCCGCCTTGACTCCAAATGCTGTTGACAAAATTACTTCCATAGTCAGACTCTGAAGCCACCTAGAAAACAAATGAGAATAAAATGAATTCACATTTTTACGAAATCCTTTTATTACTGGTGGGTCTACCCCAACTGAACAGAGATGGGGAACGGAAAGACACGCAAAGAGGGCTGCGAGATGCGAGAGGGAATTACGTGAGCAGCAGAAGGGGAAAGCATGATAGAATGGCAACATTTTCATAAATTAAATTAGTAGATTTTAGAAGAACTTCTGACTTCATTACTCGACAAGGTGTGGTAAAATTTTATTTTGTGTATTTTGCCCAAATGAGAAATGATTCTCGACCCAGCCTTAGCAGGCAATTTTAAATAAAACATTTGAAATGTCAAATTTACAAAATTCTAATCTGTGACAACTGGCCTGGGGCCAATGCAGAATGCTACACTCATTTAGTTAATTGCTACCTGTGAAAATCAACAGTCTCTCCTGTCTTGGAAATTTTATCCACTTTTTGCATTAAAGTGTCCATTGCTTCATTCATGAACGTCATCATCTAGGAATTAAGATAAACTTTAAGTTAGACCTGACATAGTATAGGAATCCTTCAACCTTCCATGCATGAAATCGATCATAATTATGCAAGCTTTTTTTATCAAAGTTAACTAAACCCCGAATTTTCTATGGGAACCACGGACTAAATTTCTAAAGCCTCAGTTTATACATCATTATTAGGCGACTAGTGTTATCTATATTATTCGTACTCCATTTTGATAGGGTCAATCAATTATGGCCACCAATGTCAGACGTATCCAAAGCCCCTCTCAAAACCAAAACAGTCTGTGGTAAGGTAAGGCAATAATAAAAACAACTGACCCTGCCCAATGGAATATATTTTAGTATAGAGCTATATAAATGAAGGTATATATAAATATTATACTCATTTAACGACTGAGGAGGTATATAGGTTAGATAAGTCAAGATAACACTTTTCACCAGCAACATTGACTTTTATGGTAGAAATAATTTAATTCGGAGCAATGACCATTAATTTATTAACTTACATGCTTCATTTTAGATGTACTGAAGGTTGGCGACAACGTATTACGAACATCTCTCCACTTCTGACCAGGTAAAACTGTTAACATTCTGTTATAAGGCTCTGGGATTTCCAAAAGACTCTGATAATCAAAATAAATGAACATCTGTGATTCGAGATTTTGAACATACGCCATAATTATATGTGGGATAGGTCTAAGTACATTGCAATTCTTCTAAGGACTAAGCTGCTGTTTTCAGATTCTTGAAAGAGGCATTCAATTCATTAGTGTAAAAGAAACAATAAAAAGGGCCCCATTTTCCCGTGAAGTACGCCTCCTTACTAGCTACTGTATTATGCATGCATGATCGGCCATAAATTTACAAAGAAACGACCCCAACCCGATGCAATTTAACCAAGTTAACCAAGACTGAATGTGCAGTCAGATGTCTTAGCTCTTAGCAGGCTTAGGATTCTACGTTCATGAACATTACAGCGTGGTGTCGGATCTCGTGGCGTGGTGGTATTATTGTGATGCTTAGCGAGTTCTTAGCAAGCACTCTTCATAAAACTGCAGATTTTCACGTGTTCGTATTTCCTTTGAGTGACAGTCATCACCCAAAGCGGCAATTATTACCTTGGGTAATCTACCGTCCCAAAAGCCAACCAACTGACCGACCGTGGGAGTGAATCTGCTTGACTCTACGACACTCCAATGTTGCACTTTGCAAAATAGTCGTAAAAAGTTTATGTGTACAAAGCAACCTTACCTTTCTATCGTGAAACATTGGAAATTTTTTAATCAGAATCTCTTTAATCATGTCTGGATCACCAACCATGAGAAACGGCTGACGGAAAAAATACATTCTAAAAGGAAATAAAATGAACATACAAGTAAGTTACCAATAAAACATTTAATAATTTAGAATCAATTATCAGTCATACTGAAGGGGAGACAAGGTGGCCTATTATGACTCTTGATTGAATGGTCTCACTAGGTCAATATTGTGTTACATAGTTTTGGGCAAGACATATTTCATCTTTTACAGGAGGACATATGTTTTAGTAGTGAATGGTTAGGGAAATCAAACAGAATGATGGGAGCCAACCTGCCATGCATGCTATATGGAAACTGCGATAATTGGTTCTAGAGTACTAGTGTCCATAATTTGCTTTTTCCTCTATAAAATGTGCAGGAAATAGCGCAATGCACTCGCATGACGTAAGGTGTGGCGTGCTTCATCGCGAAGTGATCGACCAATGCAACCCTAGCATGCGCCATGATTTCTGAAATGAACATATGGCTAACACTATGAATAAATCATGCTTTGAACTTAAATAAGGAAATTGAATTGGAAACTGGTGATGACTGAGATTATGCATACCCAAACACCTTGCCATATTTTGTGTACCATTCCTGATGACGTAGTGGCACATTGTTTCGCTGCAGGAAAAAAGAAATAAATTATAATCATGGCAGTGTTAGTCTTATAAACTTAGAAATAACAAGTAAATCTACTTTAACCACAGATAACATCACATTGGGATCGAGATCTCGGCCTTATAAAAGTACAATATACACTGGAATATTACAATCAAATGCTGGAAGCAACAGGCTAGGGATAAGTTAGACTACAGATAACCATAGCAGAATGTTATACAGGCTCTAGCTATAGCACAATAGAGCGGGAGAATAAAGATCAACCTACATCAAATAGCATCCCTCTTGAATTTCCCAAGAATGGCAGCGGTGTTGGCCCAGTGATTCCAAGTTTCTTGAACACAGTAAACGGCGCAAAACCATACCTTGGAGATAAAAAGTGAGAAAGCTAATTTTCTTAGCATCATTTTCAAATTCGATACGAAAATTAACAGTTAGAATCATTTCTGCGTGCATTTCATCTAGACTGCTACAGAAAACAAGTGCTAGTAAGCTGCTAATCAGACTAACTTGAGTTCTTCGACATAAATAGCTCCTTGCGCTTGCTTAACTATTCTACTGCGATACTCGTGGACTTGTGGCAAGTCTTGTAAGGGGCCTTATTACAGGCAGGGGCAAACGTCAGACCGGCTCAACTCGGATCCTTTTACAGACTTTTAGCGGAGTTCACGCGGGCGTGAGTGGAGCATCCATGCCAAGGCGAAACGAGGAGGGGGAGTCCCAAGACAACCCAACAGGGGATGGAGCGTTTCCTTGGCGGCAAAATGGTTGGCGCATTGGTCACTTTGGAAGCTGGACATTCTTGTCCATTCTTGTCCCCAGAGCTCACGATCCTTCTGGTCTTTTCTTTTCGCTCCCAGTTTCTGAGCATGCGCAGAATACTCGCTCTATATTTTTCAGCCAAACAGATTTGTCAGATTTGATGATGAGTCAATGAATCCCGAACGCTCGGTGTTGGAGGCATCCCTAGCGCAGACCAGAAAGATCTTGGGCTCTGGGGACAAAAATGTAAGCTGAATGAATAAAAAGACGTAAAGAAAGTGAGCAGGCGGAAGTATTTCTTTGTAAATTTTACTCGCACTATCCCTTATTAAGTGTTCTACAACGTGGAAAGTTATGACAGTTGTTAAATAGGAACATTTTAAATAGTTGTGGAGCTGAACATAAAATATATCGCACAAATTAAAACAGCAAACATTCTCTATACTAATACCGTTCCTGCGGCTGACAAACTAGAAAGTTTACTTGTGCTGACATGAAAGCGAGTTCAGAATCATTCAATCACTGAAGCTAAGAACATAAGTTGCTGTACTCGGGAAGGGACGATGATGCACACCTGAGCGGGGTCGCCATGTTGTTAAGTAGGAAGGCAGCCAGCTGTTTAATTTCTTGGTCACCTGTGAATGATCGAATTATCACGGCACGGTTCAACTCACGTTATATTAGAACTAGCATCGTCCAAGTGTATGCCCCAACAAACGATGCTGATGAAGAGGCAAAAGATGTCTTCTATGAACAGGTGCAAAGCGTCCTTGACAAAATCCCAAAACGTGATATAGTGATCCTGATGGGGGATTGGAATGCGAAGGTTGGGGATAAACAAGACGGGGAAGAAGGAGTGGTGGGCCGACATGGACTGCATGGGGAAAGGTCAGAGAATGGGGAGCGCTTCGTCGAACTGTGTGCAAACAACAATATGGTCATCACAACAACTTTGTTTCCACACAAGGATATCCATAAACACACATGGGTATCACCAGACACTCGCACCAAGAACCAGATCGATCATGTGGCTGTCTGTGGAAAGTTTAAAAGATCAGTGCTAGACACCCGTGCATTTCGGGGGGCCGATGCCAACAGTGATCACCACTTAGTCATCGCAAAGATCAAGTTGCGGCTGTGCAGAGTAGAGAAGAAAACAAACGGATTAAAGAAGTACAACACCGCCAAGCTCAAAGTGCCCGAGGTGGCTCAGAAATTTAAAATCGAGCTTCGAAACAGATTCAGCTGCCTGGCAGATGATGAGGCAAACAACACTCATGATCAGGCTCAAGTCCAAGATCTGGAAAATGACTGGACAAAGATCAAGGAAACGTACCAAAAGACAGCTGAAAAGGTTCTGGGGTTTCGGTCAAGGTCGAACAAACCATGGATTAGTGCTGAAAGTTGGAAGGAAATAGACAACAGGAGAGAGTTGAAAAGGAAAATGGATTCCACCAGGTCAGAAAGGGTTAGGGAACAGCTTAGAAACGCATATTCAGCCAAAAACAAGGAGGTGAAGAGACAACTAAAGAAAGACAAGAATGACTGGGCAGAGAAGGTCGCTGAGGAAGCACAGAAAGCCGCAGAGCAGGGCCACCTCAAAACAGTTTATGATGCTACCAGAAAACTGTCAACCAAGAAGGGAAAGACCATAGACATGATAAAGAGCAAAGATGGAGTGCTGCTGACAAAACAAGATGAAATTCAAAAACGATGGAAGGAACATTTCCTTGAAGTTTTGAATCGTCCAGCACCTGAAGATACAGTCGAATTTGATGAGGATGACGAGATTCCTTAATCGGAAATTAATGTTGATGCACCAACAAAGGCTGAAATCCGCACAGCTCTCAAAGAGATGAAGAACGGAACGGCTGGGGGAGTTGATAGTCTGACCGTTGAGATTCTAAAGGCAGACTTAGAGACATCCGTGGATATCTTATATCACCTCTTGCATAGGGTGTGGGAGCAAGAACAAATACCAGAGGACTGGCAGCGGGGATTGATAGTGAAACTTCCAAAGAAAGGTGATTTAACCGAATGCAACAATTGGAGGGGCGTAACGCTTATGGTGGTTGCAGCAAAAGTTTTGGGCAGAATCATAATCACACGAATACGGGATGGAATTGATGATAAACTGCGTCAAGAACAGGCAGGCTTCAGAAAGGGCCGCGGTACAACGGAGCAAATATTTATACTGCGGAATATCATTGAACAGTGTATTGAATGGAACGCCAACCTTTATGTGTGCTTTGTTGACTTCGAGAAGGCATTTGATTCTGTAGATCGCTCTGTACTCTGGAAGATTATGAGAAGCTACAACATCCCTGAGAAGATTGTAACGATGGTGAAAGTGATGTACTGTGGAAGTGAGTGCGCGGTAATTGATGGGTCAGGTGTGTATGATTGGTTCGAGATCAAGACCGGTGTTAAACAGGGTTGCTGTATGTCCGGGTTTCTTTTCCTGCTTGTTGTGGACTGGGTTATGAGGAAGACCACCAAACATGGGAACACAGGCATCAGATGGAAATTCAATAACTTCCTAGAAGATCTTGATTTTGCCGACGACCTAGCCCTGATCTCAAGCAGTGGAAGGCATATCCAGACTAAAGTCAGCAACCTGGGACGATATGCAAAAATGACAGGCCTCAGAATCAATACAGCACAGACCATGATGATGAGCTGGAACAACCCCGCAGGCAGACAGGTACAGGTCAATGGAGAAGAGCTAGAAACAGTGTCGAAATTTGTTTATCTAGGAGGAACAGTGACCCAGGAAGGGGGTTCAGCCGAAGACATCAAAAGCAGACTTGGAAAAGCCAGAGCAGCATTTAGCAAGCTTAGAAACATATGGAAGAGCAGCCAGCTGAAATTGAGAACTAAGCTGAAGATCTTTAAGTCCAATGTTGTAGATGTCCTGTTATACGGATGTGAAACTTGGCGTATGACTAAACTAGATGCGACCAAGCTGGACGTATTTCTGCATAAAAGTCTGAGAAGGATTATGAAGATCTATTGGCCTATGAAAACATCAAACGAGGAGATTCGAAACCGGGCTAACATCAGCACCATCAGTGAGCAAATCTTCCGGCGGCGATGGAAGTTCATCGGCCACATCCTCAGAATGGATCCAAGCAAACATCCCAAGACGGCATTAACATGGGCCCCGGAGGAAAGGCGACGTCGTGGCAGACCCAAGGAGACTTGGCGCAGAACTGCCGAGAGGGAGAGAGCAGCTTTGGGGTTCGGTTCGTGGAGTGAGGCGGCGGCGGCTGCTCGTGACCGTGCGGCATGGCGGGGGAGAGTGTCCGGCCCTATACTCACGTAGGGTTATGGTTTAAATGAATGAATGAAGAACATAAGAAGAAGCTGTACACAGCAACATGGATGGAAAGAAAGAGGTGTTCGTGTTCGTGTTCGCGGCTCGTAAAAATATTCCCTCATATTATATGTTAACCCCCCCCCCCCTGGGGGGGCACTCCCATATATGACTCCTATAGGTATATGCCGCTGTGAAGGGTATGGTTTAAAGCAGTTTAGTCTAGGATAGGGTATAGAAATCAGAGAGTTTTGGTCTGGAATAGCGTACCATTGGCCGGGTAACTGATCAGTGGCATGAAGAACTCGAAAGAGAAAGAGGCTCGATGTAGTTTTTTTAGCCCTAGGGTGGTTGTTTTGAAAATGAATATTATCTTGGAAGCCAATCTTCGATTTTTGTCAAACTTCACTATAATGATCACATATGACCAAAATTTTGATTTTCTGCTGGTTTCATAGGAACAAATGTTACCATAGCAACGATAATCATCTTTTGTTTTTAAAGAAGCCTTATTTGCTCGAAATCTAGACTAACTCTTGGTATTCATTTTCTGTAGATTGACCACCTGTAGACGAAGCGCAACATTTTAAGCGCAACATTTTGTGGTTTCCTACAATTGACAGTCGATATCTATTTGCCATTTGGTCCTTTTGGTATTTCCCTTTTTTTCAAAGTGGAAATTGGAAATTGAGAATTGCGAACTAAGTTTATCGGAGTTGTTTTAACTTAATTTAGCTTTGGAAAATCGACTTTTGTGTTTGAATTTTGAATTTGAAATCGACTTCCAAGTTCGAATTTTGAATTTTGAATTTTGATGGCCACTCTCGGTCACCGTAAGAGAACAGGACAAAGATACGGACGGACAGGGGAGCAACAATAATAAATCCCTTATTTGATGGTTTAACATATAATACACGTGAATATTTTGCTTATTGCTCGTAAAATACTACGCAACTCGCCAAATATCCGCGTGTATTGTATGTAGGCCATCGAATCAGGTCAATAAGGTGTTTATAGCGCTGTCAATTTTTAAAATTCTTTCCGTGTCGTTCACCGCCATCTCACTCAATGACCAAACATTGAGTTGCATCATCACGTTAATTCAGAATTAAATGAGGCCAGGGGAGCTCCGCTTTTGGACTTGTCAAAATCTATATATATTACAGAGAGCGTATTGCGTGACGCCGACAAAAACCGCTCAACCGCAAGATTGAGCGGTTGAGCGAAAGGTAGCATCTATTCTTGGTTTTCATGTTACGTCATAAAATTCTGAAATCAAAATTTAATAGGCCTGCTAAACTTTTGATATCACTAGGTGTAAGATAAACTACAAATATATCTTTTCGCAAATTTCCAGCTTGGTTGTGCCCTTCGTTTTAAAAACAGAGCATTTTGAATATTCGAGTTCTCCGCCGTATGTGATATCAAGCTGAGTGCCGTGACAAAGTTGTTTTGATTCAAAAAAGGCCTTTCCTTTCCATTTTTGCAGATCGAACATTCCCAATGAACTAAGTGCTGTTTATGTGAAAGTGTAATAGATCATGAGCCAAAAGTAGTCGCTATTAATAGGAAAATTAAGTTCCAGATGGTTTCTCTGACTCACGGCGGCCATATTTGTGCCCCTCGGAAGGACACAAATATGGCGTCTCCATACTGAGCTTTATAAATTTGCGTGGAAAGTTTCAGGCAAACAACTTGCAAACGGTGCACCGCACAGACCTGAGATTTGGACAAATCGTTTATCTATTTATCTTCTATAATATCTGAAATTCATAGCTTCTGTCGTTGAATGGTTTCGATTTTATTTTTTTATTGCGTGACAGTGAAAACCACCAATAGATCTTTGTCAAATGGTAGTAGTAAAAGGTAGCATAGATCTTTGTCAAATCAATGTGCTGTATGTGCATCGCTCATTCTATACATACATACCAATAAAACAGGATGATCAGGAATCCAACCAAAAGTGTAACCCAGTGATCGTTCGCAAACTGCGCTATTATTTGCAGAAAATCAGCCATCTTTCTACTTGTATTTGTTTCTTCGTAGAGCAACGCTTCTTGGGCTCAGCGGAAGATTAAATCAATAAATCTATCGTCCCTTCTTGTTCTGTTAACTTCTTTTCTACAAAAAGACAAAAGTTGTACATTTACTAACGAGACTATTTCTCGTTTATTTGTATTACTGTGACGCAACCCGCGTTGCGATAACGGGGCTAAACTTCTCGAGGAAACACGCAACAACAAAGTAAAACAATAAACATTTGATACAAAAAGATAGCACTAAATAGCAGTATTACTTAATTGACTAGTTACTCTAATTGCTAAATGTAAACCACGCGCAAATATGTTAAAATAAAAGAAAAAAAAGAATTAATTACAAAAGAAAAAGAACTAACGTTACAGGTTTATAACTTGCCAATGTTTTTTTTTTAGTTCGTGTTCACCTTGCGTTTCTTTCGTTGTCCTTGTTCTTGAACCCAAAAAAGAAACCCAAACACACACAACATCCAAATATCAATACCCTACCACACAACGCCGCTCCTTACTTGTTCCAAACTACTGGCCAGGTAACTTCGTTTTCCGGTTCACTTCGCTACTCCGGACTCCGGCACACATAGTTTCTCCGTCTCACTACGGTTTACTTCGTAATTCCGCCTCGCTCCGTTTTCTCTGGTTTACTTCGTAACCGTGAATTCCTCGCACACCAAGCTTTTTCCCCGACAAACGAGTCTTTGTCGTGAACTTCAGGATAGCTTCTGCTAATGACTTCTCAGCAGTGACGGTGCTTCTTTCAACCTTTCATCACTGATCTTCTTCACCACAACGTTCGTTACTGCACACACCGAAAACCTTCTCTCAACTATTTCTCCACAAAACGTTATATATGAAACGCAGGTGAACCTACAATTAACTACTAATTTACACTAAAACTGACTTACGATTAACAACCAATTTACAATAGGGCTGACTTACAATTAAAACAACTAGCAATAAATTACAATAAAGGTCCTATAGAATTGATTATGCAACAACTAACTATTACACTTTTAGAAAATAAAAGTTACGTAACAGCGAAAAGAAAATAAATGTAGACAATATACTAGGGGAACAAAACTAATTACAAAATCAACAAATAGAAATTCCGTGACAATTACACACACCGGTCAACTGACACTCTGACGACTATCCGAAGAACAAAATAAGTTAAAATCTGTTAGCAAATGCTTTACCTGAAGAAATTCAAGGAACGCTTATGTACTTGCTTCACTAAATATCTTGGTATTAAACACCAACAGTTTTTTTTCTCTCTCTCTGATTGAAATATGTTTAATTTTCAGCTTTGCACGACAGCTTATATAGCTGAGCTTTGCATAATTTCAGATCATTTGTCCGCGATCGAATCTGTAATATCTAAATTTAGTCACAGATGTCATGCCGGAATGGCGATGTCACGTCAGTGACGAGAATAATGTAAAATGTAGCTCTGTGTACTGGAGGTTTTGTTACTATTAGTTTCATCAAAGATAATTCGATAAATTCATTCTAGAGAAGAAGAAAAGAACGTTTTTCTCTCCTCAAAACAGATGCATCTCACGCTGAGTTCCATCAGCTTAGTAGTTGATGTATTCACCGGAAGTGCGTAACGGGTATAAACGACACCATGCTATTTTAATAACTGGGTATATTTTAGATGTCTCAATTGTTCGGCTACTTGTATAATTTTTAAAGTGACCTGACCTTGGATCTTCGAGGAGCTGATGCAACATGTTCAATTATAGCAGATTGACCGCTGCTAATCCTAATAGCAATACAGTAAACTGGTCAAAGTGCGCTCATAGTTTAGTTCTTATATCAATGAACTGGGCAATACATTTCTTTGCACAAAGGTAAAAACAAGTATAAAATTGCGTTAAGGCTGCTCGATGCCGCTTATACTTCTGTATTTTCGTGCGACGAGATCATGTAAAACGGAACTGACCTCATGGTATTTTTTGGGGGAATATAAATAAAGTTAAAAGTGGTTAAAAATTGTGATATTGCTTACTGCAGCGATTTACCAAAAGAGGAACCTCTCCAATATTTAATATTTAATGGTCCCTGATGATTTCAAATTTTTATCTTGTCAATATATTGCAAATTGTATGTGCAGTTTCAATTTCTTTTGTTCATAAACGTTGCCTCACTTTATCAGCAAAAGACATCAGAGATCACTGAAATTTAGAAGGAAATATTTATTAAGTGGTTATCCCTCCTTACTTTGGCTGTTGTTACGTACAGGAAGAGACCTCTATCAAACCCTATCAACCAACAAGTACCGTCGCTTGCATCATTCCTCCAGTAGTGCTCCTACTTAAAATTTCCCCTTTTAGGATTTTAGCCTCGGCTAAACGATAAAACATTTCTATTCTAGACATGACGTCGAATGAATCTGGTACAAGATCAAGCATTTTCGTCCAACATTTTTGCATGACTAACGATATTTGATTTCAAATTTAATTTCCTTCTATTCGGTTCGCAAGAACTTGATTTCAGGAATATCGCCAAACCCCATTTATGGTTGAATCAAGTAATCAAAAGGCCGCATACCGAGTGGGGCCTCCATTCTTTTCAAAGCCTTTCGTCAAAACAATCATGTGCAAGGGATTTTCAACCATCCCGTTCAAAGGTGAGGGAGAGGGGAAAACGAGAAGAGCTTCTCGTTTTCCCCTCTCCTTAGCTTGGATGCAGGCTAACCACCATGGCACGTTATACGCGTATCACTATAAAGAGCCTTCTTCGCGGGAAAGAGCGTTGCGTGACGAGCCCAAACAACGGATGCGAAAAGGACTAGTATTACTATCAAAACTTCTCAAGAGTCCACGTAGGAGAGTCCACGTTGCAGCTTTTACGTTGTCACTTACAAGTACGTTGCTTTCACGCCGTCACGGGCCTGGGAACGACATTGTTAGGAACACTGAAATTCTTCCACAGAGTTTCGCCAATTGAACACTAAGCACCCGACTGCAAAAAGGGACTGGCGAGTGTTTTTTTTCTTGCTGTCTTTATTCTACGGTTTTTGTTAACCGACAGGTATTAGCATACAGTCCAAGTCTTTTAAGTTACAAGCAAACGATTCCAACTTTGAAAACTGTTCAGCCCAACAGTTTTTCAAAAACCCGTATCTTCCTTTCTTCAATTTTTGTGCATTCGTACCTCCCATTGTATTTGCTGTGTCATTGAAATGTTCCTTTACTGGTTTAAGTGTTCTATGTCTAAATTTGGCTAAAATCCGTGACACAGTTCTTTTAAATAATAACATTATTGCGAGATGCTCTTGTGTTCCAAATGCGTCGCGTGATATTGTAAGATGTTACTTTCTTGCGCATGACCCTGAGAAAAATAAGCGACTGCTCGTATACCAGAAATGATGGAGTTGTTTGATGGAAGGGTCTTTTAACAGCATACTTTATTCTAGCACTTGCACATTCTAAAAGTTGAAAACTTACGATTGCCTATTAGCAATATGTGAAAGTATTTGAAAAAACCATAAGAACACCCAATTTACCTTTGATTTCGTGGACTATTTCAAAAACAACACAATCAATGTAATATATAGATTTACTGATTTAGCCGAGGCTAAAAGCAGAGCTCTACACTTATTTCTTGAGAGCCGTGCTGACTTGTAAAGTAACAACAATAACTTTAACGTATTGCAAACACCAGGGAAAGTGATGATAGCGAATGGTAACCGGTAATTCTTCATTTATTTCACTTGTATATTTTCTTACTTTACTTTACTCTACTCTACTCTTCCGTATATATTTTATTTGTTTAAAGTATTGGGCTCAGCTCGTGCACTGGTAGTGCCAGTGGCGTTTGGTCGGACGGACAATCGAGCACGGAGCTCCGCTAATAATATACTGTGCCAACATCAGACCATTTAGTGGCGCTAAACAATACCAGTAAATATCGCTGGAGAAGTAAATTTAAAATACTTTTAATTATGAAATTGTAGAAGCATATTTTGGGATTATTTAAAAATATATTTCTTAATACGTGCTCGAGCGTTCAGATAATGGAGCAACCCGGCCTTAATAAAAGATTATGTATTGTTTACCTTGAAAACTCAGAATTCTAGAAAGAACTGTAAATTATGGGAAATAATTATTGTAAGGAATTAATTCACTTGTTATTGCGAAATTAACTATTTTCCTTGGAAGGTGTTTTCAGCTGTTAGATTGGAAATAAGAAGATTTACCGAAACGAACCACTTGATTAGAACGAGGAACCGTTCGCACCTTTACAACTCAAACTGGCATATTGATTAGTTTTACTGAACTCATTTTAACCTAAGTTTGCTCGCAAGGGTTGACACCTTCGACATGTTCGAATTTCCTTGTTCGCAGCTGAACTACTTTTCGTTACATTTCCTACACTTCTTCGATAGTAAACTAGAATCCTTTTCGGTAAAAACTAAGGTAAAGTTATTAGCTTTTAACCTAACGAGTTGTTTTCCTGTTAGTATTAGAATCTAGTTCTTAAGATATTTCTTACATTACAAAATTTTTTACTAACAAAGAAACCATTACATCATTTCGGTTTCCTTTGCTCTCGAGAGATGGGACATCTGGAAACACCTAGTTTTCGCATATCAATAGCTCTTAATCGTGCGGAAAAGTAAGTTAATTTATGCGGTCCACATAAATAGAACTGCCTTGTAACCCTCAATCGATTTAGTCATGACTGTCAACCTGCTCGATACCGTTAGGAGAAGAGCTTGTATTCTGAAGACCACTCAAGAATAAACTTGCAGAAACGAAGACTTCTGGCCTTGTACTTCTACTTAAATCTGTCCCGCAACAAAATGTTACTTGTCAAAAGATAAAAAGCTTCTAAACCAACTAAAACGATACAGTATGCTAGTTAACTTAATTTAACTCAATCTGCCGATTTCTGGCTCGAGAAAAAACAAATGGACCTCTGATAAACCATTTAAAATATAGACCAATATCAATTCTAAAAAATCTAGCCTTCTGCTGAGTAAATGATGGTGCAGAGCCTTATTTTTACTCTCTAGGGGAAATTTTTAGTATTATTTTTCCTGGAGAACAGCTGAGAACAGCACCAACGACAAAATCCAGTGGGGCCTGCAGAGAAAGGAAAACAAATTTAGTGCTTTTTGTGGCACAAAGATGGCTACAGTGAAAATGACTTTGAATGGTCGGACCAACCGCAGTTATTGTCGAGCCTCGCAGAACAACTGAAGAGGCTGATGAATCCACTGAACTGAGCAAGACTCCATGATATCATTGCTTACAAGCATCGACAAGTGTAATAATAACAATAATAATAATAACATACAATAATAATAATAACATACAAAATGAAATATACTTCAAATGTAATATACAAATGTAATTAATATACAAATACACTTAATTAACCACTCCCCGAGTACGTTTCAAGGACCACTTTGAACAAACAATGGGAACAAACACTGAATATTTGTGAACAAAAAAACCGCAACCGTTGACTAAACGTTTCATAGGCAAACCATGATATTTTAAAATATGTACTAGAACATAATTAAGAACCGTACTCACAAAAAACGTCTACACGATAAGGATCCATGAACAATGTCAGCAAAATGCCATGTACTGTGTAACTAACATACCGGTGCTGTTTTCTCGGTGCGCTCTAGCCTGTATTTCTTCAGTAATCTCACCAGAGTCAGCTTTATTTCCAGCAAAGCAAATCTCATGCCGACACAGTTGCGAGGACCAAACCCAAACGGCATGAATGTGTAAGGATGACGCTTTGCTTTCTCTGCTTCGGTAAACCTGTCAAAGGCCCGCAAATGAATCAATGTTAATCCGAAAAGTTTTAAAGTAGTTTTGACCCATAACTACTTCACATAGCATAAAGTACGACGGAAACGTACTGCTGAATGATGAATAACAAACCAAATTTTAGATCAAAAGTCCTTAACTAATGTATAGACAATTCTCAGTACTGGATAACGTATAATGGCAGTGGGCAGTAACGATGATAGAGCCTCTCTATGGGTACCAATGATCTTCGTTTTCTTCGCAATTTCTTTTGCAAACCTTTGGGTGTTTTGACATAATACCATTAATAATGACATTATCAGTGGAGTATTTTTGTCGTTTTCAATGGCTTCATGTGGTTTCGTGGCAGTGATAGTAGCCTCCTGTTGTCAAAATCGCAGTGAAATGTGGTCAAATGCCAAAATTCAGAAATTACAGATAGTAGTGTAGTATTTATGACGAGTTTTGACAGTATTATATCTGAGCAATTTGATCACACGAATTGTGTTCAATTACAGATCTTCGCTTCAATCTTGAGATCTTCGTTTTTTCCCCGGTGATCTTCGCGTCTTCCATTTCTTCGAAAATACCCATAGAGAGGCCTATGATAAAACAAGACGAAAGAGGGCAAATTATGATGTCATGAGATGAAACAGAACAGAGAAAGAAAAAGCGTTGATGTAAATTTTATGAACATAGCATAGCGGTCTCCTCACCTCTCTGGATCAAACTTTTCAGGCTCTGGCCAGATCTCAGGGTCATGATGAATTGCATAACATGGAATCATGACCGGCATTCCTTTTGGAATTGTAACTCCTTTGATGGTGCAGGTCTCGTTACAATCTCTCTGGAGTCTAAGGTGGCAATAATTAAAATTGAAATTAGACAACTCAGCCATGAATCAAAGGAGAAAAGCTTTCACTTTTTTTACAGTAATGTGAATGGCCTTTCGAATACAATAACTTCAAAATAATGGTGTCATGTATAGTTGTATCAAGACCTGAAAACGAATTTTGAACGTATTACAGCATTCTAAAGAACATTCAAATTTATGCTTTGAGGTGTCATTTTAAGAAAACAACGCGTTTTGCTTTAATGATAAATCAAGAGTTTCTCCGCTCGCAAGAGCAACTCTAAATTCATGCAAACACATCACATGGTTTTTTTTCGTTCAACTGATTAAACATCGAGAGCAACTTAAGTAAAATACCAGATAAATGAAAGAACACTTTCAAGAGCAATCATGCATGCATATTATTTTACCAATGAATTCACAAAGGTCAGCAAACCAGTAATATTAGTAATTATAAGTGTCCGATAGTGAACCATTTTGAGATGGAAACTTTCAATATACAAATTGGAGGCCGATAAAAGCCTTCAATATCAAATTTTATGCTGACAATGCATTACCGAATACATAACAGTATTACATTTGCCAAGCGTTGCATTTCTCTCATAGACTTACACAAACCCAGAGGGATACATTCTCATTGCTTCATTAATAACCATGTCAAGGTAATCCATCTTGTGAAGGGCATCATATGACGGCGATACCTGCAGGTAAAATAATTGTTCAACGAGATTTTTTAATAAATAAAAAAAGTGGTAAGAGCATTATTGTCATCATCACACAAAGACCAGAAGAGATCTAAACGGGCGTCCGAAAGTAGCACAATACTTATGGCATACTTTTTATGGCTTTTTTATAAAATGTGTTTTGGACTCCAGGGAACTTAAAGGCACCCATCGCCACTTGAAGAGGTTCGTCATCTACAACAACGGGACTTTATTATGAACACCATTACCTTCAATGTCAGAATATACCATCTCATCATATTGCTATAATCTTTGGCGTTTTAATTTGTTCTTTATCGATTATGGGTAGAACTTCAAATAACTTTATAGTTAATTAAGGGCTTTTCAAAGTACGTCACCTGAATCGCATTGCTTTTCAAATAACTCTGCTACTGAATATTTAGAGATGGTTAAAAGAACCGATTGTATTTCTCTCAATATATAAATCACCTCCTAATCCCAAATTAGAGTTGCACCAACACCAACGAAGTTACATACCTCGTCTCCAGGCCACATACGGTCAATCTCATCCCTCAGTTTGTCTTGCACATGCGTATCAGTGGCGAGATGATAACAAACAAACCCCAGAGTGGTACTGGAAGTTTCATATCCAGCGAGAAGGAACACAAGACTTTGGGCCATGATATCATCATTATCAATTTTTTCTCCTCCTGTTTCATCTTTTGCATCTAGCATTAATTGCAACATATCTTTCCGCTGTAAACAAAGGATACAAACATTGGTTTTGAGAAGCTGAATTATAATCCAGCAGGTCCTTTTCACTTTTAAGTTGATGTTTAGTGTCAGCAACGCATCAAGACATGACACTAACTGGCATGGAATAATCTACTTACATAAACTTTGCTGTTGCCATTTGCCTTTGTCCTCTCAGCGATAATGTTTGTTGCCACCGCCCCAAGCTTTTTAAAACCAAAAGGGTCTGGAAGGTACTTGAGTAAACAGTCTCCAAATGGTAAAAGCACTAGAAAACAGAGTTGCAAATGACATGATTAATTCACAATGTTTAGGATTTGCTTAAATAAAAAACTATTAATGAAACTTCACAAAATGACAGATATGTATACTGAATGATGGCAAAAAGGCCCACCTGGTTTCTATTCCAAACAAGACGGCCGTGTGTGCATCCGACCATATTCTCCAAATACTGGGCTTGATGTACTAATATATTATTATTATTATTATTATTATTTGATAAATAATTAATTTTTCATAATATTGTATTGGTGTTAGGTATCAAATTCACAAACTTATATCATATTTACAAGTATTCACTTTAATATAAAAAAAACATTAATGCAGTATTTCTTACACATTATTCCAGTAAGAGGGCGTGGTGTCATGGCCTTCTTTGCTAGTTCAGTGATTGGATCATTTTCAACAGTTTGTGTTTCCGCCTTGACCCCAAATGCTGTTGACAAAATTACTTCCATGGTCAGACTTTGAAGCCACCTAAAAAACAAATGATAATTCAAACCATTCACATTTAGTCATTTCCAATTTAAGACCATTTATTACTGAAAGATCTACCCCAACTAAAAAGAGATGGGAGTTCAATCAAGAAGGGCAGTAAAGCCTGCAAGCTGAGGTGTGAAAGGAAATTGCGTGAGGAAGAACTTCTTACTACTCCTACTGGTCAATTGTGTTGACAAGGAGTTGTGTTGATGTTAAACTGCAACAATTTACCACTCTGTGGACTGAGTAATTACATGAAAGTTGTCTAAATGATCATGAGGCATTACATGTACTTTGCAAATTCTCACTCAGCAGCCAATTTTAAATTTTTAATCTAAAACATTTTAAAATGTCAAATTAATTTAATAATTTCGTCAGGAGCCATTACAAATTAATCGTTACTATAAAAGCACTACCTGTGAAAATCAACAATCTCCCCTGTCTTGGAAATTTTATCCACTTTTTGCATTAATGTGTCCACTGCTTCATTCATAAAAGTCATCATCTATAAAAAAATAAGATAACTTAATCCTTATTTCATAAAATCATATTATGACTCTTCCTAAATATTTTAGTCAACCCCTAATAAAAATTCGTTAACTACAATTTTAATATATAGCATCAATGGGGCTCAAGTTTAGTAGAATTCCCACTCAATCTGGACAAAATTATAGTTTTGAACATTATTTCAACAGAAGAAATCAAAGGGACAGTTGACCTTACGTCATCATCAAAATAATCAATTGTTTCTTTGATATCATCAAAACCTGCATCCTGTTTGATATAGCATAGTATATTTTTTATTATGTTGCTTCAAAAATTTCTGTAGAGAGATTTTTTCCAGTTTACCTTCATAACTTTCCTTCAAAATTTTGTTTTTTGAGATCCCCTGCCCCTTTGTATTTTCCAGTGACCACTGTGGTGGGAATGCATGAATTAAAATATATTATCTTCAAACCAATAGTTCTGTAAAATTTTTCTTTATCAAATTTGCTGGCCAGTTTTTCCTCTCACTTGCTTCATTTTTTTCTTCTAAAGCACTGTACATTTTGTCAATAACATAATTTTATGTATGTATGAATAAATAATTTATACATGGCTCACAGCAGGACGGAGACCCAATCTCAGACCTATACAGTCTGTGGGAGCTGGATAAAATAAACCTGACCCTACCCTAAGTAGCCCAAGTGTATGTAAGCTTGCGCATTTACTGTCGTGAACCACTACTGCCAACTTAATTACCGCGCGGCGGATAAAAGTCATGTCTCTTAATTAGCCCCCACACCCCACCAGTATTAAGTTGCAATTTATATCTTTTCTAATTAAGTGATCAAAACATTTTAAAACCATTTGGAACAAATAATTTTTTATATAACTTGTATATAGATGAATTTTAATGAATTTACTTACATGCTTCATTTTAGATGCACTGAAGGTTGGTGACAAAGTGTTACGTATGTCTTTCCACTTTTGACCAGCTACAAGTGTTAACATTCTATCGTAAGGCTTCGGGAATTCCAGAACACCCTGATAATCAATGGATACGCTATCAATGTACATTGAATACAAGATCATGAACATCATGCTATTTCACATTAGTGTAAGTATACCTATTGCTTCTAATTATATTAAAGGCTTGCATTATCAGCATTTAACCTGTGGGTGCATAAAAGTGAAAAGAAACATGGTCCCGATTTTCCTGGGAGACCCCCCCCCCCCCCCCCCCCTTGTATTATAATAAGTAAACTGCAGTGCTTTAGAAAAAAGAGAACCATTAGTATGTTAAAACATGCAATAAAAACCAAAATATTAAGTTGCACTGCACAATCTTACCTTTCTATCGTGAAACTTGGGAAATTCTTTAATGAGAATCTCTTTGATCATTTCTGGATCACTAATCATGAGAAACGGCTGACGGAACAAATACATTCTGAAAGAAAATAAAGCATAATGTGTTATATTTATCGATCAAACATTACACTGACCATACAAATGAACAAGCAGGTTGACAATCTGGGAAATTATGGGGACCAAATTAATAGTTAGCAATTACTGGTAGGTTGGACTCTTTACTGAACGGTGTGTGTTCGAGCTCTGGCTTGTGTTCAATCTTGTGAACAAAAGTGCATTCTTCTTTATTTTCTTTAAAGCATTGTATAATAAGACATAACTATATTTTGGTTTTTGTGATATCTGAAAAAATCAAGGTCTCTGTTATAAGCCAAAGCTGAAGGCTTCAGCTGATAACACTTATCTCGACCTCATGATTATTCCATTTTTTTTTTCGCTTCACACTCGACGGACTGCGAAAAAAATAGGGGCTGCTCGTAGTCTGTTTACAATACATACCCAAACACCTTGCCATATTTTGTGTACCATTCCTGATGAAGCTTTGGAGCACCATTTGGCTAAATATATAAAGAAATAAAAATTGTGACATCTTTAGACAGGAAATCTATCCAGATATAACATCTCATGGTGGGGGTGGCGTGGGAGGGGGTTGGGGGTTCTCCAATATAAAAGTGACAGTAAGGCTTGAATGTAATTTTTAGGGCATGACAAAAATACTTTTCAGGTGAACAGACAGGGTTTATCCCTGGGATAATCATAATGGTTTGTTATACAGGCACTAACACATTAATACACCAGACAAATAAAGAACATGTTACATCAAGCAGGGTCCGTCCTGTATTTCCAAACAAAGGCAGCGGTGTTGGACCAGAGATTCCAAGTTTTTTGAATGCAGTGTACGGTGCAACACAATACCTTGGAGATAAAGGGTAAGCATGTTAATTAAAGTACCTTATAAGGAAATAATAATAGGATCTTACATGTAAAACTAGAATAAGAATTGAGCTATTGTGTGGAGGGAGACAGGGGGCTCTGAACACCCACCTCAAGTACCTTTTACTCCCGCTTCCCGTACCTTTTACTCCCGCCTCCTGCCCCTTTCCGTAGCCGTTCTCTCCTGTTTGTCTTACATCTATCCCGAAATATAATGAAATGTTGTGAAATTTTACTCGTTTTCTCTTGGTTCCCGCCACCTTAGGACCTCTCTCCTCCCGCTTCCCGGCCCTTTTCTCCCAGGCTTCCACCCCCTGTCCTCCACTATTGTGTATGCCACTGATCACAAGCGGAGGGGTATTTCGTGACCAACGATAATTTCCGGATGCTAACCTCTCGCCTCACCCCCAACCAATCATCCACTCCAGATTAGACTTGCCTACAAGTCGAGCTCGCAGAGCGCGAAGTGCGACAGTGAGGGTCTACTGCTAAACCAGAAACGAGAAGCGAACGACTTTTGGAAAGTCTAACTCCAGATGTAACTTAACCGACGGCAACTTCAGAAGTAAAATGCAGTATATATCCACAGAGTAAATGTCTTTACAAAAGAGAGGCAAGTCAATACGTAGTTTATACTGTGCATCATTTTATACGTTTTTAATAGACCTCTTAATACATACCGGTATATCTGGAGAATCAGAAATCCAGCCAAAAGTGTACCCCAGTGATCGTTCGCAATCTGAGCTACTGCTTGCAGAATATCAGCCATCTTCTATACTGTCAATTCGTCAAATTTTTCTGCAGAGCTTCTTGGACTTGGAGCATACTATGCTTAGAGGGATTAAATCAAAAACGTTATCTTCTCTTGGTACATGGTGGAAATAGTTTTCGCCAGTTCTCTTTGCTTTCTTGTCCGCCATGATCCTTGTGTCCTTGCATGGAACCTTCAAGTACGTCATTTCCGGTGTAATCTGAGCGTTTGGCCGAGCGCGAAAAGAAACCACTTCGAATTGCGAAATCCAAACTTTGAGGCTAAAAAATACTCGAAAAAAGCGCATTTGATCTCTTAAGGCGGGGGTACACCTGAAGCCCGTTTTTCCACCGCTAATCGTGGTTTAATGCGAATATCTCGTCTGCGTTTCAAGTAATCCAGAAGCTCTATGCTCATTTCACAAAGCTATGTTAAGCGGTGTTTTGTAAATGTATTGGTGATTTTTGGGGATGTTTGGAAAGAGATAGTTTTTCTCAAACGATTAGTAAAATTTTGAGAAATATGAAAAATTAAAGATTTAATGTGATTTTAAAATTAGAATTTGAAGTTAAAAATTAGTATATGGACACCCAAACAGTCCCCTGACAACCTGGGGTGCTCTTGCGTGGGGGTCAACTGTCTGTTGGTGTTTCAAAAATAATTTTCTTTCTTCTATCCCTTCCTTAAGCCTCTTACATTTTCACTCAAAATCGGGTATACCCCCACCTTAAACCCGCGTATTTGTGTTAAGAGATAAACAAGCAAACTGGGCAAAAACGGGGAAAAACGAGAAGAGCTTCTCCCCCTTTCCCGGCCCTATCCAAGCTAACCACCACGGCAATTTATATCTGTGTTTATCTTACAAATGTCACGTGAGAACGCAAGCCTTTCTTGCGATGCATAGTCTTCTTCGGGGGAGGGAGCGTTGCGTGACGAGCCCAAACAACGGCTGCAAAGGAGACTATTGTAGTATTTAATACTATCAAAACTACTCGAGTCCACGTAGGAGGGTCAGCGTTACATGTAGCTTTCACGCCGTCACGGGCCTGGGAACGACATAGTTAGCAATACTGAATTCTTCCACAGAATTTTGCCAATAGAAACACCTGTACTAGCTCGGACACCAGATTGTAACTAGTAGGCTGTAAACTAAGCACCAGACTGCAAAAAGGGACTAGCGAGTGTTTTTATTCTGAGGTTTTTGTTAACCGCATGTAGTCCAGCTGTTTTAAGAGTACACACATGAAAACCTAGTTCCCGGGCGTTACAAGCAAACGATTTCAACTTTGAAAACTGTTCAGCCCACCAACAGTTTTTCAAAAACCCGTATCTTCTTTTCTTTAATTTTTGTCCATTCGTACCTCTCTTTGTATTTGCTGTGTCATGTTTTAAGTGTTTTATGTCTAAATTTGGCTAAAATCCGTGACACAGTTCTTTTAAATAGTAACATACATCATTGTGAGCTATTTTTACAGCATACTTTATTCTAGCACTTGCAAATTCTAAAAGTTGAGAACTTACGATTGCTTATAAGCAATATGTGAAAAGTATTTGAAAAAACACTGAAAACACCCAAATATTTGACCTAATTTCCCTTTGATTCCGTGGACTATTACAAAAACAACACAATCAATGTAATATAAACTAGTTTTGCAACGCTTTCTAGTGGTATACTATGGAATATCCCTCGAGCCACTTGTATTTTGTCGGTATACACGAGCCTTTTCAAATATTGCAATTCTTTTGGGCGTTTTCAATAAAACAATTATTCCACTCGCGCTTGTTGGATGTGAGATGTTAGATAGCCAACAAGATCATATCCAACGCGCGCTCGTTGAATAATTGTTGAGTAAACCACGAGAAAGTGTTGCATAACTAATATAAACGATGCCATAGAAAATACGCTCGGGAATAAAATCGCAGCGCACGATGGGAAGTTTGGTTTTAACACCGTCGAATATACAACGATTTTCCTACATTCTGATGGCTGTATTTTCTATGGCATGGTATAAATAGATCTACAGATTAAGTCAGGACTAAAAGTGGAGCTCTACACTTATTTATTTCTTGAGAACAGTGCAGACTTGTAAAGTAACGATAATAACTTTAACGTATTGCAAACACCAGGGAAAGTGATGATAGTGAATGGTAACCGGTAATTCTTCATTTATTTCACTTGTATATTTTCTTACTTTACTCTACTCTACTCTTCCGTATTTATTTTATTTGTTTAAAGTATTGGGCTCAGCTCATGCACTGGTAGTGCAAGTGGCGTTTGGTCGGACTGACAATCGAGCAGGGAGCTCCGCTTATAATATATAGTGCCAACATCAGACTATTCAGTGGCGCTAAACAATACGAGTAAATATCGCTGGAGAAGTAAATTTAAAATACCTAAAGTACAAAGTGTTTATGAAATGTTACTTGTCAAAAGATAAAAAGCTTCTAAAAACCGACTAAAACGACGCAGTGTGCTAGTAAACTAAATTTGACTTAATCTGCCGATTTCTGGCTGGAAAAAAACAAATGGACCTCTGATAAACCATTTAAAATATAGATCAATATAGCTCAATTCTAGAAAATCTAGCCTTCTGCTGAGTAAATGATGGCGCAGAACCTTATTTTTATTCTCTAGGGGAAATTTTCAGCATGATTTTCCCTGGAGAACAGCTGAGAACAGTAGCAACGACAAACTCCAATGGGGCCTGCAGAGAAAGGAAAACGCACAAAGATGGCTACAGTAAAAATGACTTTGAATGGTCGCACCAACCCCAGTTATTGTCGAGCCTCGCAGAAAAGCTGAAGAGGCTGATGAATCCACTAAACTGAGCAAGACTTCATGACATTGCTTACAAGCATCGACAAGTGTAATAATAACAATACAAATGTGCTTCAAATGTAATACACAAATGTAATTAATATACAAATGAACTTAATTGGCCACTCCCCGAGTACGTTTCAAGGGCCGATGTGAACAAACACTGAACAAAAAAACTGCAGTCGTTAACTAAACGTTTCCTAGGCAAACCATGATATTTTAAATAAATAATTATGATAAATTAAGTACCATACTCACGAAAAAAAACGTCTACACGATAAGAATCCATGTCAGTGTCAGCAAATATGCCATGTACTGTGTAACCAACTTACCGGTGCTGTTTTCTCGGTGCGCTCTAGCCTGTATTTCTTGAGTAATCTCACCAGAGTCAGCTTTATTTCCAGCAAAGCAAATCTCATTCCGACACAGTTGCGAGGACCAAACCCAAACGGCATGAATGTATAAGGATGGCGCTTTGCTTTCTCTGCTTCGGTAAACCTGTCAAAGGCCCGCAAATGAATCAATGTTAATCCAAAAAGTTTTAAAGAAATAGTCACTACTTTACATAGCATAAAATACGACGGAGAAGTACTACTGAATGAATAACAAACCAAATTTTAGAGCATTAGCCCTTAACTAATGTATAGACAATTTTCAGTGCTGGTGCAAGTATAATGGCAGTGGGAAGTAATGATGATAAAACAAGACGAAAGAAGACAAATTATGGTGTCATGAGATGAAACAGAATAGAAAAAGAAAAAGCGTTGATGTAAATTTTATTCACATAACATAGCGGTCTCCTCACCTCTCTGGATCAAACTTTTCAGGCTCTGGCCAAATCTCTGGGTCATGATGAATTGCATAACATGGAATCATGACCGGCATTCCTTTTGGAATTGTAACTCCTTTGATGGTGCAGGTCTCGTTACAACCTCTCTGGATTCTAAGATGGCAATAAATTGAAGTTAGACAATTCGGCCATGCATCATAGGAGAAGACCTGTCTCTTTTTTGCAATAATGCGATGGCCCTTTCGAATACAATAACTTCTTCAAAATTATGGTGTCATGTATAATTGTACCAAAAGACCCAAAATCCGATTTTTCAACGTATTACGGCATTCTACAGAACATTCAAAGTTATGCTTTGAGGTGCCATTCCTAAGAAAACATACATGTTCTGCTTTATGATAAATCAAGAGTTGCTACGCTCGAAAGGGCAACTCTGAATTTATTTTCTCCTACTCTTAGAAAGTTATAATGGCTCATTCTTATCGTTTTTATTTTTTCATTTTTGGAAAAATAACCGTATGTATCCGAACTATAGTAAAATACCAGATGAAAGAAGAAGACTTCTTAAATATATCATGCACATTATTTTGCCAATATAGAACACTGCACAAACGTCAGCAAACCAGTAGTTATAACTGTTCGATAATGAACGATTCTAGGCAAATAAAATCCTTCAATATCAAATTTTAGGCTGACAATGCGTCAGCGATTACCCAAACTGATAATAATAATAATAATAACTATAATAATATATAGTTTGGTTGTGAATCTAAGTGAATGGCCTTACAAAATACAATACAATATCAGATGAAGTCAATTAGCACATGACCAGTGTTAACTTTAATACTTCCATTATGGTTCGTGGTCTAACCTGTTTATTTCAGTGTCGAAATGTATGTTAAATGTACAAAATACATGTAAAATTTGTGAAATACACGTGAAATGTATGCCTTTCACATGGTAAAATTTCAAATGCAAGTTCATTTATGTGAAAACGTGAAAACTGTGAAAAACAGCTTCTTTTCACACAGTATATCACATAGCTTTTTACACACAAGCTTCTGGTCTGATGTTGCATGTGAAATACTGTGTGAAAAAGATAGCATTTCTCAAACTTTCTCAGTCTCGCATGCTTTTCAGATACATTTCACATACATTTCACATGGAAAACATGTAAAACAAGTGTGAACTTGCAAAAAATGTATGAGCACTGTGAAAATGACCACCTTATTACGTACCCTTTCACGCTACCTCACTACTACGCACTACTTCACACCGTTTTTCACGCAGAAGCTTCTTATAGCGCAACAGCATTATATATGCCAAGCGTTGTATTTCTCTCAAACTTACATAAACCCAGGGGGATACATTCTCATTGCTTCATTAATAACCATGTCAAGGTAATCCATCTCGTGAAGGACATCATATGACGGTGATACCTGTAGGAAAGATAGTTATTCAACGAGATTAAAACGAATAAAAAAGTGGCAAGAGCATTATTTTCATCATAACACAAAAAACAGAAGAGTTCTACACGGGCGTGCGAAACTAGGGCATAACTTTTTGGGCTTTGTTTTGTTATAAAACATGTCTTTGGACTCCTGGGAAACGCTTTTTTATCTTTAAAGACACCCAACACCTCTACACTTGGAGAGGTACATCATCTACAATAACAGGGTTTATAATGAACGCCTTTTCCTTCAATGTCAGAAGGTACCAATATATTTCACCATATCGCAATTATCTTTGGTGTTCTTTATCGATTATAGGTGGGACTTCAAATAATTTTATAGTTAATTAAGGGCTTTTCAAAGTACATCACCAACATCTCATTGCTTTTTAAATAACCCCGCTACTGAATATTTGGAGATGGTTAGAAGAAGTGTTTGTATTTTTCTCAAAGGATAGATCACTACCTACAGTTGTCACAAGTTAGTGTTGTGCCAATACCAAGCGAGTTACATACCTCGTCTCCAGGCCACAAACGGTCAATCTCGTCCCTCAGTTTGTCTTGCACATGCGTATCAGTGGCGAGGTGATAACAAACAAACCCCAGGGCGGTACTTGAAGTGTCATATCCAGCCAGAAGGAACATAAGACTTTGTGCAATGATATCACCATTATCAATTTTTTCTCCTCCTGTTTCATCTTTTGCATCAAGCATTAATTGCAACATATCTTTCCGCTATAAACAAAGGAAAGGTATGGAAAGGTAAAGGGTCTGATTTTCCTGAAAACTGACAAAAATTATAGTCAAGCAGGTCCTTTTCACCTTTAGTTAATGCTCAGTATCAAATAACGTCTCAAGATGTTGCACTTATATATAGCTAAGATAATTTACTTACATGAACTTTATTGTTGCCATTTGCTTTTGTCCTCTCATTAATAATATTTGCTGCTACCGCCCCAATCTTTTCAAAATCGAAAGGGTCTGGGAGGTACTTCAGTAAACGGTCTCCAAATGGTAAAAGTACTACAAAGTAGAGTTACAAATGACATGATTTAATTCAGTCGTACAGCTAGCTTTTAACAAAAAACTATTAACAAAACTTTATTTTATGAAGAAATATAAATGCAGTACTGAATAATGGAAAAAAGGATTTTAGTAACTAACCAGCTGGCCTGGGTTCTATTCCAAACAAGACAGAGCTGTGTGTGCTTCCGACCCTATTCTCCAAATACTGCCCTTCATTACTAATTTGATAATATTATAGTAATGTATTGTTATTTGGCTGACATAATAATACATTGGTGATTTATAGGTATCAAAGTGACAAGATCATATTAACAAGCATTAAATCACCTTAGACAGTATAAAAAACGCCATAATTTCTTACACATTATTCCAATAAGAGGGTGTGGTGCCATGGCCTTCTTTGCTAGTTCAGTGATTGGATCATTTTCAACAGTTTGCGTTTCCACTTTGACTCCAAATGCTGTTGACAAAATTACTTCCATGGTCAGACTCTGAAGCCACCTAGAAAACAAATGAAAATAAAAGCATTCACATTTCACATCAATCAATCAGTCAATCAATCAATCAGTCAGTCAATCAAGCAAGCAAGCAAACTTTAATAAAAGAGGGTGACACTTTATAGTTAAAAAACTAATATAATGAACTAGTGGCCCTCTATAAACATTGGAACCGTGGTCCTCTATTAACATTAGTAAAATTTAAAAGCTTACCTATTATTATGCAAACCATTCACATTAAGTCAGTTCAAAAGACTATTGTTACTGAAAGAGCTACCCAACTTAAAAGAGATGGGAATAACTCGGGGCAGGAAGGGCTGCCAGCTGTCAGGTGTGAAAGGAAACTGGATGAGGACAAATTTCTTACTCTTGATTTTACAAGGAGTTGTGCAAGATGTTAAACTGCCACAATTTACCATTTGGTGGACATTAATAACATGTGTTTGTCAAAATGAGACATTATTTTGCAAATTCTCAATCTGAAGCACTCAACAGCCATTTTAAATTTTTAATGTGAAACATTATAAAATCACACATTAATTTACAACAAATTAACCTTATCAGAACTTGCAAAAGGGGGCCACTACAATGTAATTGTTACTATAAAAACACTAGCTACCTGTGAAAATCAACAATCTCCCCTGTCTTGGAAATTTTATCCACTTTTTGCATCAATGTGTCCACTGCTTCATTCATAAAAGTCATCATCTATAAAAAGGAATCAGTTACTTACCACGAGACTGGTAATCAATTTTTAGATATGCAACTGCTAATTACCTTTCTTTATTTTATAATTAAAAATCAGTATAATGATGGCTGTTCCTGAACATGCATTTAAGTTAACACCAGTTTGTATAATAGTAGCTAGATCCTCAAAGTGTTCCGGAACAGAGAAACTTAAAAGTTATATAGCATCAGGTTTAGTGGAATTTGCAATCAATCAAGACAGCATAATTGAAGTCCCTTAATTATAGTAACATGCATGCCCACCCAAGTCTGACGGCAAAGCCCTTAGAGCAATACATGTGGATTCAACAATTAAATTAAATTCTTAATAAAAGGTAAAGGGAAAGTTGAACTTAATAAATAAGTCATTATATGAAAATAATCACTGCATTTTTTTGATATCATCAAAAACTGCATCCTGTTCAATATAGCACAATATAGTATATATTTTTTTATTTGTGTTGTTTCAGAAATATATGTACAGAGTATATGTGTAGTGGCAACAGTGTTTTATTGTCAGTTTTTCCCACTTTCCATTAAAATGTTGGCTTTTGAGATCCCCCACCCTCTTGTATTTTCCAATGACCTTAATTTTGTGAATTTGTGGGGTGGGAATGCATGGATATATAATAATCTTGAAACCAAGTTCTGTAACTTATTTTTTTATTATTGTAACCCAGTTTTTCTTCTCATTTATTTCATTATTTCTTATAATTATTATTAAATAATACACTGTGCCTTTTTTCACTCAAATTAATGTATCAATTAATAATTTATAAATGTATCAGGGTAAAAACTGAGACCCACGTATCTCAGACCTACACAGTCTGTGGAAGCTGGATAAACCCTGACCCCATCCTTAGTACATTTATTCTCCTGCAGAAACACTACCATCTCCCTTGAAGAGGTACAGACATTGGATACATGTCATGTTTGTCATTTATAGCTCCCATACTTCACCGGTATAAGTTGTAATTTATAATTTTCTCATTAATATAAGTGACTAAAACATTAGCCATTTGATATTGAATAATTTGTGAATAGATGAATTTTATTGACTTTCCTTACATGCTTCATTTTTGATGCACTGAAGGTTGGTGACAAAGTGTTACGTATGTCTTTCCACTTTTGACCAGCCGCAAGTGATAATATTCTATCGTAAGGCTTTGGGACATCCAGAAGGCCCTGATAATCAATGGACACATTTAATACAATATCATTATGCTATTTCAGATTTGTCTAGGTGTACTTTAATAGCTTCTAATTATTAGGATTTGCTTGCATTATCAGGTTCTTCAAAGAAGCATTCAACCTGTGAGTGCATATAAGTGAAAAGCAGCATATTTTCCAGTGGCAGACCCCCTTGTATTGCAACAAGTACACTGCTAATTGCTTCGAGAAAAAAGTTAAAAAACAATTGCCATTAAAAAGTTGTACTGTCATATCTTACCATTCTATCGTGGAACTTGGGAAATTCTTTAATAAGAATCTCTTTGATCATTTCTGGATCACTAACCATGAGAAATGGCTGACGGAATAAGTACATTCTTAAAGAAAATAGAGTGAACATACATGTATGTATCTGTTATATTTATCAATCAAACATAACTATAATTGAACAAATGAACAAACAAACAGACAGATGGAAATTATGGTGACCTAATTTATTAATGGCTTAAGCAAGTTGGTCGAGTCTTGGATTGGTGTATAGGTTCAACCTCTCACTTTTTTATTTTCTTTAAAGCATGATATAATAAAACATTATTTTTAGATTTGGTTTTTGTAATATCTGGAAAGAATCAAGGTCCCATCAATGTCTCTTAATTCAGCCTCAGCCTTCTGCCTTGGCTGATAACACTGTCTTACCTGAACCATCACGGTTTCCAGTTAAAACCTCAAATTATACACTTATAAATTATACACATACCCAAACACCTTGCCATATTTTGCATACCATTCCTGATGAAGCTTTGGAACACCATTTGGCTGAAAGTATAAAGAAATAATAACTTGTGAAATCTTTAGACTTAGACAGACAGCCATCATCCCATGGGCGGGGGGTGGTCTCCGATAAGGCTTGTGAAAAATTTTGAAAGACCCCCTCAAATCCCAGAATGCTCCTTTTAGGGCCTTATATTAATAGAACTTATTTTCATTTTAACGTGTCAAAATTCATGACCTGAGTTATTGACAGTGGCATAGCCATACATGCAGAGCCAAGCCACTGTGGTTCAACATCAAAGCCATGCACTACTTGTACTTCCTTGCAAACAAAAATACTAAAGGTAAAATGATATCTTCACAGTAATTGTGAAGATATGATTTTACTATAATTATTATAGATTTAAGTGAGATACAATAACAGCTGAGGTGCATCAACTGAAGATTCTGTCACTGAATTTGAGAGTCCCTGGTCTAATTTATCCATGGCATAACCATAATAGTTTGTTATACAGGCTCTACCAATACACCAAATATATAAAGAACAACTTACATCAAGCAGGGCCCGTCCTGTATTTCCAAACAAAGGCAGTGGTGTTGGACCAGAGATTCCAAGTTTCTTGAATGCAGTGTACGGTGCAACACAATACCTTGGAGACAAAGGGTAAGTATGGTATGTCAATTAAAGTACCCAAAATAAAAAGCATTGCTTTGTTCCTTATAAGGAAAAATAATAGGATCTTTCATGTAAAATAAGACTAAAAAATTTGCAACTGTGTAAGTGGATTAGGGTATTGCGTGACCAACGATAAAAACCGGATGCTAACCCCTCTCTTCACCCCACCCCACTCCCACCCCATATTCTGCTCCAGATGGACGTGTAACCATCGACGGCAAGTTCACAAGTCAAAAGCAGTATATATCCACCAATTAAAGTTAAAGCCTTTACAAAAGAGAGACGTATCAATGAGAGGTTTATACTGTGCATCATTTTATACATTGTTAATACATACCGGTAGATCTGAATAATCAGAAATCCGACCAAAAGTGTAACCCAGTGATCGTTCGCAAACTGAGCTATTGTTTGCAGAATATCAGCCATCTTTTATCCGGGCTTTTATACAGTCAGTTCCTCAGATTTTGGGACTTGGAGGGATTTAAATCAAAAACGTTATCTTCTCTTCTGGTTCTGTTCCGTTCTATCCTGTATGACGACAAAACTGCACAGGTTACAACGTACCAAGACACATGGATCGGAACGACCGGCACGAACGACATTTATCATAGGAACAAAACAAGTTGAAATCTACTAGCTATAAACGATTTTACCACAGAAAATTCCAAGCACTCAGTACTTGTTGAACTAAATATTTTCAAGTAAACACCAACAGTTTTTACTCTCTCAATTACCTGCTGAATTGCCTTTCCAGCTTTGCGCGGGAGCCTAGGTATTATTTGCCGAGCGGTTTGTATGAATTTGACCGCGAATAATGCAATGATCTAAATTTAGTCACAGAAGTTTGTCAACATGGCGGTGTCACGTTTATAGGCAAGCAAGAATTTCGATGGAATTTGTTTCGCTTCATGATCTATCCACTTGAGATTTTGTTGCTTTTTAGCTACACGAAAGATAATATGATAAATATATTTTATTTAAAAAAGAGCGGTTTTTACTAGCAGAGCAGTTTGCATGTACACTAATATAGTAGTTGATGTAATCACCGGAAGTGCGTAACTGGTAAATATTAAATATCAACAGCAAAGCTTTTACCATAAATGGGTATCCAATCCTTTTCTAACGTTTGTTGGAGAAAAAATGAATTTTCAACTTTTAAAATATTTATTCTGTTTTAAAAAGATAAAAATTGTGTCCATAATCTTCGCAAATGACTGTTTACATGACGAAAATGATAAAATATATGCTAAAATTAAAAACCAAACTTCTTCAACGTAATGATGATAAATATCATTTTAGACTTATAAATAGTAATTTCAGTCATAGTTGTGATATGTCTTACCGCAACAATATGACGGCTAGCAACTCACCAAAAAACCCTCTCCAAATATCATTAAATGGTCCTTGAGGATTTGCCAAAGCCCTTTATGCCAAGTGACAAAATACATTGGAGACCATAGTTCAATGCTTGAAGTAGTTTATGTAGAACTTTTAAATGGCTATCTTGGGGGAGGGGGCGGAGAACTCGACAATTTTTTAATGCAGGTGTGTGTGTGTGGGGGGGGGGGGGGGGGGGGGGGCGGAGAACTCGACAATTTTTTAATGCAGGTAAGCTCCGCCCGAGGTTTTAAACCTTACTCTTCCGTAAACCAATTTCCACAGAAACCGTAACTCTTTCTTATATCTTCGATAGAGAGACTGTACCCCTTTCTCATACCTACAGAAGGGACACTGCATCTATTCAATAACCCTTAAAATACTTCAATGAATCGACCGTTCGGTGGGTCTGTTCGAGATATATTTTTTAAATGTCCTTCAAAATACAGTTTTCCCTACTCCAACACGTGAGGGTGGAACCTGCCCGTACGTATAGTCTATTATAGGGCGTACCCCCCCCCCCCCCCGACCCGGGCCGGGATGGCTAAAGTGGTTCATCCTTCCTACTTTGGCTGCTGTGATGTACAGGAAGTAACTTCTATCAAGCAAGAAGTACCGTCACTTGCATCATTCTTCCATTAGGCTTCAACATCAATAATGTGTGAACTTGAGTGTTTAGCACTTACAGCTTGAATTTATGAGCAAAAAGCTGATAATAAGCACTAAAGACAAGAAGATTCCATTTCCGGCTGCCGTCCGTGACTCAAAAACGCCAGGGTTTAAGCTCTCTGTAGAGAGTGATTGCAAACGTTCAACCGGTGCATTTAGGAAGGGAGAAAGGAGGGGGAGAGAGGGAGAAGGGAGAAAGATGGGAGGGAGAAGGGAGGGAGGGGAAAGGGAGGGGGAAAGGAGGTTGATCAGACCCAATCACGACGTGCGTAAAGAGTGCAAAAACTAGTTAAGCCAATCAAAACACTGTACACGGGAATTTAATGAGACTCAGTACACATGCCACCAGACTGCACAAAGGTTCAAAAATGTGATCATTTCACAAGGATGTTTTTGCCACCTCCCCTTCCCCTAGTATAATCAAGCAAGCTTAGGTGTTTGTCACCTCAAAACTTCAATCTTTACCACGGATGACATTAAATTTTGGGAAAGAAGATAGTTACAGTAGAATTCGCAAGAACTACAATTTTTCTTTCTCTTGGTTGGTTTTGCCGTTGGCGGTGACGATAGGATAGCCAAGCATCTGATTCGCATTCCATTTTATATATTCCTATTAACGTTTATCTTTTAGATAACTTGGCGTAACATCATAAGCTACACCGACGTTGAATCATGGGATCTTATTCTGCTTTGAAAGCACCGCCGTCCAATCAGCAATGAATTAATGTGAGTGATGGGATAATAGCGGCAAGGTGGGCTGTTTTTTAAGCCTATACTGCTGGGTGCAGTTCAGTGAAGGAGAGCCTTTTTTTTTTCGAGAAAAGCCACTTTCTAACGAACAGCTGAAAAAAACAGGTAAGATTAAATGTTTACTCTAGTTGATTGTCGTTTATTTAAACTGATACACGGATTTAGATTCGATAATCAAAAAATTAAAACGGGTATTTCAAAGGCAGTACCGTGCGACAGAAGTTAAAGTTGATCATTTTTGCATCGCCGAGCGAGATAGAGAAGAGAAAGTCTTATTTGCTGTCGTTCTGCAAAAAACAGTCAGCTGGTGAATTAAGTTAGTCTGTGTGTTTGGCAAGTGATAAATTCTAATAACATTCCTTATGCTTTTTTTAAAATTCAATTTAAAGATAAGCTATTCGGTGTGATAACGTTTAGTGCTTGCTTAAAATGAAAGGCCACATTCAAACGTTGTTCGTGTCAGATGATTACTAATATGGGAGTAACTGCAACGATACGATACAAAATTCTTATTCTAAAAAAAAAACAATTTCAGAAAACATAGATTTAAATCAGGTTAAAGAGAAAGAGGTACATCAATGAGTTAAAATTCCACTGGCAATCAGTTTGCAAATCACAACCGTCGACATTAGAAGTAATGGTACCGCAGGAGTAATTTTTGTTATAATAACTTGATTTTCGAATTTTCATTGACATTTATATTTTATCCGCCACAAACATTTCTTTTCCTCGTACGAACAAGTAATCTTTAGAATACCATATGGCTAAACAGGAGCTAGACAAACTGTTAGAGAAAGAAAACATGGCATATATACTTCAACGTATTCGTCGTGTTTTGTTTAAAACAACGCGCTTCTGGCTTGTTGCGTATCCCCTAAAGTATACAGTGCATGATTACACTTAAATTTTTCCTTTAACAATCATTCAAGTAACAAAACCTTTTGTACTTGCAACAACATAATGACATGAAGAAAATTAGTTGCGCTGAAAATCAGTGTCTTGTCGTTGATTAATTACAAAAAAATGTTGCCGTTGTCATCTCTGTGATGATGCTCGCTTGCTTATTTGCTGCAAAGTCGCGTATCCTTAATTCTAAAACGAGAAAAAAATTAGCTACGGAAATAATTTAATTTAAATTTGAAAATGAAGTCAGATTCAAATGAGGTACTGATAAACTGTACGGTCTCACTAAAAGAAAAAGTAACAAAAAAAGACATTTGCGAGTGCAACACTGTAATAGTAATAACAATAATAATAATAATTTTAATAAGGATAACTATTTAAGTGTCAATGTATTCAGCACTGCTGTGCTAATTGGGACACATTAAATAAATAAACAAATTTTGTAAATCGAACAGAAACTTGTTAAAAATTCCAACTGGCGGGACGGTTGCCAGTTGACTATTTACAAAGCGTGGAGGAGTTGAATTTGGGACCAAACGCACATCCATCAAGTGGCAGGGAGGAGGATTTGAACCCAGGGCCTCCGGATTCCAGGGCTCTTACCACTAGGCCACGCCGCTTCCTCCTATTTTCAACCTTCAGCAGATAATACCATGAACTTCTCAGATGACAGTACGTGGAATAAGGATAAAACGCAAATTAAAATTTGCGTTTTATATAACAGAACAAATTTCAATTTTTTAATAACTTGCATTTCGGCTAGTAGACCAAACCAAAAGTGTGAAAGGTATTTATAGTTTTAAATAAATTTAACTAGTGTTTTAATCAAAAAAATGGTTTGATATAACAAAATATATCTGTTGGAAATTTGATAATACTACCTTCATGATTAACCGAAAATAAATTGTGATACAATTTCACTGTTGATCTGATTTAATTTATTTGATTCGTTTATTTTGCCAAGAAAGTAAAAAATGAAAAGGCTATTGAGCAAGAAAGACATAGCCCATAGCGCGTAGAAAAAAAATAAAAATATTGTATTTCTTCGGTGCTTTTTTTGGATGGGGTAATGACAGCACGTTCTTTATTCTATTTAGTTATGGCCTCGTGTGACGCCATGTTGAAGTTGTCACTGAAGAAGGAGATAGCGCAGTTAAAGCAGGAAAAGGACATCAAACGAACAAGAATGTCCGAGGTGTGTGCTGACCTGGTGTACCACTGTAAACGCCATGCCAACGAGGACTATCTTCTGTCATGCGCAAAGGGATCTCCACATAAGCCGTCTGGGATCGATCCTTATAAAGAAGGTGCATCCTGCAAGATCATGTAACCCAATGAAGCATGAATGCAGAGCAGATAACAGCATGGTCGAGGTAGAACACTGAAATCATTGTAGGCAAGTTTATTTGTTCAGTAAAACATTCAAATAACAGCCAAGGTATGAAATGTATATATATTTTTCCGGGAGAAGAAACTTTAAGGTATTTCAGGCATTTTTCGTATAGTGCATCTAAACTCGACAAATTTTACGTGATAAAAGTACCTTTTCTGTGGTAAAGAATTAAAAAAAAAAATAGAATTAACTCGATCGGTTAAAGATCCAAAAATAAGGCATGCAAGACCATTGCAGTTATGTACACAAGTTGTCAGAAGAAAGCTCAAATTCAGACTTGAACGGGACCTCTTCCGCATTTTACACCCGGTTTAATTCTAATTTCTTTTTCAGAGACAAATTACAATAAAATTAGCAGGATAATTCATTAATTGCACGCCCGGCCTCGTATAATCGTGAAAGTATCTTAAACCCAGCTACATAGCCCATCTAAAACACCTTGGCGCGTCTCCCCCAGCTATCAATTAATAATAATAATAATAATAATAATAATAATAATAATAATAATAATAATAATAATAATAATAATAATAATAACCAAATAATTATTTTAGAAATACAAAAAAGTAAGAAAATCCACGGAGGTGGATTACGAACGAGATGCAGAATCAATAGATGAAATAGATTTTTTAAAATCACTAGCAAAATAGCTTTTCGGCGTCAAACATATAACACTTGGAGGTATAAACATAAAACATAATTATAATGCTATTCCTGTTCGAAATTTGGCGTATGAAATGGCTTGTTACTGACTAACTATCTTACTAAACTTGCATAATCATTTTCCCTAAACTTATATAGTATAGCCTATCACAGGAAAACGAGCAACATACTACCGTCAAATATATTTTCCACAATTACTATTCATTGAATGCGTAATGAGAAAGAAATGGATACTGTTCTATCACTGAATACATTCTATTCATTTGTTCTTTGCTCCACACAACATAATGTCTCGTAATGGACGGCTTTGGATCAACCACCTTCCGGCATGCTTGGAGAAAGTCGTCAGAACACGTGATTCCAATAAACTGACAAATCTTTGACATGGTTTCCACTGGTTTCTGTACGAGTTCGAGGCCATTCACGTCCAATAACTTGTCTCCAAGAATCTCTCTGGCGATTGCGCTTCCTTCAGCCCAGCGAAAGAATCTATCCATGCTGTGATCTAACAGTTCCGGATCATTAACCTGTCGAGTGTAATTTCACAGCAGTAAATCAATCGAACAAAGCAAAGCAGGAGTTTTCAGCCAATCCTCAAAGGGGGAGGATAGGCTATAAACGCCCACTTTTCAGTTGTTTCAATATGTTCTGCAGAACATTTGGGTAATTTTGCGAAGCGTGCGCGTTGGGAATTGGCGCAAAGCGCAAGATTCCTGTTCTACGAGACAGACTAATTTCCGAGTTAGGATTTCGAGTTTGATCGCGGGTTGGATTTCGAGTTGGATTTTCGAGTTGGAATGAAAGTAAAACTAACCGCAAGCAAACCGGAATGGAGCTAACCGCAAGCAATCCCGGCCAAAAATCAAACTAAAAAATCCAACTCGAAAATCCAACTCGAGATCCAACTCGAAGTTCCTAACCCAGTGAAAAGGCAACCTCCTGTTCTACAGGTATTCCCACGGAACAACTGAAGCAAAACTGATAAGCAAAATCTTTTTTCCATATATTATGAAACATGGTCTCGTAACTCAGAGGGTGGGTTGTAATGACAAGTCTATTTGTGCAAACAAAAAATATCTTACTTTCTCTGTGTGGTCTTCGAACCTGCCTCCCTGCTGTTTGGTATTCCTCAAGGTTATTGTTGAGACGATGTCGAACGGATTTCGTATTATGTGAATGAATTTCACTTTGACTTTGTATTTATTTTCTGTGTTATCCACCAAACTCTTAAGTTCATCATTCGGTTTGCTAAGAAATACCGAGGATGTGTACCAAGCCGTCTTGTCACCAATAACCTAGGCCACAGTAAGAAAATATAAGAGAAAATAGCCTTGATTCATGTAAATAAACAATGCTTCCATTGAAAGGCGCGAGAATATGCAGATATTTGTCCGCGGACATTACCTGTATCGAGAAGCAAACTGTTTCTCGAGCTTCACTCCGGAATAGATAACCGCCAAGGACAAATACTAGTGCATATTTTGAAGCCAATTGGAGGATATTGTGTTTACTATAGTTTTACAAATAGTTTTACACAAGGCCGCTCATTTGTAAGGCTCTCCAAAATGTTATATTCAATTCAATTTTACTCGGGACAAGAACTAAACGTGGGCGTGGTTACATGAAAGTTCTGGGGACTGTGATGTGTCCAAAGGCTTACAAAGGAACAGGGCATTAAGCCGTGACTACCCGGTACCAGTTTTGGGAGAGTGTATCTCATTTTCTTTAAGGAGGAAAACCGTCTTCAATTCCATTCCAGGTACATTACAGACAACTCTAAAGCGTGCACGCGTTAACTATAACTCCCCGCAAACACGCCGGTCCATGCAGTGCCACTCTCCTGATGCAAAGTAGCACAAAAATTGGAAGTCTCTTTCGTAGCGAATTATGAAAGATGACTGGAATGAAATTACACCATCTAATGAAATAAAACAGATAATCAAAAATGAAAGAGTACTGGTCCAGATAATTAAATAGTTCAATGAGTCCGCCGCGAAGGAGGCAGTGATTTCTCTAGACATAGAGCAGTCCCTCTTAAAACTGAACTCAGGTAAAACTTCTTTTCCTTTTACAAGACCTTGCTTAAACAGCCAGTTACGTGCCGCAGTATTATCGGCCTCTTTTTCTTTCTGCTTACTTTGATGTATTTGTCGTAAGTCCCTTGCCAATAGCCTTCCATCCAGAAACCAAAATGTGTCGTGTTTTCAAGGGTTCCATTCATGACCATGCCTTTCCCTCCTTTCAGAAAACGTTCTGAGCCTTTCACTAACATGTCAAACAATTCGTTTCTTTTGAATTCTGCTCCTCTCGACAGGCGGGAAAAGAGGTTATTCTCATTGGCAACCACCATGTGGGGATGTGCATCAAGAAGAGATGCCAGCAGAGTATGGCGGCTTCTTGAGTAGCCGACAAACAGCAACAACGTATCAACACTCTGGTACTCTTCTCTGTCTTCCTCTAGGATTAACAGACTAGTTGTAATTAGCTGTGATCATTGCAGTCAGGAGCCTAATAGGGAGTTTAAGAAACCACGACGGCGACGGCGAGGACAGCGTCGATTAAAAAATGAATTATATTTTAGCTACGAATATCGCGATACTCGAAAGTCATTTAGTTTGTTTCTCTCTGTCAAAACTATCTCAAAACTAAATCTGGAACACAGCGATAAATTCGAAATAAAAATTTAAAAAGTTAGCTGTCGTGGTTCACGTTCTCCAGGCAACGCAGAATTCGGTCATTTCACGTTGTTATTTTGCAGAGGACGGCAAAGAAATGTACCAGGAATTAAAACGCACGTGCACAGCTATTGTTTTACTAATTAAACCTTTTGTTTAGCGACGTTCCCGTTGCCGTTGCCGTTGCCGTTGCCGTTGTGGTTTTCTTAAACTCCCTAATATCAATTTTCACCCGGAAAAGAGGATGGTGCGAACAGGTTAAATTAGCTTTTAAAGAAGTTCCGTCACCTCCAGGTAAATGTTGTCAATTTACAGTCAGTGTGGCCAGCACTAATTGGTAATTGAAATTTACATAACGCAGATTGCATCAAGATCATGATAACGTTAAATCTATTTAGTTACAATTTCACCACACGTTTATATCACTCTCAAGCAAATGAAAGGATTTCCAAAACAGTGTGCCAAATTGTTTTGCCCACAAACCCAGTACAGTCTTATATGCCAGTTGCGGATCCAGGGGAGGGACCAGGGGGACCGGGCCCCCACCTTATTTTTTCGGAAATAGCGCATTTTCTTTGAAGTGCCAGAATTATCTTCGCAGAATTCAACATTCATAGTCAAGCGGGCTCCCTCCTTAGCTGAAGGTCTGGATCCGCCACTGTATGCGGAATATTATTCATTTCATAATCCCAAAATCTCGCCCACAATGGGTTAAATTAAACAATATAACATTAGGGCGTTTCTTAGCACATAGTGGCATTTGAAACATAAAGCACTCCTTGTTGTCGCCAGGTTAGTACTTGATAATGTATTGAAATGTGAAGGAGAACTAGAGATATTCACAATTTAGCCTAAAAATTGCGGTTGGGAATCAAATCGTTCAGATATTCTGGAGAAACTCTATAGGCGTACTATCTTTTCCCAGCTATAAAACAGAACACTGTCTCAACCATTTGTAATCTCGTTGGCTTTACGAAGACCTCACCTGTCGGAAAGAAATCGCTCCTTTTCTCCGTTTCCATAAGATACTTGATTATATTTGAATTCGGATTTGCGACCTCATCTTTGTTGGTCGTCGGGAAAACTATAAAATAAGACAAATTCATATTAGGTGTTCCTCCAATAAAACTCCTGTGCTAACTGGCTTTCAAACGTCCTTGTATACTGTTGGCTAAGCTAGGCAGGCTAATATTTCCCAGGAAAGGCGGCCGATGTGGTGGAGGAACTGGACGGCTGTGGCTATAATTCTGTAACCTATTCAAAGGAATGCTGCGGAGGAAAGGCGAAGGCATTCGATCCCCTTTGATATTCGGATTAAAGTGTGTTGATAAACTTGAGTCAGTTTTCTTTAGTAAAATACATCGAACATTCGTGATGTGGGAAATATAATGCCAGTTTTTTCGGAGTGATATCGCTTTGGCTTTAAAAAGCAGCCAGCTTCGATTTCGGAAAGACAACAACAACTTGTCAATCTTGTAATACGAATTCATATCTTAACTGAAAACGTTCTATTTATCTAAAGGACCTGAACGTATAATAATGTTTACTTACACGAATGTATTTTTTAAAAGCCCTACACGATACGGGAAAGCAGAAACCTGAACGCATTGGGTGCCATGCCTAATGAGACCTAATACAGTTTAATTTTTTTTACCATAAATGCACATGGCATCGCCGTGTTTCTCAGAATATGGAAATTAGTCGAATCGTTCGTTTCCATTTGACATTTGCGCTAAATAGCATTCTGAAAGTTATTGACATCTTTTGTGTGCTGTCTTCAAAAGCTTGGTACTGACACCAAACTAGTCTGCATAGTGAACATCAAAGTTTCCTTTTTTTTCGAACTCTGCTTTGGAAACGAAGAACAGCATTTCTCAGTTTGAATGTCATGGCTATCATATTAACAGCTATGGAAGTATGTAATGCTACTATAAAAAACCACTCACCTGGTGCTTTTTTAATTCTTTCAGTATTCTTGAATATAATGAGAAAAGTCACCCCAAGTATGGCGACAATGATGAACAACTTCTTCCAGGTTATATTCAAGCGCATGCTCGTTTGCTTTCCTGTAAAGAAGACAAAGCGCCGATATTGTCCTCAGTCTCCAACATTTAATTCGCTCATTTTTTGTATAAAGTTAAGGGTGTGCTTCAGCCAAAATTGAAAAAGACATTGATACGCGAGTTTTAATGCGGTAGGGGCCCGAGTAGGGACTCATTTGGCAGAACCGGTGTTTCCTGATTGATTTGCGTCCATGCAAAAAACTTTAAATTTGCACTAGGCTTTAGCTTAGGTGCGTGTGCGCAGGGCTGTGAAGAGAACGGCATCAAGCTCGTGATGAAAACAAAACTCTACTGAAGCGCTTTAACTACTAGGATTTATCAGCAATGATTTGAAGTTACTTGTCTGATTTAAAGCTCAAGTTGAACATTTTAAGGCAATGTAAAATCATCAGTCATATCACCAAAACGATAACTGAAGCGCATAATAATAAAATAATATATTGAGTATGTATATATCGAGTATGTATGATCAAACAAACAAATATGCAAAATGATTAACGACAGAACTTAAGGACAACGTGGAGAGTATGGATACTAAGCAACAATTTGGTCCTCAATCAGAATGTCCTACAACTAAATACTGCTCACACTAAAATGCGTCTGTTTTCAATGTTTCTCTTTTATCCCAATGGCTTTATAACTAAACTTTGAATTTACAACTTGAATTCAGCTGTTATAACGGCCGAAAGGAAACGGAACGAAAGTAAAACTGAAACTCGCGGGAAATGGTGACCGCGAATTTTGTATTTTCGCTGAATATTCTATTTCTTTTTTTTTCTTGTTTATCCACAATGACTTATCGACTGAAGTACGGTACACGTACGTTTAAATTAGTAAACAAGGAATAACTTCAAAAGTGCAAAATATTGATGGCAAATTAGTCTTAATTTTTTTTAATTTATTTATTTATCATAATAGACACAATGAGCAATATGTCGGTCACTTGCTTGGAGGAGAGATTGCATTAAATATTAATTCCGCGTAGTACATGGCCGTGGACACTAAACTAGCGTTTAATATTCACACAGACAAAAAACCTTAGCATAGGTGAGGCATCCATCCAACTTCAAATAAACAAAGGCCTCAATAAAATAAATGTTGCGGCAATCCAACAGAACAGCTAATAACATGTAAACAAAGTGATTATCTTTACCGTAAAAATTATTTTCTCACACTCCTCCTGCACGGTACACAAACCATTATATGATGATTTATATCGGAGACACCTTTTTCCAAAGTGCGAGCTTAAGGTTTCCGTGTTCCTAAAGAGCCTTAACTTACCATGAAAACACTGACGGAATTAGGTAAGTCCTTGTTTTCGTCCGTGTTTTCACTAGAAGTGAAATTTCAATCGTGTAAATGCCATAGTAAACCGCATTAAATATTGGCAATATCAAAAGAAAGCCATCCCAAGTTTGTCAGAAGTCGAACGCCTCATCAGCATGCCATAGCTCAATAACCGACGGCAACCGAGGCAAAACAAAGACCGTGTCGCGACATTTCGGTGGCAAGTGTTCAAAATGAGCAAAACGGAGTACAATTTACGTAAAATGGAGCAAAGATCATTCCCGCATTGTCGTTTACCTTGAGGGGAGACTTACAAAAAAAGAAGAACTATTGGGTCGCAAACAGAAGACAAACTCTAATAGAGGTTTGTGGAGAAAACGAGCAAAAGTTAAAATTCAAGGCTTCCCTCGAGTAGGAAGAAGCAGATAAACTACTACGCAGCAAATATCTGAGAAATAGCGAGACGTTTCTTGTGATAAAAGCTGTTCATGTTAGTGTAACGAAACATGCTCTGAGAAATGTGAAAATTTTCTTTCCACCATGCGCTCATCGACACATCTACTACCGAGGGGAGTTTAGGAGGAATGAACTAGTCATAGACTCTTCCGTTAGCAAAGCAAGGAAATACTAAATAGCGGCCAAGGTTACTAACGTTTTCCAAAACGGCACACTCGTTGTTTTCTATATAGCTTATTTGCAAACGAAAGATTAGGCAAATTTTCGGAACGGCACACTGTACTTTTCGAGAAAAGCTCAATTTCTCGCGTAAAATATCAGTTGTCTACTGCGTGCTTTAATAGTTATTCAGCTCTGTGAAAATAGCTTCGCTAATAACTGCAGTTAAGTTAACAAACCGTGGTTAACAATAACCATAGTAAACCTCTCTCGTGAAACACGGCAGGCCAGTATTGCGTTGTGTGATACATGAAGTACGCGAAATAAAATACTACTGCAAGGAATCAAACAGGAAAAGAAAAAACAAACCAATACTGAAAAAAGATATGTAAAACTCACTTACCAAGCCCGTTAGGACAAACTTTGATAGGGCCTTCGCTTTCACACCTTGTTCAATACAAGCGAAATTTAAAACACTCAGCTTTTGAACTGAGAGCGAAGCGAAACTTTCACATCTCTTAGCAACGTTGAAAATTATAATTTCTGAAAAGAACGCACAAAGCAGTTGTCGCTTCTGTTAATTGTTTTTTCTTAACAACGGCAGGAGAAGACGGCTAGTATTTTCCTCGAAAATTTGTTTAGTTTTTGTAACGAAATTTGCGCTTTTCAAAGAAAAAACATAATTCGGTATAGAACCGCGTTTTCCTTTGGTTTTAATTGTTCAAACGCGAGAGATTTTGTATCGTGCTTTTTCACTAACAAAAGTAAGACAATATAGGGATGCATTTTAGTCGAACGCAAACTATTCCACGTGCCGAATAAATAAATTTATGCAGCAAATTTGTCGTTTAACTGGTTCGGCCAAGCAGCCAAGGCTGGATCAAAATTGTCGTTTATATGTTCATACATTTTCTATAAATCTAATCCTTCCTTGGGACGATTTGCACCTTAATCAAGACAGAATTCTCTTGTGAGAATCGGGTACTTCATCCCGTCTTGGCTGGTTTGCTGAATTTGCAATTTAATTTAAAAGTACATGTAATAATTTTAAGCCAATAGTGCCGAAAAATTAGCCTCTAGGGAAGGAAAGGAATATTACAGGTTAAACATTGAGGTCATAAAAATTTTTCCTTTTTTCAACCGAAGAATACGTAATATAGAATCAGCTTTCTGCCAGTGAAATAAAAGTGCTTGAAAAAGGCTGTGATCGACGGCTGTGCCTTCAACAGTTAGAAATCATTTCTATAGAAATTCTCCTCGGAAATGGTGAAAGAAGACAAGTATGGACACTATGATGCCACAAACTAATAAAATGGATAAACACAGCTCCGGCTGTGTTCCATTGATAGTCTACTGTTCGCTAGAAATTTGTTCCTCTTTATCTCAAATGAGCCATTCCTCTTTTTCATCCAAACTGTGAAGCACTAAATTTACTTGAAAGAACTAATCATCGTAAAAGAAATAATGATAAGGAATTCGAAAGAGGGGAGAAGGCGGGTTTCCAACCAACGCAGGTTCGCAATTAGAATGTCTTATTCTTCTAAAAAATACTCTGGAACAGAAATGGAAAAAAAAAACGCGGACGCTGTATTGAATCTCGTGATGCATGCCTTATATCTTGTTTTTATTGGGATCAAAAATAGTTCTGCGTTTGTTCTTGAACCACCAACAAAAACGGAAGAAATAAACGAAAAATGAATTGCCGCCCCGCGAACAGAGGCCAGGCTTTGTTTATATTCTGTAAATATTCTTTTATAACACCTTTTGCCTGTATATTAATTATTATATTCCGCGGACTGGTTTGTTGTAAACAGGCTACCAAAGATTGATTTCACGAGTCCAAAATTTCTGTCCAAAATGAGTTGTAAACTTATTAACTTCAATTTGGTGTACAGTAATGTATCATGATATATTTGAATCTTGGGTGGAAATTTATTAAATTAGGAGCATGTGAATGAGAATCTTGAATATAGTACAACGCTGGAGATGGAACAGGTCTGTGAAAATCACGCACGGAAAGCCGGCTAAAACGTGTATCATGAATGCAACCCTTGAAACACGAACGAATACCAAACTGAAGAACATAGTCGAACAAGCAGCAAGACAACAAAGACAGCTGGTAGAGCTGTTAGCCATAGCTTAGTAATGACATTAATTCATTTAAAAAACGTACATACAGTCGATCTTTGAAAGTCACATGAATGCATGAAAACACTTGAACGTCTAATAGTAACTGAATAGTAATAGTCTCATAGTAATAGGAATAAAAATCGATACAAGGTGAAATTAATGTTTCCATACAAAATTATCTATCATTTAGTTGACAAAGCTCCGGCTATATCATTCTCACTTCCTGATGAGTTTTTGTCATTTGAGAATACTGTAGCAAGTAACTTGTATCCGGGTTGTCACGAGCACAGGACAAAGAAAATGTTCTGACAGTTCTGACGCCCGACGGGAGTCGAACCTTTGATCTTCCGCCGAATATTGTTCTACAAAATCAAACCTTTCACTCGACTTTGAAAGGGAAGAGGGGGGAGCGAACACGTGAATATGTTTAAAATACTTAGCCTGTGTACAGCCGTCCCGCTTCCCTCAAAAAAATCGGGGAAGGGATCCTTTCCCGATTTTTTTGTAGGGAAGGGGCGGCTGTACACAGACTAGTTAATACTTAACTATGATCCCAAAGCGCGGGAGGCGCGGTGGCCTAATGGTCAGTGCCCTGGACTCGGATCGGGCGGTGCAGGTTCGCGCCCCGGCGGGGGCACTGCGTTGTATTCTTGGCAAGACGCTTTACTCATATATAGTACCTTCATCTGAGGCAAATGACCCGAATAATTGTGACGTGAATTTCAAAACTCTCACGCTAAAACAGTTAAAAGTATCGAAAAAGTATATGTAAAAGGGCGTAACAAGTCTATTGGCTCAATAGGCTGGAACCTACAAATGTCACCATTGTAAACGATGCAAAAGTTAGAGCTATGAAAATGCACTAAACACAATCTGAATTTGCGCGTGATAAACGCATTTGCAAAACCCTATGTTAACATTTCCAACACAGCAATGGGATTCCTGGATCCGAAACCCTACGACACCCTAATGTGTGTGCGTTCAACTTCGCCAGAGCCTGGTCACGCCCCTGTTTTTTTTTTTTTTTTTTTGCGTTTCTTTGGTTGGACAACAGCTTTAGCCAATGTACATCAGTTTTAACGGATTTATTAATTCCTCAGGTTATGTTACAGTCTTTTAATTAATGTGAATTCGTAATCAGTATCACTGTCAGCTCAGTTTCTTCAATAAAAAGGCGAGGAAAAGGCTCAAAATCTGATTTAACTAAGGAGTAAACTCGTTTGCTGTGTATCTAGAAGAAAAAATGTCAGGAATATATTTATAGAGCACATTTTTACAACCTCATATTCTCACGATATTACTGCTGCTTTTGTTACGGCTTTAGACGCCATATTTAGTGTCTCAAAATGTCTTAACTATGTAAGCGTTTCTAACTACGGATCATTCTGCTTGTACAACGCACGTTATCTTTAAGAAATAGCAGCAAATGAAAATTGATTCTCCAGAGAGATTTATTGCCAGACCCGTCTGCAATGCAATGTAAAACATCCGGGACAATTGTAGCTAACGTTGTTAGCATTTCAAAGGAACACAATTCGTTTTCAAGGGAACTGGCACCTCTCGTCATCATAAATGCTAATAATTAATAAAATAAACTGATAAAATAAATTACAAATTAAATTAGCGATGCCTGGTTGCTTACATATACAAAATTAAAATTGCACAACTTAAATATGTTACTTTTCTAATTCTTGTGTTATTGTTTCTTTTAAAAAATAGCAATACTAACCGGGTTTAGTTGACTGAACAAAGTATACACAGTCGAAACCTCGCGGCAACAAAACTGGAAGCCTTATTTTTCATTGAAAACAATACAGTTTAACGGTGTGAGCGGAGTAATGTTAGTTTTGTTACTAGCAATACAGCAGTAGTCAGCTATCAACACTGATCTCTTTTAGTCCCAAGGTCAGTCAGAGGGAATCAATATTCTCCTACCTCCTTATCATACATTTGCTATAAAGATCCTTAGGAGAATTTAGTTGGAAGTCAATATATTTTTCTTAAACTCGATCGTTCATTTACGCGACCCTACGTACTTGAATTGCAAAAAGGAAAATACACTTTTTATAAAAACTACTTAGTTTCAAGTTGAGACTGAACGATACGAAGAGTCCGTTTTGCTTTGCGACTATGAAAGTCAAATGAGAGGTTGATTCAGTTCAGTTCTGCATTAACAATGCCATCACGGATGCTTACAACCTAATGTCCTCTTCGGGAAGTGGGTTGACATGGACCTCGTCTTTGGGCAGTGTGTCGACATGAACTCCATTGGTAAACGACTGAGGTTTTGTTGGCTTAACGCTGTCGCCTTCGGCTAGCGAGTTGATATGAACCTCGGACAAAGTGATATCGTGGCTGGCTCCACCGTTTAGGGCTGGTTTACCAAGGTCGTAGTCCACGTGGTCCATGTGGTGCTCCATTTGGTAAGCTGCAAAGGGGTAGGTTAACATAACTGCGAAGAAATCTTCGGCCATGTTGCCATAGATGCCGTACTTCTCTCGTATGGAGTTGCGGATTGCGGTGCCATAGGCGAAGAATGCACACAGAAGCGTCCAACCAACGTACGATATTCCGTCGACCACGGGTTCGAGAGCCATAAAGGCAATCCAGAGATAAAAAGGAATTGCTAGGACCAGCATATACAGACATTTTCGATCTTTTGGTCCAGCGATCTTAGCTGCAGCTTTCCCGAGAGGATACCATGGTGCCACAACTGCAAGAAGAACTTTTCCAACGCTTGACGCAGTCGGGCTACTTAGTACGTCTAAGAGGCTGGTAGTAAACTGTGGGCCATGGGGATCGAGGTCACCAGCGTCTATCTTAACTGCTCTCCATAATGACACGCACATAAAACACAGCAGAACAGTGTACGGGACACCAGCCGCAATGGACATTGCCTGGAGAGCTTTCAGTGCGTTAGTACCCCCAGAATAAAGCAAAGCCGTGGCACAGGCACCTTCTGTTAATGCCCAGAAAATGCGCTGAATGACGGGTGGTTCAGGATCGCCGTTGGCAGAGAGGCAGTCGATCACCAGGGAGCCACTATCAGAACTGGTCACAAAGTAAAGGATGATGCTCACCAGTGAAACCACAGACAGGAACATTCCCAGGTCACCGTAATGGCCCATTACATCAAACCACATGTCGTTTGTTTGTCGACATGAAAGGCGGAACATACCATTGAAGGCCTCGGTACTATTTGTCCCTCCGAGCTTAGAAGAGCACGTGATGTTGGCCAACGTAGCATCTCGTTCCATCTTCAACCCTGCGCTGCCAAAAATACAGAACCACAGGAACGAATACACTATTGGAGCCGTCATTGTGCCATTAATAAACTGCCTGATGGTTCGTCCCTTTGAAATCTTGGCTATGAACATGCCCACAAAAGGAGACCAGGCGATCCACCATCCCCAATAGAAGATGGTCCAGTCGTTCATCCATGATTGGGCCTGCTTGCCGTCTGGTGCATTACCTAGTTGGGCGAAGGCGTCTGTGTGGAAGCCAAGTTGTACAATCCACTGCAGGTAGTAGCCAATGCTTTGAACGTACACGTTGAGTATGTGCCAGGTTTCCTCGGAGAAGAAGGCAATCAGCATCAGAAACATCCCGAGGGTGAAGCAGATCTCACTCAGGCGACGGATTCCAACTTTCAGACCGCTGACCACCGAGGCTGTGGCACATGCAGTGACGCACCAAATGATGATAATTTGATTGGTGACTTTGACTTCAATTGCGTCGAAGAGGCGGTTAAAGCCGGTGTTCATCTGGATAACACCGATCCCCAGACTGGTACAAACGCCAAACATTGTACATACCACCGAAAGGATGTCTACTGCATCTCCCATCCAACCATAGATCTTGTCGCCAATGAGGGGATAAAAACAAGTGCGCATGGTCATGGGAAGGCCTTTCCTGTAACCCACAAAGGCAAGGAGCAGACCAACAATAACGTACACGATCCAGCCGTGAATACCCCAGTGGAACAGGGTCACATTCATGGCGTCCTGAGCGAGTTGATTGTCACTATATCTGTAAAGAAAAGAGCACTGGATGAGTGTATGACAAGTTATGGAATGTTCCTTGAGAGCACTAGAAAAATAAATTACTGAAAAGTACAAGTTTATTCAAAAGGTAAATTAAAGAAAAATTTCCTGTTCTTCTGGCCGATAATTTCTAAACTCTGAACGCATAACGTGTTTGATGTTGCTACATGTTTACCGACCTCTATACACGTACCGAGTGAATTGTTTCTTGAAAGAATGCGGCGAGATCAAGGTGCTTATTCGAATGGCAGAAACGAAGGAATGTGACTGACTACTTTCTTACTATCACTAAATAACAAGGAACACTCAGTAATCTGTATTGATCTCGTGCCTGATATATTACCTGCCGTGGTAGCGGTTTCCTTCTTTGTAGTGTTGTGTAGACGCATAGTGCCAAACGGGTTCAGCTGCGAAGAGACAGTAACATAAAGGTAATTATGGATTACTTTTCTCCTCTCTTTCGTTTGACAGAAGGGCTCAGCCATATTGTCTGTAGTAATTCTTTGAGCTAAGAAATAGAATAGTCACTTATAATGAAATCGAATAAAATAAGTATACAGGCACTGTCTCAAACAGACGAAACACCAATAAACTAATCATATGTTGAACTCCAAATTTACTACAGAAAAAAAACAGCTAGCGGCATGGTTTGGAGGGCTTTAACCCGGATTACAGACCAGCGCTCTAAACCGCTCAACCGCACTTTTTAATTTTACTACGACTGTCTGATGATAGTTAGAAGTGGGTGGTTATCATGATGAAGAACTCTTGCACATTAACTCACTTGACACCACTACTCCTCATTCATTGCATTCTTGTGTCATTTCAGACCATAATGTATGTGAAAGTCTGAGAGTCAGACGCCTAAATAGCATGACCATAACCTCGAATAGCGTGACCTGGCACGTTGGTGTAATTTTGTTAGTTTCATTCCACCATTTGTAATCTCTGATCGTGATCTCACATTTCTATATACACTGTAGTCCCTGGGTATGCCCCAGGAGACTCCTCTGTTTTATAGGCTAACAATTTTTTAAAAATTCTACATTGAAAAAGGTTTTTCTTACAATAGATACGGGGGCAGGAGCAAATGGCGGGGAGGGGGGGGGGGGGGGGGGAAAGACAGGCACTATGATGCCATTAAAAGAAATCGTAGCTGTTTGTATTACGTAAAATTTTCTTACTGAAACAATAAAGATAGTCTAGAGCAAGGAACGCCATTCCAAAGCGTTTCACTAATGTCTGGTAATGTTATTTGTCTGCATACAGTTATTTCACTGGTGTAAACAAATGCTAATATCGTGCCGTAATTTCAGTAACACTACCTCTCTGGAACCTCTATTTTCATTCGCCCGCTGTAAACACTACCTCTATTGTTATTCAGGGCTAGGGGCATTGTCATGACTTGTTATCTATTGTTTTAAGAACCAATGAAGTAGCTCGTTCCGAAATGTGGTGGGCGACCCCGTAATTTTACTGGCTTTCAGTGATGTTTATAGCGTGCAGTAACTTTTAAAAAAACACATTCCGGTAATTTAATACCCTGAATACCTTGGCCAACCTTGTTGTTTCCGCCGTATTTTCTCTTTCGTTGGAATGCTTAAATAACCTCACTATAACCGTATCATGGTTATCTCGGTATTGAGCTGTACGCGGTTAAACCATAAGAGGCTCATACGCAATGAAGTTACTTAGTTACTACCAAACTTTGCTCACGGCGTGATAGGAATTAATTCTTTTTGCGAGATTCTTTGGCATCGCTTTAATTTTCGAGGTGTAAACTAGGTCAAGTGTCTCTTTCGATATCACGGCCTATCTATCACCATCTACGACCGCTCGGCGGTAAATCGGCCGACATGTTCCCGCCAAAAATTATTCCTTTCAGTTCGGTACAGCAACTGTAAGTTAAGGTACATTACGGCCTGGTTGAAGGCACGTGTAGCAGGAACCCTCTTACTCTGAGTACCAATAACAGGTTTACAAAGGTATCGTGAGCTATCTGTCTGAAAGTTCTAGATCCTTGATTGTTTATAGGCAAAATATGGATCTCTGACAGAAACTGATAAGATGCCAAAATAGTTCTACTGCCTATCATTTCAATGACTGGAAAAATGTTACGATATTGGGAGATCTGGAATTTGAACGAGAGAAAATCTACCAGTACAAGATCGTACAACCTAATGAAGGCGAAAATAAGTTGTGTGATTCGCATTGTGCGCGCTTTTTACAAACGTTGTTGACGCAGATAGATTTGGCAGAAAAATGTAACCTTTCCTTTCCAGTTTAATAGATAATGTTTTCAAAATTTAGTCAAAAAACACCTCCTCCCCAGTGGGATCCGTTCAGACCCGTAACAGGAGAAACAAGCATGCGATATTCTAAATGTTTTGGTATCTAAGTGCACAGGCTTCGCGTGAGTCATCATGAAAAAAAAAAAACAGGTTAGAGCTGGTTTCCTGTGATTAGAAATGAACCAATCACATCTTCGTCGCAACCTTTCAAGTTTGACAATCAGCAGGACAAACGTATGAGAAGTGATTGAAGTCGAATTTAATTCTCCTTAGCATGGCAAACCCTTGTTAATCATACGCGAGGATGTAGGACAACAACTCAAGCAGGAGGAAAACAAATGGATATTAAATATTGTGACAAATCGACGATTCTGCCGCATACATTCTAGTTGAAAAAGAAAATTACGACTGGGTTTTGAAAGAAAATCCCTTTAATAAAATAGAGGCTGTCTGACCTCCCCTTGAAACACAAGAAATCACAATTTTTGACTCTCTTCTTTTTTGTAACAAGTTGATAAACTTGAAAAACCGGTACATACCGACTCCAAAGTAGAACAGACCAACACCTATCCCAGCGGCGAACAGCATCGTGAAGTACGTTGCGTCGCTAAAATCCGGTTTGTCATCTGGTTTGCCCAGTTTCATGTTGCCGTATTTCGAGAAATAGAGCACAATGATAAACACAGCCCAGACATCTTGGGTACCAATGTACATCCATGTACAGGTGTGGGTTATCCACGCCATCCATTTTGTCATCTCTTCGTAAGCCACATCAGCTTGAACCGAGCACCAGATCACAAAGAACCAAATAATGGCGGCCGAGAAGACAGTCACTACAGGGTTGAATCGGAGATTAAATCCAATATTCCCCAATTTCCAACTGACTCGCAGCCAACGACATCTCTCTGAAGCGTTTTCGTCAATCTCCATTTCTGTGCAGCGCGTTTGGATCAAAGCGTAGCACTAAAGATTACAGTTTAGTGGGATGCGCGTCAATTTATTGCTCATTGATTTAGCCTGCCACTTCAAATATTGGTTTTTTTTATGGAATGCAAACTTGCGTTTATCCGCCCATTGGTCGTGTCACTTTTGTCTTCCGCCTTTTGACAGGGTTTGAGTTTCAGTTATGATTAGCACGTAGGCATAGTAAATTCACTAAACCGAGTAATTTTACTGGAAAACTCATTAAGCTTACTCGTGTTTTTCGAGCAAAGAAAGACCATTAATCAACCTTGCTCTTCTTTTTTCCAACTCAATATCGCTGTGAATTAAATAAATCTGAATTAGCCTATGTGGGAAAGATAGATTAGATTCGAGACCCACAGTAAACAGCATTGATAAGTCGATCACGTGCGAGTTTGATGTCGCAACAACGTGTAACAGGTCACAAGCCGCAGCATTTCTCGAAGACCCAACATTTATTACACAGATTACAGTACAAAGCAACAATATAACCATAAAACAGGATAGAACGATTAAGTGCTATATTATTGTACTTGTTGTTAGATTATGGAGAAACCGCTCGTATCACGAACGCGTTGTATTGACACAAATCGGCCATGAACGAGCTACAAATCACGAGACCTCACAGTGCTAAAAATGCCATCTTGAATTCGGCGTCTTGTCTTGTTATCGTATATTTTACTGGAAACAGTTGTGTTGCAGGTGAATTTGCCTAGCTTTTCGCCGAAGGTAAATGCCTGAAGATCATCAAGGTTCGAACTGCCAATTGACAACTAAACAAACAATGATTATCAGATAAAGTTAGCCACCTCGTGGCGTGAGTGAGTCACATACAGAGAGCAATGGGTGCACTTCTTCGATCGTTAAAAACACGTGTTTCTGTCCGAGCTGTAAAAATAGGAGGCAGGTATACGAGCCTAGTGGCCCATCAGGCCGGAGCTTCGAAACATACTGTATCCGAAAAAAGGTCGGGGAAAATAAATAAAAACTGTTGGCGGCAAACAATTCTGATCGGGCCACCGTCTTTTTATCTGTAACTACAAAAAGTGTTATAGAATAAAAGCAGAATAATTGTTCGAAAAAAGAAGGATTAGAAGAGGTCCTTGTTTTAACTGAACAGAGAGCCAACTGCTGTTTCGTGAAATTGAATCAATCACGCAATTCTCATCACGCGATCACGCAATGTATCGACCACCAAACAAGTTAGGTATTCCTTCAGATGTCTTGACTTTATTAGGGTATGTATCAGCCAAATATTATGAAAACCAGATGTCGGTCACCGTTTTCTAGTTTCGCTTCGTGGCTCAAAACTCCATAATCTTTACAGATTCTTCGATCCCCTGTGGTGAGTAGTTTCCCGGAAGCGAAGTGAATTATCGGTCATCACGGCCAGCACAATCGCCTCTACAAATCAATTTTCTTTGTATATATTTGGGCTATAATTTGCTACATTCAGGATGTATAACATGTAATTAAAGACAACATGCACTCCACTTGCAAGTTGTTACACTTTTTACAACATCTGTCAGAAAGCTTCATTCATGTCTTGTCAGGATTATCTGTTATTGTTCAACTTTACTGGGTGGGCTAAACATACCATCATTTTAAATCCTGGAATGAATTTTATTTCAGGTCAACAGTTCAGACGAAGCCCATATAAACAACGTGAAATAGCTATGTGAAGGAATGCAAAAAAAGAAAGTCGAATCCCTCAAATTTGATTGTAATCTGACACGAGGAAATATTTGGCAGTAGGCTGAGTAGGCTGTTATCACGCGAGAGCGGACATGAGCTTAAATGTAACCAGAAAAAGCTCAAATCGTTTCTTCCAGTTCATTAGCAGAAATTTTCATGAACTTTAAAAAGGTTTATTTCCCATTTACTGTAACGATAAGCTTATACTTTTTCTAAGGGAGGTCATTTTCTTGGCTTCACTTTCACTTCATCAGTGACACATCCTTAAAACGTGATCTCCTCGGATCGTCAAAGTAAAATATTTGTTTTTCTCTGTTGACAAAAAGCACATGCTTATAACCACAGCCTGATAAACACTTATTTCACTTGGCAGTAAAGACGTCAGTAAAGTTTTCATTGGCAGTCTTTGCACTTGTTTTGCGTACTACTTGTGACTTTGAACAATGAAGGCTACTACTGCGAGGAAATCAAATATGAACTGAGCTTATCTGTTTAAAACCCATAGCAAGTGAAACAAGGGATGTAAAACGAATCGCCATGTGGGTTACAGGAGTAACCTGCGAAGCACGCGGCACCCACATTTGTTTGTTATTTCAGTAAGAAATCCATTTAAGGTGACTCGATCGAAATAAATTACGGGCTGTATGCCTGTCTAAAAACTCTAATAACTTCGCCATTTTTGACTCGATTTCCTTGAAACTTTCGCATTTTACACAACATTTATCGAGGAATAATATGCATGTCAATATGTTGATGTAATATTCGATAGTTTTGCGTGATGTTACTTTTATTGAGCACTACTTTTTGGATAAAATTGTCATTTACAGACAACTGAGCGCTAAGATTTCGTTAAAATTTCTGCAATTAGCTCGTAATAACATCTTGCCATGACTGTTCAAGTTTCCGCAAAATCGTCGGAACAGAAACCCCGGTACAATCTGGACATCAAAATATTAACTTCGAGCGAACTTCGAGGCTTGGAACGCTCCGGCGCTTCCAGATTTCGCCTAAAAGCACAATAATCAAAGCAAAAGTAGGTTCAATGTATCAGTTTTGTTAGCTCCAAATCGCATTCGGCTATTTGCAACGATGAAAAAGTTTGAGCTAATATAATAAACTCACCTTTTGCGTCAAAATGTAGCGAAGTCGCCAAATTTACGTTTTTCTGAATTATATGAAAACTAACCGGACGAATCGAATAAAACTACCGGAACAGTAAAATGAACATCTTACATACACTTTGCGCTATTTTATGTTTCTGGAGCTGCCTTGATTTGGACGAAATATACTTTTAAAGTGAAGCACTGCTTCAACTCTCTTGTGAACTTGGCCTTGTTGTTATTTAGATTCTACAGCTGACGCTATGCAAATTTTTTGGATTTCATGAGAATTTAAAGAATTTACACGTGGGCTAGGGGGGTGCATTGACAGTGCTCAGTCGGTACATGTTCTAATCTCTGAGGTGTCCATAATAAAGAGGTTAAGCATGACGTTTACGGCAAACGGCAAACGGCAAAAATCGAACCTTTCGTGTCTGATTTTAGCCGTTTGTACAATTTAGGGAAATTGTTTGCATTTACTGTGATTAAGGGATTTTTTCCTATTTTTCGACTGGCTTTATTTAAGTGCTAAAGAAAAGTGAGCAAAATCAGAATTATTTTTGCCGTTTGCCGTTTGCCGTAAACGTCATGCTTAACCTCTCTATTATAGACACCTCAGAGATTAGAACATGTACCGACTGAGCACTGTCAATGCACCCCCCTAGCCCACGTGTAAATTCTTTAAATTCTCATGAAATCCAAAAAATTTGCATAGCGTCAGCTGTAGAATCTAAATAACAACAAGGCCGTGTTCACAAGAGAGTTGAAGCAGTGCTTCACTTTAAAAATATATTTCATCCAAATCAAGGCAGCTCCAGAAACATAAAATAGCGCAAAGTGTATGTAAGATGTTCATTTTACTGTTCCGGTAGTTTTATTCGATTCGTCCGGTTAGTTTTCATATAATTCAGAAAAACGTAAATTTGGCGACTTCGCTACATTTTGACGCAAAAGGTGAGTTTATTATATTAGCTCAAACTTTTTCATCGTTGCAAATAGCCGAATGCGATTTGGAGCTAACAAAACTGATACATTGAACCTACTTTTGCTTTGATTATTGTGCTTTTAGGTGAAATCTGGAAGCGCCGGAGCGTTCCAAGCCTCGAAGTTCGCTCGAAGTTAATATTTTGATGTCCAGATTGTACCGGGGTTTCTGTTCCGACGATTTTGCGGAAACTTGAACAGTCATGGCAAGATGTTATTACGAGCTAATTGCAGAAATTTTAACGAAATCTTAGCGCTCAGTTATCTGTAAATGACAATTTTATCCAAAAAGTAGTGTTCAATAAAAGTAACATCACGCAAAACTATCGAATATTACATCAACATATTGACATGCATATTATTCCTCGATAAATGTTGTGTAAAATGCGAAAGTTTCAAGGAAATCGAGTCAAAAATGGCGAAGTTATTAGAGTTTTTAGACAGGCATATAGCCCGTAATTTATTTCGATCGAGTCACCTTAATCTGTTTATAAAAAGAAGTGAACATTTAATCAAAACACCGAGAAGCTGGAAGCTCGCGGTGTATGTACAAAAGAAGCACTTTAGAGTCAGCGACCAAGCAAGAGGCGTTTCAGTAACAGAGAGAAACTAGTGTTTACAATATGCAATAAGACCTTTTCCAGTTTCATCCCATTTGCTATTCAAGCTAAGCGATTTTGCGAGTTTACATGCGGTGCGTTATAAATTGGGGCAGAATTGAGCGAAATAACAAAAAGTTGGAAAACACCTAAATACAGTGTGTCCATGGCGTAGAGAACGGATGTTTCTTCCTTCTTCCGTCATGTACGTGAAATTTTCTACGTATCCTGAACATAACAATTGACGTCAATTTTTTTTGTTCGCCTGTCACCAATATGGCGAAGTGCGTCATGCCGTCGTCAGTTGCTGTGCGGGGAACTCGGTAGAACGTGCTCACGAGTACAGTCGAGTGCATATTCATGTAGAGATGACGAAATACGTTGTCAACTTCTGATAAGAGCGAGCAGGACTTTGTTGAAGAGCGTTAGAGCAAAATCCATCCTTTAAATGACGATAACAAGTCAATTAGCCAATGGTTAGCTTTTATAATGTATACAAAAGGTAAGGTATGCATGCACTCGGCCGGGCCAATATAAATCTCACACCAGCGAAGCTTAGGCCGGTTTCCGCAACATAAAGCCACCAGGAGAAATTCGTCTTTGATCATTCGATGGGGTACTAGTCTATCGTATTAGATACTGTGAACTTGCCAACAAATCGTAAATATGTTTTTCATACTTACTTAATTTCTTGGTGTTATAGCTAACCTTAAGCAGATTACCGCGTGTGATCGCTGATCCTACTCAAAGCAAAATTAAATCTTTTTGCTCTTGTTTCGTTTCTTATCCTGGCGAACGTATTGCCATCACCTACAACCTTGACCATGCTTTTTAAACGCTTTTTCTGCATTTCTTTTTCTGATTAAAAGACTCGCCCTATTACGCGCATCTTAACGAGTAAATCTGTTTGCCAAAAAAATATTCATGTTGTGTAAACTTACTCATGTAGCAAAATATTTACTGATCAAATTTGAAGTCATTTTTCGTTCTGGCAAGCGCCCAGTTGCTTTATACATTTGTTAAGAAATTTTTCCTGCATCAGACGTCCGTCGACGGGTGAAACATTTTTCACAGCCCAGTAGGGTTTGAGCGAGCGCTTACCCAAATTTCTTTTGGTCAGTGATCTTCTGAGAGAATTGAAAAGCTATGAATAATTTCACCGGGCACGCAGTTAAAGCCAGTTGTCCGTTATTCCTTTCTTTCTGGAAAAATTATTTTGTTGTATGAGATCTTTAACCCGAAGATCATGATACAAAACACGGATTCCAAACGAAATTATGAAACTCTTTACTGGCGTTTAGCCAAACTTAGACAGCATTGTTTAACTGACTTAAATCCATGCAAAAACCTAAACTACAGTTTAATAAGAACGCTTAACTCAGCTAACTCTTATTAGTATTTTTTGTTTGGAAACATATTTTTGTTTCACCTGCGCGCTGTACGCGGTATAGGTATAATAACAGACAGCAGGTTACGAGAGCTTTTAGCTCTCCCCGCTTTATTAGGAGGCTTTGTCTCAGATTTTAACAGATTTTCGAGCAGCCAAAATATTTGTGACATAGGAAACCTAAAAATAATGGGCCATTTATATCAAAAATCGCTGCATTAGAGCACTGAAGCTGTTGACAAGCATCTTTGGCTGCGGATGGCTTGCATTGGATGGAAATTGATTGCAACTTGAAAAATTAAAGCTAAACTTTGAAAGGTTTTTTTTTTCTGAGCGTCGTCAAGAAATCAATATTATAGGTTTAGTTTGATTTCTATCTGCAAATTAAGGTCATGTCTTCTTTTAGCTGTTCAACGAAAAATGTTTTTCATGGGATAAGTTGCCTACCACTAATTTCAGAACAGTTTAGACCAAAACTCTGCGAAATCCCCATGACGTAGTTGATTTAGGCGCTTGAGAATTTGCAAAGAGCTTTTGTCATAGCACTGAATTACTGAACTAACAGAACGAAGGTTATTGAAGATTTCGATGGACAACAGGCTCTACCTAACATCATTTTCTTTTCTCGTCGGTGATTTAATTACATGTATACAAATAGATTTGTAACTCCGTAATATCTAAGTGAGTAAAGCGTATGTACAAAGAGACAGATCGAAACAGTTTCTCTTGTAGTTTCCTGTCCTCTAAATGAAATAAATAAATAAATTCATTCATTCATCTTTATATTTTAGTCATTAGTTTGTAAACTGGAAGGCTATATTTAACCAGCTAACTATTCAGGAGTAGCTAACAAAGAAATTCAGTCAAAAGTCTTGTAATGCCATTGTACTGTTTTGTCGTATGGTTTAGAGCCGTTTAAAGTGATATTTGTTTAAACTAACGTTACAGTTAAATATTTTCGGATTCTCTTGCTGAATATTAAAGTGGCAGAATTTTTAGGTATTAAAATCACATTTGTGAGCTGTTGTTACCTTTTCCGAAAATCATAGCTGGCGTTTTCACGCACCTAAAACAAAAACACTCCAAAAACAGGTGTTATATTTTCCATAATTTATTACGAAGGGTCGAGGTGATATTTCACTTAACAAAGTCTGTGGGGGATAACAGGCCTTCCAAAGTGATCCATTGGGTGTCCCGGATATGATTGATATGAATTATTCACCGATGTCCACCTTTACGACATGACAAAATAAAGGATAATGAAGTATTCGTAAGCATACCGGGTCCACCAGGCCAAGTTTGAAATGAACGCTGGAGGTGTACAATCGCGAAAATGCGGTACATCCGTTACACGTTTTACTGAAAACCGGTACGAATCAACCACTTCCCCCGCTGTGCCTGCAGCGGAGTTTGCATCCATACGAGCAAATTTTATGTTACAACTTTTCTGTGACCATTTTTTATTTGCTACTGTGCATGAGAAATACTCGCAAACAACCATGTCTCCGCTGTTCAGATCATTTCCGGCTAATATGAAAACGAGTTTTTAGCATAACATCTGCCGCGACGCGTACAGGAGCAAATATATTTGTCGCATACGTAGACCATATATTTGCTGTAACTCTAATGTCTTCCCTACCCTTCCTACTGTGCGGGTTTCAAATGAAATTATGAACAACTTCTATATATATAAATAGAATTTGTTAGAATGAAATTCACTCAGAAAGGAGAGTTTACATCCTAAAACAAGTTTATGTCAACTGCAGTGTGCAAAACTCCTGGACATCTCGTTTGTGTGGAGTAGTCCTTTAAAACTGACTAGACAGACTTTGACTTTAAAGCTGCGAGATAACCGAGGGCGGTTTTACATGTTGTTTTCACCACAAAACCTGCTGCTTCCGCTGAAGCCTACTGCGTGTTTACTGATGGATGGGTGGTCCATTATCGTGCGATACTGAAAAACTGTTGTAACACATAAGCAAACACTTTTCATGTAAATCAGAAATGAACAACTCCACCGCAACCGTTGAAATGCACGCAAATGGCTACGTTCATGAGCCTGTGTGTTCCTGGATTGCTAAGGCGATCCCGAGCGAAACAAAACAGCTTTTCAAATGGTATTTTGCCACCGCTATCGTAAATATCCTTCTTTCCATCGTTACATCGTGTGGTAATATTCTCATCCTGTTTGCCCTTCAGAAGGAGTACACTCTATCGGCGACCTCCAGAGTTCTGTTTCACTCTTTAGTTGCCAGTGACCTTTGTGTTGGTCTTATTTCGCAGCCACTTTTCGCCATCAGCATGTTGCTTGTCAGTAACGGACGTTGGGACGTTTGTCGCCTGATGAGACACTTAACATTCGCTGCTAGCACGACTTTGTGTGGGGTATCTTTGTTAACAATGACTGCTATCAGCCTGGATAGACTGCTCGTTCTGTTACTAACGTCCAAGCATAGTCTTATTGTGACTAACACTCGGGTAAAAGTGATTGTGGTTTTCTTTTGGATAAGCAGCCTCTCCCTATCCATGCTGTATCTTGTAAACGTTCACAGTTTCTTTAGAGTGACCTGTGCGGTGATACTGCTAAACATTTTAAGCTCTGCCTGTAGTTACTTCAGCATCTTCTTCCTTCTCCACCGTCGACAAAGACGTAGAATACAGGATCAAAGCCAAACACCAACCAACAGCTTTCAGCTCCAACGAGGACTGAGGGTTAAATCGACGGTGTACAGCGCACTGTGGCTCCATTTCACACTGGCTATTTGCTATCTTCCGTTTTCTTTACTCGAGGCCTTGGTTACAGTAACTGGAACACCTTTATACATTTTTATTGCTGGCACATGTACCGGGACCTTGATCCACTTGAACTCCATGATTAATCCTCTCCTTTACTACTGGAAGATTAAGGAAGTAAGGCAAGCCGTAAAGCAGATAATAACATGCTGCTGAAAGTGGCTGGAAAGGTCACAATCACCAAGGATGCATTACTATATTTTCAGACATATTGTTTAATGTCAGCATCAACATTTATTGAAATACACTCTTGAATATAAGACGAAGAGATAGGTGTACTTCAAAAATACTATAAATATCTGCTAAAGATGCCACCGAATGTTCGACACAAATTAAAACTAGTGGTACCTATCGGTAGAAGTGCCAACGAGTACAACAAGAGAGAAGGGTTGTGAGGATAATAAATTTATTGTAAATGTTTGACTAAAAGTACACTTTATGATGTGGGTGTGATCAATGTACATTGCATGTATTCGTTGCGGAATGTTTATGGAATAAACTGATGCGATTTGGTGAAGGCCTAATGAAGGAGTTCTAAAATGATACTAAAGTAGTGAGAAACCTTGTAAAATCCATGTAATTTGAGGGTTGCAAGCCATTGCAGTTCTATGCCGCTATTTTGGAAAGGTGTCAGCTGTTTTTAAGTCCAATAGACCTTAAATCAAAGTGGCTGTGAGCAACTGAAACTCGGAAAATATATAGCCTTTGTTTACTTCATATATAGTAACACAAATAAAGGCTGCATTTTACCCAACCCCCTACCCGCTTCACAAGACTAATTGATTACTAAATTTAATATTAAAGACTCTCTGTCGACTGCGAGTGTTTGTTATTGTTTTGATTCTGGCGCTGAAGAAAGTCGTTCGAAAATCAAAAAGATTTAGGGCATTCGCGCCCTAAAATAAAATATACCGGTAGAAACAGGTATAAAATGTTTACTTTCGAGGTCATCCAGCTAAGAAATACTTTATTTTGAAATTATGACCTCGCGTCGTGGGGGCGCAAGCTACAATTACAATTACAAGCTCCTGTCGCCATACGCGTCATTGGTCGTCATTTGAAACAACTCCATAAAATAAATTTCCTTTTTATTTGCTTTTAGAAGGACATATACAGAGTATATATATACAGTACTTAGTGCTCTTAAAATACAAGATGTAGAACTAGAGCAATGAACATTTCGTGGCGATTTCCATACCGGGGTTTGGAATTCCTGCGGAGATTGTTTCGATGGTTGTTATAGCGAGTTTCGCCCATAACGAGTTTCACCCACATTGTTTCGCCCAGAACGAGAATGGTTCAGAATGGATAAGAACGAGGTATATTCATGTTTAGCACGCTTGTTTCGGCTCATGGATTTAAGAACGAGGTATACTCATGTGTTTAGCATGCTTGTTTCGGCTCATGGATTTAAGAACGAGGTATACTCATGTGTTTAGCGCGCTTGCTTCTGGGCGAAACGCTTCATGGGCGAAACTCGTTATGGGCGAAACCCGCAGCTACCGTTTCGATAAGCGGTCACGTACAGATTTTAAATGCTTTCAGTTCGATCTTTTTTCACTCCGAAAGATTGCCATTACAAGCGAGTAGGGGAAAAATGAGGCAAAGAACGCACTTTTCATCGAAATAAAAATGTCAAATAATCTCAATAAAGCTTACTTGGTACTGGAAGAATCTACTGGCAATGCGAAAGAAATAATTCTGCAGCGATTCAGTGTCACTCAGCTCAATACTGCAACAAACGTGAGCAGTTTTCACTTTGCCTGTATCCGAGGTCATCTTCTTTGTTTCTCCGTTGATTCTGGGCAGATTTTCTTGAATAAATCTTTTCGGAAGAGCCTCTCGTTACAGTCTAGGCCTTACGCAGGCGATTCTTGGCAACCGCCATGCATGGCTAAAAGCAGATCGCGTACCAGCCGTTGTTTAGGTTCTCACACATGTGAGTTTGCGGATCACGTATCGACGCCATGAATCATGCATCGTGCACGTGCTGAACAAATAAGTAGCGCGCTGATTGGCCAAAACTATGACAAATTGTGCACGTGCTGAACAGTTTCTGCTCAACAGATTGGCTAAAAACATCAGACATTGTGTCGTCACGATCTACCTTACATTACATTACTTACATTTCTACATTTTGGAGCGTTTGTGAGATTTTTTCTGCACATACAAATCTTCTCACGGCTCTATAATCTGCCGCCTCGTCAGGCCTTCTGGTCTTCCAGAAGGCCTGACTCGTTGGCAATTACAACCACAAGGGATTGTTTCAGCTTCAAAAATGTTAACAAAATTTCTAAATTTGTAATCATGCTATTTCAGGTTGTTTCAATATAACTTTGTTTTCAATTAACTCTTGAGATTATCGATACCCTATTCCATACCAGGAACCTTTCTCAATTCCAGACCAGAGTGCATAAGCCACGCCCTATTTTAGACAAAAATGGTCAAAGTCTAGTCAGGAACTCCAATCCAAACCACGCAACTTTGAAGAATTTATTGGAAAATTAAAATTTTGACGTAGTATTGAAAAAATATCACTGGTTCACATAAAAATATAATAACGTAAAAAGGGACAATGCTTCTGTTTTCTATATTATTGCTTCATTTTAATTGTGCACTGTACTATCATAATTTTAAAATGCGGTTTCCACTGAACATTTCAAAATGAAGTTACAAAAAGACGGATCATTTCGGTGAATATCTGTTCGGAAGTAATCCACTCAGATTTTTTTTTCTAAAATTTCACCTCGACCTTTCGTGATATAGGAAATGTGTAACGCGTTTTGTTTTCGGAGCGGTGGAATAACGTTTTGAATTGGGTACAGGGAAACCGTACGCCAGCTACGATTTTCGCAAAAGCAACAACAAGCAAATTCGGTATATATATGGGCAAAAAAGCCCTAATTAATTCAAAAAGGCTAAAGTTACCTTGAATGGCCGAACAGATAGAACTTTATAGAGCAGCCTAAAATTAATCTACAAAGCTTTAAAAGCACTTCAGATAGCCTAAAACAGCGTGTTTTTTTGAAGGTATTTGAGAGAAAATAGTCGTTGGGTTCCCCTGATAGTTAAGGACATATCGAAACTTTAGCTCTCAAGCTGACCCTACGAGAGAAAAGTGAATTTGAAGTTATCCACATTTAATTAAAACAGATGTTTCATGTCAGTTCAAAACAAAATAACACGCCTTCGTTTTAGCATTTTCACGAGGTTTAACATTAATTTTCTCGAAAATTTAATCGCGTGATCACTTAGAGAAATAAATTTAAGTGAGATGCTTCAAATAATATTCAAAATATTACCGTGCTATGAGCAGTTTTTTAGTAATTAGGTTTTGCGCTTATTGCTCGAACTTTTAGCGGAATCCGTTTTAATTTAGTTTATTTTACACTAGATGTCTTTAATTACAGTGGAACCCCGTTAATACGGCCACCAACAGCCATGGAAATATGGCCGTATTAACGGGGTGGCCGTATTAACGGGGCTGGGTTAAATTTCATGACTGGTCTACTCAAGAGAGAAAGCCGAAACCTTTCGTATCTATTTGCTTTATTACACACACAGTGACTTAATCGCTTTGTAATTTAACTAAGGGAATATTACTGTCTATTCATTTTCTTTTAAATTGTTGTTTGATTGGTTACAATTGATGACTAGGTAACCACAAAACCACACACGTCAATGACATGACAAGTTACAAGGGTTTTGAATGAAATAGTATCGTTTAATATTGTTTCTCAAGTACTGTATTTTTGTTTGTTTGGTCAATTATAAGTGGCATTTGGTTCGAGTGGCCGTATTAACGGGGTAAAATTATATAGGATTATACAGGTTGAGATTTCAGAATGTGGCCGTTGGCCGTATTAACGGGGTGGCCGCATAAACGAGGTTTTATATAAGGAAATATATGGGCGTTTCGCCGGGACAAAAAAAAGTGGCCGTAATAACGAGGTGGCCGTAAGGCGGGGTTCCACTGTACCAGATACACATAGGCAATTGAACTTACACGTTTCTTATAACACGTTAAATGTATTTTATTTTCTCTTTGCTATTTTCAATTTTTTTTTGTCTTTTTGTATACGAACCTTATGTTAATCTTGTATGTTGGCTAATACATGTAAAGAATTAAAAAGCTACCCTAAGAAAAACTTACAGTAAAATTCGTTTACAATAATAACTATAAAATTGTTTTATTCAATTAAAAATAATAATTAAGTTCTAAAAGTCTATTTCTGTTTTACGAGGCTGTTTTTTCTTAGCATTATAACAAATACGTACTGGAATTAACGTGTGCGCCACGATTGCCACCCTGTTCGAAAACTACAAATTTGTAATACATATCCACAAACATTAGTACACTTCGTAGTTTTCTTAAGTTTTTTTTTTGAGATTTTCTTCATTTAGTCCGGTTCTTTACTGTCATGAGCTGTCTATTTCAATATAAAATAAACGGCACGCGATGCATGCAGAAGCGATGACGTTTCACAAGGGGTCTTTGATAATTTTCAGGACATTTGTCAAAACATTAGGGTAAATAAAAGTAACTGACAACTTCTGTGCTGAATGATTGTTCAACAAAAATTGCGTTATCTTGGCGTGACATACGATATACGATATACGATATACGATGAAAGGTCAAACGCTGTCTAAAATTGTTTACACCTTTTGTTTTAACGAATGGAGAGATTTCTGTTTACTAAATCTTATAGAACGCATCAAATATAATTTGTTTCTTTCGTTTATGCTTTATATTAGTCCTTTCTAACGGCCCAGGAGTAGTTTGCTTTGAGTTCTATGCGACGATTTCTGGTTGAGTTGAGTTGATTTCTTTTCCCAGTATTCGGTTCTACAGATCGGTTAATCACAACAGGCAACAGACAACAACAGATCCTGTCCACTCGCACGGCGAGATTAATCGATCACGTCATCGTCATCGCTTAAAAAAAGGTTTACGATGGCTCACCTTTTCAGCAGATGTTTCAAAACTGCTAATAATCGGTTGCTTCGTCTGCAGTCACGACAGACATCACTTCTTAACTTTATGCCAAATTTATTCGATAACTGATAAAGTGCAACACTCACTCCAGACTCGAAATCTCAATTTAACAGCTACAAATGAAATAAGGTTTGCCGATCGGTGATGATACAAGCTGCAAAAAAATATCTTCCTTTGCCAAAAAACAAGATGGCGGATCTCAAAAAGAATACAAACAATGCACCTGGTTCCCATTACTCTTCGGTTCAATTCAGGGAGTAATTATCACACCAAAAATTCCATAAATTCCATCGCTTTTTCGCTTTACAGCATTAACCGATGACGTCATAAAATGACGTCATCGCTTAAAAAGAAATATTTGTCCTCTTATTGACCACCGTCGGCCAAAAAAAGACTGAGTAAGCAACTGAGTTTCGTATTTCCTTTTCAAATGACAATGTTATTGCAATTCAGTACAGATCCAGACACAGTGTATTCGTCTGCTAGTGAATGTATTGAATTTTATCGCTCTTGGAACGTACAGTTAAAGTAAGAGCAGCTAGAACCAAATTTTCCTGCAGGCACATGTATGTACAATGATTGTTATTGGTGTTGCTAAGTAACTAAAAGCTAATACTCTTGGGCTGGGGAGTCTGTTCCAGTCCCCTCGGTTGAATAGAAAGGTCGCAAATCTGTCATCCATGATTTCTGCAATTCCTTCACCAAAGAGGGAAGATCGTCGAAAACACGATCGCCAAAGCTCACATGTCCTGTATCCTTTTGAACCTAACAGGAAAAAAGAAATGAGTTGCCAGTCCAACAGACCATATTATCAATTACTGAACTGGCCTGAATTGACTGACACCTTAATTGTCAAATTTGATGTCAACATTCCAACGATTGCTACATATCTATATATTCATATAACCGAGTATGATTGGTCCTTTTGTAACCAGGGTGGGGCAATAAAATGATCATCATTTTGCTTTCAGTTTGACATCCATTTCCGTTACTGCACCTTTCAATAACACGCGAACTTTGCTCAAGTCAATAGTTACGTTTTTTGCTGCCAAACATCTAAGCGGACCACTCAGGAAACAGAAGTTCACTTCAACCTGTTAAAAAGGTCACGCATCTTTGTAGTCTCCTTCGCGGCTGTTGTATCTTTTCCCATCACCGATATGCATATTGTAAAGCGAAATGGGTTATTGACCAGTCTTTGAAATTAAAAAGTAAAAAAAAGAGCCAAAATTTAAAATCACTTGCCCCAATGGCGAAGTCAACTACACTGTTCACATCACGAGACTTCTTTGACAACAGAAACCCAGCAGGTGTGTTGAATCTGACCAAGAATGCTCCACCCTTCTCATTTCGTAGCTTCTTTTTCGCCTGTTGTTCTGTCATGTATCCAGCAAACCAGCTATAAAAAGACGAAATTATTTTAAAGAAAAACGTACAGTACATGTTTTTATCATCAGTAATGTTCCACGGTTATACTACCCAGCAATCTTCAATATAAACTGCCTACTATTTTAATGAAATGCAAAATAACATAATTATTGAAAGAAATTGATGCATGTACCTCACTCTTTTACCATCAGAATCGATAGAAGCTGAGTTTTTCATAAGATGAATCATCTACAGATAAAATCAACCAAATCAACGTCTGAATAACAAAATGACTAAACATAACTTATAAAAAAAGAAACTTTTAACTCAACAATTAACACTGTTATAGTTACACAAATGAAGAACTAGCTACAACACGTGCAGCGAAGACAGGAGAAAATCTTTTTCGTGGAAAAGGCTGACTAAAACAAGATTGCACCAGCAACACTCAAAGTTTTCGAGCTGTACTGTAGAATGCGACCAGTCAAATTGCGCGGACACACGCAAGAATAGTATCTCTCAGATAGTGCGCGCGCTGTGATTGGTCAATGCTGCGCAGTGTGTTCGACCTAATATTGAGGATATTGCACGGCGGCGCAAAGATATGAATTTTATTTTCGAGTGGTAAAAACAATATTTTACGAATGAGTGACAAAACTCACGAATTGAGTAAAAGTTAAATGAAACAACCGTGCAAAGGCGGGAAATTACGTGATCGATATCCTCACTACAAAAGTGGGGATATAAAAAACGCCACTACGGTCCCGGATGTAGTTTCGCCTGAATTTTTTGAGTGGTCTGTTTTCCAGTAAAACACTCGCATCTACGTAACATATCCACACATATAAACTAATAGTAACTATTCACAATCCATTTGCTTAATACTGAGAATTTTCAACACCAAGGTTAAATGTGTGCTTAGTCATTTTCCCTAACTGATACATACACCTCATTCAACGTTTGCGTTGCTTATACTGTCATGTCATGCCATGTCACGTCACGTCACGTCACGACAAGTCATGTCATGTCATTTCATGTCATGTCACGTGTTATGTTACCTTCTGTAGACAGCCTTGTGGTCCTTTAGTGAATGGCCCAAACCACCTTGTCAGCCTGATGAAGTTATGAAGGGAGACATCTTCTGCAGCCCTTTTCGCTGCAAATTAACAACAACAACAACAACAATTTTATTTGCATTCCCATTTACATAGATGGTATTGCATTTTAAGTAAACATAGAAAAGAAAGAAAAGAAAAGAAAAAAAAATGAATGAATAATAATAATAATTACATTGATAGTAGGGTGATAAAGTAAATTTGTAGAATAATTAACTTAATCGCGATCATTGTTTTCTTTTCTGGAATGCTTCAAAAGTGAAGTATCCTAATTTCTTACAAATAAAAGGATCTATGTTATTAAAAAGAAATACTACTTTATCAGAGTTATTTAAGGTACTAAAGTTGGGATATCTCAAACTTACATCGTCGAAGAACTTTTTTCGTATATCTTGATATAAGTTACAGGAGAAGAGGAAGTGAGATTCATTTTCTACCTCATTGCCTGAACAGAATTTACATATTCTTAGGTGTTCAGGAAAAAAAAAAAATCCTATGACTGAATTTTATATCACAGGATTATCTATGTTATAGAATATACCATCCAAATACAAGATAGATTGGCATCAAAATAACCTCTCCAAGCTTATAATACTAAAAACTCATGGAATTTTCACAAATATATAACAGAAAAAATTAATTATAATAGCATTTACCCAACAAGAAACAGGATAAGTGATATCTGAAATAGAATACCTTTATCTACATGTAATATATTCTTTTACAATGAAGAAAAGTGATTTATCAATCCCATATTATACAGAATGAATTTATAACTTTTACTTGAAACTTGTAAATTTAAGTTCACTTTCTATACATTTATTGCTTTACATGTATATGCCGATCATCTGAACCAATTATTATTATCTAACTACGTTAAATTAGTTGGCCAAAAGGGTGACTACTACTACCACTAAGTATAGTAATACTGAAAGTGTGATGTAATAGAGAATGGCTTGCCAACATTAGATTGGGATCAAGGGCCACTGATCTAAAGGCAATGATTGGCTTGTATCATTGTTTTGAAGGTGTAAAGAAGCTACTTTTGATCAAAGGTGGCGATGACCCCCTACCCACCTAAAAAGAAATAAACACATGTTTATGGGAAAAAATTCTTTTTTTTTATTCATCATTCAGTCATTCAGTCAATAAATTTATTGTGTTTTGGCCCTTAAGGAACACAAATGATGTCACAAAATTTTAAACTTTTGGATTTTGAAATTCATTATGAAATATCTGTGACCTCTAAAAATATCACCTTCAATTAGTTAACCATGCAACCAGTCATCTTACATCTATGAGCCTTACAGTGGCCCATCAGGCCAGAGCTAATACCCAGGTTTTTGTAGAATGAGGGCCGCAACAGAGTAGGAGTATTGCTATTCCCCCTGGATGGGATGCTAGTCTATCGCAGTAAATTCGCTGGTACCCATTTATACACCCCTGGTTGACACGGAGAGAGGCACTGTGAGAGCAAAGTGTCTTGCCCAAGAACACAGCGCAGAGCCCCGACCAGGGCTCAACCCAGACCATTCAATGCGGGGGCCCAGCACACTAACCATTTGGCTACTGTGCCTCCCAAGTATGGTCCAGTATCTCTTTATAATCCATATATATACCCTTACCATAGTTGACTCTTAGGACATATGCAAGGAATGTGAGGAATTTCTTTATCAGTGGAGTGCCTGCGTGCTGAAGGTCATCAGCAAATGTCTCCTTGACAGCGTCCTCAAAATGTGACCATTTCTGTAGATAAAGATAGCAACTAGAAACTTCATACAATTGCTTGAGAATTATTTGCTCTCACAGTTTTAAATCTCTGGCTAACACGTCTTTGTAGCTGTGGTCTATTGGAAATTGGTGCATTTGGTTTGAGATTTCTAGTTCTTATTTGTTTTAAATTTTGTTGGAAAAACTACCAGGTACATTAAACTATCTTGAGTAGCTTGTGTCTGATGATGTCATGGAAACCCATGAATGGCAGTTGAATGCATCGATCATCGAGTTGGACAACTTTCCAAGTGGAATGAAGATTATAGTTTTCTTTTTCATTGACATTTTCATTTTTCATTATTCTGTTTATTAATTGGCTTATAATTAGCAGGTCTTTGTGCAAAACTTAATCATAAACAGCAGTTCAAGAAAAAAATCTAATCTAACAGTTACATATAGGCTTAACATGTTCTTGTTCTTATTTTCTTTGAGTTATAGTCATTTTAACAATACCATGTTGGTTGACTATAAGCTCTCAGAAAAATTAAGCTTATATATTATAATTATTCATGTACTATTTTTTGTAAATAGTACCCTGCCGGCAGTAAAACATCCGGCTACATGTACCTCGATCAATCTATGAATTTGTATTGTATTTTTTGAAAAGTGCACAAGAAATGGAGTATCAAATTAACAGAATCCACTCTGCCTTAATTTTTTTGGTACTGATTAACAGTACTAATAAACTGAGGATGCCCAGGGAATCTTAAAAGACGGCAGTAACAACAAAGAAACTACTGATTACCTTTTCCTTCAGACTACCTTTGACTGATGACCAGAACTCCTTTGACAAATCATTTTCATCTTCCCAATCGAGAACTTCCTCTGTAAAAAAGACAAAACAGACATATAGCTACTATAATTATATTAAATATCTATGGTATTAAAAGAAACCACAACCATGACAGTGAATGGAAATCCAATCTTAATAAGCAATTAGTGCTGGGAGAAATCAGCCCTTAACGTTTGTCAGAAAAGTCCAAAGGCTGAAACTGTAGCATTCTGATTGGCTGATTTCATATTTGGCCATCTTAGCTACCTAGGTCATGCAACAAAAGATGACACTGCCTCTCAAAATATATAAAAAATAGACACCATTTATTAGGAATTATACAATAACCGAGATACTGCGCATAGATGACGTCACTGCATGATTGACTCATGCATGTGATCAGAGTTCATAGTATTTCTACTCCCCCCTGGATGGGATGCTAGTCCATTGCAGGGTTACCCCCAGTAGTAAATTTGCTGGTACCCATTTATACACCAGTGGGTGGATCGGAGAGAGGCACTATGACCAGTAAAGCAAACTGGTTATAATATTACTTTAATTATAATGTGATTTTAAAATGAATTGTTACCTTCATCCAAAGTGCTGGTTGTAGATGAGTTATCGTCACTTTCATTAGCACCATCAGCTGCAGTATCATTCTTGTCAATGTATTCTTGTAGTTCAGGAAAGTGAAGTTCCAAAGATTGACCAGCAATAAGTTGTTGCAACTTTTTTTCTGCATCAAGACGTCTTTTTCTCTCTGTCTTAGCAACAATGTGAAGACTCTCTTGTTGGAAGGTGTGTTCAGGTTTCTTAAACTGGTTGATAATTGGGTCAGACAAGCTGCGAGGTCGCTGCTCTACATCTTTAAAGATTTGGTCAACTATAACAAAAATACTTCTATTTAAAAATCTTGATAACAATATATGGCCACAGAAAGGTTTTAAGTAATCATATATATATATATATCGGCAGTGTTACTTACATGTACATGTTTTATTAGCCTTGTTCTTAGCTTTATATAAATAGAAAAAATACTGCAGTATTGCCTTTTGTCTAAATTTATGATACCAAATCTATTTTTAGCATCCTTGGCTAATGGTTAATGTAACTCTTTTTAGTCCTCAATGTTAAAGAGAAAGAATTATCTTTGCAGTCATCTTGCAAATGATGAGCTATGGAAAATGTGCGACCCATCTTCTCGACATGTACATACTGATATAATTTGTAAAGTGAAAGAAGATTTTTTCATGTGGCACATTGAGACAAAATTACCAAGTTTATTGCATTTAAATTTTCCTCCTCTCATAACCGGTACCCACCTGCTTGACTATCTGCCTTCATTGAAACTGTAGCAAAAATTAGTTTTTGACTCACTCTTAATTCAGAAAAAAGGGAAATATTTACCTTTCTGTTTGCTCACCGTGAGCTCCAAACAAACATCGCGGTACACGTTCTCATCTAGATCCACATTCAATACTATTTCCTGGCCTGCTGCTAATTTTCTTAGCTCCTCTGTGATGAAAATTTGTTCCAATGCTTCTTGAAGCTGGCCACTCGTATATCTCTGCCATAGTTCTTTTAAGCCCTGCAGATCATTTGCTTCTAGAACGCAAATAACTGAACCTTCACAGAGGTACTTAACAAGAATTCCTGATGGTAGGACAACGGAAGCAAATAAGCAGGCAAGAGTTCCAGGATCATTGATGTACCTCTTGAGTATAAAGGCAGTTCCTGCAACCCAAGCACTTTTAGTGGCCAGCTGAAGGGCAACCCGCAGGTAAATTTCTACAAAGAAATTTAATAGGCAAAAAGTGAAGCACTGAGTAACATTTACCCATCCTCGTTATCAGAAAAAGTGATGTATATGTAAATAAATACAAAGAAAAATGGAAAACATTTAGTCCCTCTATAGTACAAATGTACGTACAGTATGTACATGATGTATACCTGCCAACTCTCATGCCTTAGGCATTGAGTCTCATGCCTGTGGATCAAAAAGTTCCACCTCAAGGCAGCTCATGCCTACCGACCAACATTTCTCAAGCCTGGGTGAAAATTTGTCAGCTATTACAGCCTTAACTGACACACTTTCTAAACAAATGTAAACTCGAAGCAATGAAAGAATGGAAAAATTCAAGTACTGTAGTTGATGTTACTTTCCAAGAATTCTATATAATGATTTTAGGAGAAAAACAAAAGTTCTTGCAACGAGGTTGTGTTTGACAAAACATATCCTGCGATTGGGACCTAGAAATCCTAGGAGCGTCTTCGGAAAATAATGTTTGGAACGTCCTCAGAAATCTTCTGACCACATCGGATTATGCTTGTTTCATCTCAGAAAACCCTGATTACAATGTCTCATGCTTTGACTTGGGAAAGTTGGCAGGTATAATAATGTATAATGTAAAGAACTGTAACAAATTCGACATGAGGAAATTATTGAATTTTATCATCATAATAATGTGAATCAAGTTAGTGATGGGCATGTAAAATAATAAAAGATTAAAAAATAAAAAAATAAATATATTTTGCAGTATTATATTATTATACTAATTATTGTTAGAAGTTTATAAGGGGAGGGGACAGGATGGTCTGAACTCTCTGCTTTTCGTACCTTTTGCTTCGCCCATTCTCTTTCCTAAGAGGTTCCCCACCTCTATAATTGCAAGACACCATGAATTGTCACAAACAATGTTCCTTTTTCTCTCAGTTCTTTCCACCTTGGGAATCCTGCCCCCACCCCTTTTTCCAACCTTCTGTAGACTTCCTTCCCATATGACCTACTATTTCTGTATTGCCCCCACCTACCCACTCCCGATCCCTGGCCCACAACATAATTATATAAGGTTGAAAATTATCAATGGGCAGATGGGATGCACCTGTACTGCACTGCTTACAAGTGACACAATAAAAAAATTTCTCAAAGCAAACAAACAGACCATGTTTACCTCCTGGTTTTCTCTGATCTGGAGAATGATGCATAAAATGCGAACAATAATAGCACCTCACAGTGTCCAATTTCGTCATTTCATCACCAGCTTTTCCGTCTGTAACACAACAACCTGTGAAGTATCAAGAGTTTGGAGGTGTGTTACATGGGTTTATACAGTGACAAATGGGTCACTTAATCTGAGAAGGGCAATTAGTATAAAATCATTAATTAAAACCTTGTATCAACATTAAAACCTTTTATCATATAAACTACAGTGTGTTATAGGGATTTTGGCCACTGAGAAATGTTGTATAAAGATGGGGTATGCAAATATTGAACATTTCCCAATTTCATAGTGTCTTTTTACTCTTTTTATTGCATGCACTAACAAGATTTTAGTCATTTTATTGATATTAGCAATTTTACCAGTTTTATACTCATTATTATTCATAGTTAGATATTTTTTAAAATTATTGTAATTTATATTTTAATTGTTTAAGCGAGGGCCACGGGTTTGTCAGTCAGCGACTGTAAAGTGTTTTAACCCTCATTAAATAAAGTTACTTACTTACTTACTTACTTACTTACTTACTTACTTACTTACTTACTTACTTACTTACTTACTTACTTACTTACTTACTTACTTATCAAAACATATGTGTTCTGATATAATTGATCTAAATTTATACAATAAATAGAATAATACAGTACATGGGGGCTTGGAGATATAAAATTTATCTTCTTATGTTCAATCTTGATATCTCACTCGTTTGCTGCGCTCACTCGTGAGATATCGAGTTGAACACTCGAAGATAAAATTCATATCTCCGCGCACCCATATATTATTCTCTATTTATTATATAAACTGCAGTGGTATAGCGAGTGGTAGCAAATCGAGAAAAATGATATCACACATGTGTGGATAAAAATGGTATCCACACGTGTGATATCATTTTTTACCAATCAGCTCACGGAGTTTGCTAAGTTACAATGCTCAATGAGCCAAGGTTTATCGATATTAAGTCGAAACATCTTCAGATCTTCCTCGGCAATCTTCGGAAATTTTTGGAAAACTTTGGAAAATGTTTGGAAACATTCGTATGACTACCGGATAACATTTTCAAAATCTTCGGAAATCTCCGGAAAATGGTCGGAAATCTTCGGAAAATCGTCAAAAACCTCGTTATTAGTAGGTTTATAAAATAAACAGAACAATACATGGTTGCTTGGAGATATGAAATTTATCTTCGAGTGTTCAACTCGATATCTCACGAGTGAGCACAGCAAACGAGTGAGATATCGAGTTGAACACTCGAAGATAAATTTCATATCTCCAAGCAACCATGTATTATCCTCTATGTATCAAATACTACTGATCACTACTAACTTGTTGCAACAGGGTGAATCCCTCTAACTCCACCCATCGGCACACATTCCAATCTTGGAATTGTTTGGACTTCTTGGCAATTGACATACCCACGTTGCTTCTTTAACCCCAACAACTCAACTTCTCGTCTTGAGGTAAAATCGTCAACAATGGTCACCAACGAAAGGCACATTACGTCCGACAATAATTTGCGTAAAAATGATAAGTTGTCAATTCCTATCATTTGACGCCTTTCAAGATCTTTAAAGAGCTGCAACGGAGAACTGATGTTTTCCAGATCTCTCTCCGGGATGTCATCAAGACAGAGGTACTTCATCTTTTCCAATGTTTCCTTCGTGATATCATTCGATAATCGAAGAAGGAACGATCTGAAGTCGGTTTCCATGAAATCGTCCCTTGGTGGTTATGAAAAACCAAAACTTGAAAATCTACTTGAAATCTTCCAACGTGCTTATTTATTGTTGATCGAATCAAACTCACAATACGAACCGGGGAGAGAGAAATCCTTGATAATGTTCACTATAGCCAGACAGGGTGGAACATGGCAAAATGGCGCATTGTTAATTGACTTAATTAAGGGTATTCCCCTCAGTCTAGACCAGAAGCATGTGACGACAGCATTGGAAGCACAGCAGCGCCTTGATCATAAGTCTCATAACGATTGCTACTCGATTGCCCGCTTCCTTGTCCAGAGATTGACATGTTCACACATAATCAAGAACAGACCGCATGAAGCTCGTCACGAAATAATATTGGAAACGACCTACCAGAAAGAAAGACCACCGTTCCACCGGACAATCGACAACCCGCCATTATTATGAAAACCGAAGAAGACTGAGAACTGCAGAAGTACTTCCCGTGGACCTTTACGGGACTGACCTCGGACTGACCATTATATTGACTTCCGGTTATTGCGTGACTTCTCCTACAAATGAAATCAACAGTTCATTAATAAGCTCTAGCATGCGACCAGACCATTTACAGCACAATTCTTTCACAAACGTTCCTTCTAACTCTTTAGCCAACGTTATAACAAGATAAGAAAAGCAATTATCTTGTATCCTAAACACAGTTTTCGCGATAAGACGAAATATTTCTTGTTTTTGGCGTTGCCCACCTTGCAAACCGATGGTAAATCAACGTTTTCCGGTTTGACTCTGCGCAACATTGCTGGATGTTGAAGCCACATTTTTCTTCGTCTCAGCTTCAGAGTGATGGGTGAGTTGGCCGAAAGGGCCATTTTAATCTTCACTTGCTTAAAATGTTCAGTGTACGTAAAGTTTGTAAAGGTCATTTTCATTTTTACACTTGAGTAATTTAAATTCCGTAGTAGCCATTCCAGTGGTTATATTGGCTTTGTTAGTAATATGCTAATTGGGCAAATTATTTCCTTTACGTAGACCACTCTTACCTTTAAGATTATTTCCTCTATTGTTTAGAAACTGCAACTGGGGTTGTTTTATCTCTATCTCCAGCCGTTCCTTGGTAAAAACAAGCTGTCAGACGGCTGTAGTTTTATACTGTAAGTACGTTATTTCTCTTCTCAACTCTTTTTTTACCTCTTAAACTTTTTTTCCACAAAATTAGCATATTCAAAGTTATTGGAGAAAAGATACTCTGCTCCAACAGCTGAACCGAAACTTTTAAATCACGGCTTCACTGAAGAAAACATTCAGCTTGTTTACACGCTCCCATTTCGTATCATGAAAGAACCAAAACTTATTATGTTTCAACTCAAAATTATCCACGGTATCTTACCTACGCAGTACAGCCTGTTCCGCGCTGGTCTGGCAAGCAATGGCAAATGTCCCCTTTGCAATCTTGAATGCCAGTCATTGACCCACATGTTTTTAACATGCTGTCAGTCCTCGGACTTCTGGACCCATTTCACAAATTGGTGGCAGATTACTTTTCGCCAACACATCATTCTGTCAAAAAGTGTAATTCTATACGGCTGGCATCAGGATTGCGACTCAAACTACTGGACTGCCCTCAACTACTGTATAATAATTGCTAAATACCATATTTTCTCTATAAATGCAAGCGTTGGCACCTTGGACTTTGAGGGCTTTCTTTCGCGCCTAAAGGACAAACTCGTCATTCTTCGCACTTTAGCAGTGAAAAACAACCAGCTAAAACAATTTAATAGTAGTGAGTGTGTGTGTTCGTGTTTCTTGTTAACGTAAGTATTGTATTGTCCACTGCGTATTGCAATGTCAGTATAAATTAATTGTAATATTGCTAGTAACGTGTGTTATTAATATTAGGCTTCCTTTTTTTAAATTTAATTGCATTGTAACTTAATGTACCGTGATGTAGGTAATTCTACTGTAAGCATTGTGTGTAATTTTGTAATGTTGTCCCGTAAAAAAAAATAATAATAAAATAATAAAAAATGAAAAAAAACAAACAAAAAAAACAAAAAAACAAAAAAAAAAAACAAACTCTTTTTTTAATAATCAGCGAGGTATTTTACAACAGCAGTAGATTATATTGCGAGGCAAGTCTCTAAATATTGTCGAGGACTTATTTACTTTTACTTTCTAACATAGAAACGCTGAATTAAAAAACGCCAAAGTCTTTCCAATCACCACAGCTCAGTGTTTGTCATTCTCGTCCCCAGAGGCCGCGATCCTTCTCGATTCCTGGCGCAGACCAGAAGGATCGCGGCCTCTGGGTCTAGTAGTAGTCTTTGTAAAAATGGTAGCCTGCGATCAGGCTCTCTTTGGGGGCCGCGAGTTGGGAGTGACTGTATTCAGCACTCAGTTGATGTTGTGAGACTTGTCATTTTTCCATACATGAAGTATAAATCACAGTTAACGTTTTCAAGTTAAAAAAAGTCGCCAACAACAGGATTTAAACCCGGGCCGTCGGATTACCGCGCGGGAACTCTATCCACTAGGCTACCGACGACCAGCTGCAAGAAACCCTAAAATTTTGGCTATATATCCTAACCTCAATATAAACCTAACCGCAAGCAAATTAAACTAAGCTAACGTAGGCTAACCGGAGTGCTTTTTAGGCTAAACGGATCGAGTGCTAGTAGGCTAACCGGAGTGCATAGTAGGCTAAGCGAAGTATATCGTAGGCTAACCGGAGAGCTAAATAGGCTAACCGGAGTGCTGGTTTGTATTCACCACATGAACTGAGTGTTATGTGGTATAAATTGTCATGGGGTGTCTCCCTATTGTCTAACAACATCAACTGAGTGCAGAATACTCACTCCCGCCGCGAGTTTAGTAGCAGCGCGGCTTCGCCACTCGCGCGTTGCCCCCAAAGAGAGCCCTCCTGCAGGCTATAAAAATGGTATTGCTATATTCTTTTGATTTTCACTCATACGCTGAGGCTAAAGTTTTAACATTCACGAGAAAATAAAATAATTATTTACAAGGCTAAAAAGTTATAAAATTTAAAAAGAAACCGAACGTTTTCGACTTGTTGTCATCATCAGGGTTAAAAGCCGTCCGTGATTTACATCGTTTTTATACTCAAGTTATTCCCGAAGGGAACAACTGCGCAACATAGCAATTGACTTGTTTGTTCAAAGTTGGGCTCCTTTGTTGGATAATTAGTCCCTCGATGATCTTTCTCTTGAAGTACGATCTTGCAGAACAAAGGACTCTCCACTGGAATGAGTGGCTTGGGTTTTCCGAAAGGTGGCGTGCTGGTTCCGAGGTGTGGCAGGTGTTAGAATGTTCAGTTATTCGCACTTCAAGATTTCGCATTGTTTCACCTACATAGTTTTCTCCGCATGAACATTCTCCTTCGTAGATGACGTGGGACTTGTGAAGGTTTTTGTCCTTGAGACTAAAAAGGCTTTTAATTTGTCGAGTTTGCCACAGAATTATGAAAATATACTTGAAATTGGTGAAAGAGTTCAGTTTTGAAATAAACTTTTTGCTTGCGATTTCATTCCTCTTGCAGTAGGGAAGTTTGATGCAAATCTTTTTCCGTTCTTCGAAAAGAAAATCGGGAATCAAGGGCTCATCTTCAGATGACTTGTTCGATGCGAAATTGTCGATGGTGCAGGATACAAATTTCTTTGGGTAACCAGCATTTAAGGGAACTGGTCAAAACTATTTTACATGCTCGGGACCCACTTTTGAGGGGTGGGGGTAAGGAAGAGACCATGGGTTTCGAAGGCTAGGTGGGGGGATGGGTGAGAGACCATTGGTCTCCAAGGCTAGGTGGGGGGATAGGTGAGAGACCATGAGTCTCCAAGACTAGGCGGTGGGATAGGTGAGAGACACCATGGGTCTCCAAGGCTAGGTGGGGGGATAGGTGAGAGACCATGGGTCTCCAAGACTAGGTGGGGGGATAGGTGAGAGACCATGGGTCTCCAAGACTAGGTGGGGGGATAGGTGAGAGACCATGGGTCTCCAAGACTAGGTGGGGGATAGGTGAGAGACCATGGGTCTCCAAGACTAGGTGGGGGTATAGGTGAGAGACCATGGGTCTCCAAGACTAGGTGGGGGATAGGTGAGAGACCATGGGTCTCCAAGACTAGGTGGGGGGATAGGTGAGAGACTATGGGTCTCCAAGGCTAGGTGGGGGAATAGGTGAGAGACCATGGGTCTCCAAGGCTAGGTGGGGGAATAGGTGAGAGACCATGGGTCTCCAAGGCTGGGTGAGGGGATAGGTAAGAGACAATCGGTCTCCAAGACTAGGTGGGGGATAGGTGAGAGACTATGGGTCTCTGAGGCTACGTGCGGAGATAGGAATAGGTGAAAAACCATATGGGTCAGAAGAGGGGGGAGGTTTACAAGAGGTCATAGGCCTCTCTAAGGCGGGAGGGAGGGATGTACAAGCATTTCCTTGGGCCATAGACTTTGCTAGGTACCTTGGGAAAAACAGTTAAATTAAATTTGTAAAGATGTTGCAATTTTTTTCAGCATTTTGTGAATGACATGTTGCAACAATCATGCTAAATGCTTTCCACTGAATGTTTCATATATATATGTAAAGTCGTTGCAGAATTACCTACATAGCATGTACATACATGAACACAAGAAAAAATTTTAATACACAATTCATCTTAAGCCATGCCATGACTATAAGTAAATATAAGTAGCCTAGGAATCCATATCCGGGATATGGATTCATAGGCTACTTATATTTACTAGATAACATGCTCGAGGAAATGTTACAGCGCAACAACTTCAAACAAGCCCACCCAACAAAACGTTTAGTAAATTAAGGAACGAAAACTGATCTCATTTCAACAACAGATTATGGACAAAAAAGTGATCTAAGCAAACTGCATACTACAGAGAAGCAATTCATAGAGGACATTCAGACATGCCTACAAGTCGAGCTCACTGAGCACGATGAAATTATTTTTAGGCGCTAAAAAGTTTGGGTTCAAATATCCCCGCGTTTCGGTATTGCTGCCTTCATCAAAGTAAGCAAAACCTTTTTTGGCTTTCCCTGATGAAGGCAGCAATGCCGAGATGTTGGTATATTTGAACCGAAACTTTTTAGCGTCTAAAAACAATTTTATTTTGTATCACATAGCACAAGACGCTATTAAAAAAACGCAGTTGTTATCAACTTTATCAACTCACTGAGCACGAAGCGTAAGGAAAACGAATCAAATGACATCATTTTGGCGCGAACTTCTCCGGGACTGCGGTCGGCGAAGGCGTCAGAGATCTCAAATCAAAGTGCATATCGCTGGTAATGTCATAGTCTGCGCAGCGGGCAGGATTAGCGGGCACAAGTGAATTTTTCTCGCGTGGGCAAAGCCTGCGTTAGCCTGCGAACGCAGACGTATTTCCGGCTGTCGCTTGTCTCCGCCGAAAACTTACGTCTACGTTCGCACGCTAAGCCCGCATCAGCGAGCGGCAGAGCCGCGAGTGAAATTCGACTCCTCACCATGCCCCTCGCTGCTTGGCGGCCAAGACCAAAGCATGCTGCCGCTGAAAAATACACTCGCCCGCGAAATCCCGCCAGCTACGTAGGCTAGTAATGTCAGTACAGTCGAAGCTCTCGTAAGCGGACACCCTCGGGACGCGAAAAAAAGTGTCCGTAACTGGAGCTGGCCGCTTACGAGAAAAGGTTCCCGTAAGAAGCCACTAGAGGTGTAGGGGATAGATGGCCGCTTACAGGAGCTTGCCCAGCTACCAATAAATACCGTATTGTAACTGGACGTGGATGACGACAAAACAAACACTGAAATATGGTACTGCATTTACTGGGAAATCATTGTGATGAACGGCGATGTAAAGTTGATTGATAAAAACAAGATACAGCGGTTGTTAATAGGATTTTCTTTCGGATGTCCGCTTATGGGAGCTTAAAAACAAAGAAAAAGTCTAAGTCGTAATCTCTGAAAGTGTCCACGGCCGCTTACGGGAATGTCCGCTTACGAGAATGTGAAAATGCAGGGTTTGTATGGGAGTTAAAACGGGGTTTCAAACAAGGCGGCCGTAAGTAGAGCTGTCCGCTTACGACTGTAATGGTTTTTTGAGATAAAAGCCGCGCTCCTCGATTTGATAATGTGGTGTGCTAGTAGGACAACCCTGCTTTAAATACAAAGATTAATTTCCAGTTCGCACCAGGCAAGAACTGAGCCTTTTGGAAGTGTCTGAGCCTTTTGGAAGTGATTTCAAGACGATTTTGAAGAGGTCTTCGTTTTGTACATTTGGCAGGGTTATGTACAAAACGAAGACCCCGGTCAAATTCGTCGATAACCGCAAATCTTAGTGCTCCTTGTTTCTGCTTCGGTCGAGAATCATGTGTAAGCCTTTAGGAAGTGATTTCAAGACGATTTTGAAGGGGTCTTCGTTTTGTACATTTGGCAGGGTTATGTACAAAACGAAGACCCCGGTCAAACTCGTTGATAACCGCAAATCTCTGTGCTCCTTGTTTCTGCTTCGGCCGAGAATCATGTGTGAGCGTTTTGGAAGTGATTTCAAAACGATTTTAAAGGGGTCTTCGTTTTGTACTTTTAGTAGGACTAGTAGGGTTATGTACAAAACGAAGACCCCGGTGAAATTCGCTGAAAATCGCATATTTTGTTGTTCCTTGTTTCGAGAATCATGTGTGAACCTTTTTCAAGTGACTTCAAGACGATTTTGAAGGGTTCTTCGTTTTTGGGTCTTAGGTGTTCGGTCTTCGTTTTGTACCCACCCGCAAACGGGTCAATTGTTGGGTTGCACACTTTTAAAAACATTCGTCAACGAAGATACCTCGCCATCTTGAATTTAATTCTTTCTGCTTACCGCGTACCGCGTAGCCAGCTCAACTTAAGATACCTTGCCATCTTGAATTTAATTCTTTCTGCGTACCGCGTACCGCGTAGCCAGCTACTTAAATAAGATTCTTCGCCATCTTGGATTTAATTCTTTCTGCGTACCGCATACCGCGTAGCCATCCCTTTTCAGTACCGGACTCGATGTGGCGGCGTACCCTGCAGTTACTCCGCTTACTTTAAAACTGTTCAGAGCGTAGTGAAACGCCATCGAAGAAAGTTTTCAAGCTTCTACTCGCTGTGACAGTGTAAAGGCGCTCGACTTCGCTTGACGAACGACACAAGCAAATTGAAGGTGCGATAAAAGTGACAACAAAGAGAATAGGTTTATTCAATGCACACGAATTCATCTGTTTCTTCAAGTATCATGCTTTATTTATTGTCCTTTAATAGAAGCTTATTGACTTTCCAATTTCCAAATGCCATATACCCGGGCATATACCTTTAAGCGACATACGCGCAGCAGCAACAACAACAACACCGTGTTTTGTTTCCGGAGCCTTGAGATTTTCCCTGAGTTCTCCACCAAAAATACTCAACAAAGTTTGTTGGAACTGAATCAGTTTGGTCCCATAGCCATGGCATAAAGGTGACCAGTGGCACAGCAATCAAGCAAGCGGACAGCACCTCTGTCTTTTAGCCTGCCAACACAGTCGAAAACGTATGGAGCGACTTCACAGGCTAGGATCGGTTTCGGAGGTCAAGTTTCCTAGCCAGCGTAGCTTGGCGTTCTAGTCAGTCACGGAGAGCGAGAAATCGCGCGCGTTTCCCGACCCCGCACTACTGTCGACTATTGTAAGCGCCGTTAGCGCCGAGAGAAAGGCTTCCTTACCACTACAGTAGCCCTCGATTACTTTCCGTTGATTTCTAGTTTGCCTGATTGAACGAATATATTAAAGGGGCACTGTCACGGACATTTTTTAGCTTTTTTAGTAAAACGGCACCAAAATTACGACTAAGTACTTTCAACCATGCAGGAAGTACTCCTAGAACGTAAAGGGAAGGATATCTAGCAAATTGTTTAAAGAAGAGGGTGACCATAAAAAATTTTCATCAATTTTTCCAAACCACAAGGACAGAACTTGAAAAAGTCAGGCTGACTTTTTCAAGTTGAGATCAAAAGTTGCCGATGGTAACACAGTGATAACACTCTATATTTAGCTTCAGTACAGTGGTACAGTAATTTAAGAAATCTTGACCACTGTTAATAGGTTTCCAATGGTGTAAACATGTTTTTGGGCTGTTGAATTTTTGAAGTTATGCTCGTGACAGTGCCCCTTTAAATGAAAATAGTAAACAGAGAGATTCACCTTTTAGATTGATCTGGCAAGGATCTGGTTTGATTGACATGCTGTCCTGTTTCTGATTGGATAAAACCACAGGAGAAAAATTCTTCCTGTAAATTTGGCGCGCTGCAAGTGATAAAAGTCGTTCGGCCTTGGTCTGCTGCCAAACCGGAAACGAGAAACGAAAGAAAGTGTACAATTCCCCTTTCGTGGTGCTTTTACTGGCACACGATCGAACGTAAATATCGCCTCCAAAGAGGAATTTATCAGCTAAAGCTGAAATCCGCCGCCTTGTGTTCGATGGAGAAGTTGAAGCTGTATTGTTCTGACAGAGGCACAGAGCTTGCCCGCTCGGCTTTCGATCGTAGGGATGAGATGATTTGCCTTTTCTTGGAGACTTTTCCAAGCAGAGCGAAGAATTGCTCTGGTAGTTATCTCCTGTTCCATTTCTCTGTACAAGAAACAAGAGAGACAATCTCTTCTTCCCAGTGTAGGCATTTTCTTGAAGGGTCTTGACAAAGTCCGAGCCAGGGAGTCATGTGAGCCATTCCGCATTCCGGTTAGCCCAAGTAACACATCAGCAAGCCTGGTTAGCCTACGATTAGTTTAGTAGTGAGCCTTTTTATCGGGATAAGAAATTTCTGGCTCGCATGACTTACATGGCTCGCATATTGTACAAACTCATCCAGAGGCATCAATCCGAAAGAAACTTTCAGGAAAACTGAACTTGACAGCGTAACCCCAAACCGAACTGTATACACGAGGTGTCAAATTGACCGGCTCTTTATATGGGCTGTACTCGGCTCACTGCACTCGCTGATTCTGCTGATTCAGTTTATTTTTTACCCTCAACCACTTGGGAGCATGTTCGCAGGTGTTAACTCTATTGTGAACAATTTTACACTGACGACATTCGAACATACAGACAAGTTTGAATACCTGTCGTCAGCCAAAGGCTGAAATCCGTACGGGACATTCGCGCGCGTGAGCTTTGCGTGTATTGTGACACGGGTAAAGTCGTTGATAGTCTCTTTCGCAGCCTGTGACGGAGACTAAGTCGTTGAATGGTTGAGCTAATTTTATTTCAATAGGTTTGGGAATATACTGAAGGTATACATGTATTTTCGTAATCTAGCGATCATTTCATTTCGAAAATTAGCTCATAGCATAAAAATTACACTTGGCCTCAATTTGAGCTCTGGCATGCTCAAACCGGGAGCCGTCATTGCAATCCCTCATCCATTTATTTAAAAATCTCAGCACATATAAATCATGATAAATACTATAGGCTCAACCTTCAGTATATATTTTTAAAGAATATCGCTAGGATAAATAGTGTCCACACGGTTTTCAGACAACGATATTTTTTGCAATTCGCAAGATTTCTCAAGGGACAGCGACGCATCTTGAACAAATGGAACAGCCGAAAACATCTTGCCTCAAACTACGAATGGGACGGTATCGATAGCCTGTGTACAGCCGTCCCGCTCCCCTCAAAAAAATCGGTTAGGGAACCGATTTTTTTGAGGGGAGCGGGACGGCTGTACACAGGCTACTGGAACCATAGCCTACTGCAATTTACGTAGATGGTGCCACTCGGCTCGAACTCGACACGAACTCGAGATCCGAAAGCTCGAAAGCAAGTAACTTTTGAAAGAGGAACAAAAGAAAAATCCCTGACACAGTTTTGTTGCCCAATTATCGGGCAACGTTCTTGCCAAATTTCAGCGAAAAAGGTTTTAAACCTTTTAAAAGACGAACTAAATGTGCGACACGCGAATGAGAGGCGGCTGTATTCGCAGGCTATTCGAATTTGGAATGGGGCATTTTTCCGGTTTAATTACACAAGACGTGTGAAAAAGTGATTACGCGTTGATCGATGAGTTGAAGGCTCATTTTACTTAAACAAAGGGAATATTACTATCAAAGCGGTCTCCATCTGTCACAAGTATAAACAGTTCTATGGCAATCGCGGTCGCGAGCAACATAAAGGAAGCTTCAAACGAAGAACTAATCCTGATACCAATGAGGTTATTTTCATTCCTGTAAGCAGAGAAACGATCAACGAAACCATGCTTTTAGACTGAGAGCATCTGGGTATATTTTTTTTTGTCAAAACAATAGTGCGTTTGTCAATCTTTAGGCGATACTTTTACATCTGTAATAACACTCAATATTAGACAAAACATGTACGCATGTAATAAAGTACTGATCTCTCCTGTAGTGCCAGGCGTTAGGTGAGTTAGGGAGCACCGTGAAATTCGGGATTAGCGTGGCGACGCACCGTTTTTGGCGCTGCTCCCCGCCGGGGACTAACCGAACACTTGGAACAGGCTAAGTGCCAGCAGCATCTCCTGATCAAAATATGACCCTTTGTCGCTGGCGGCTAACACTTCGTCCAAATCTTTGCCAAATTCTTTTATTCTTTTTCGTTTTGGTGCTTTCTATGTACTTAAAGGGACACGAACGTTGCCTTTTTTCTTTGACGACCTAACCGAGGGACTTTGGTTCCAGACCTCTCGATTCGAAGACCGCTCGAGCGCGTTCGAAAAAAATACGGCTGTTTTGCAGTCTACAGATATTAAAGGTAATTACAAAATATAAAAAATTTCTGATATCACGTCACTTATATTTCGTGACTTTTTTTAATCGCGAAATTAATGTGTCGCAAAAATTTCATGTAATAAGCTAAATGGCTTCTGGAAAATCTTAAAAATGTTTAAGATAAGCTGTTAATAATAAAGTTAATTATTAACATATTGAGCAGTCGTGGTGTTAAAAAAATATTGGCAATATGTTTATCATTTGCCAATGACTATGTGTGGAAGATTTGAAGAATTTTGAGTGAAAATATCCCTGTCTTTAATATGGTCAAAAATGCACCAAATTTGCCAGGGCAGGTACCTTAAGAAGACTATTAAAAGACGTTATTACTGCAGTTACATTTTATGAGTCTAAGATGTGCTACAAACTGAGATGTTCAACATAAATTATGTATCATGCAATAAGAAAACAATAATCATGGTAATTTCAAGGTATTTCCTTGTAACCATTTAGTTCAGTTGTACTGTGAGACCACAGTTTTGCATTTATTTCATATACTGCTCATTTAACACGAAATTAAAACAAATGGGCAAAATAAACATGTTGTCCGACTCTCAGCTTTGCTGGGGTATGTTCTTAGAAATTAGGTTCCAAAAATTGTGGTAAATCTCAGCCTCATATTTTTATAAAAAAGGTTCTTATAAAAGGGTATAGGAGATTGTATGGATTTAAATTTGAACGTAAATATATGAGTTTACATGCAAATTGAGTTGAAAATATTTCTTTCTTTCCATTGAAAGGCTACTATAAGGTTTGAAACCACACCTGATGTCTCTTATTTGTCTTTTTAGTGCTTTGGAAATTAAAGCCAGACGCGCGATTTTCGTTTCAACAGTCTCTGACCCGTCTCTCTCTTAGTTGGTGACAGACCGTTGAAACAAAACGTAGCGCGTATGGTTTTCCAAGGCACTAAAAAGCCAAATAAAGGACATCAGGTAAGGCTTCAAACTTTATCATTTGATTTGTATATGAAGAATCAAGGGAGGGGGGGGGGGGGGTGGCTACAGACGAGACTATGGGTCTCTATCAGGGGGGGGGGAGGGGGGCTACAAACGAGACCATGGATCTCTGCCAGGGGGTGGTTAGGTCACAGCAGATACCATGGTTGTCTACCGGGGGAGGGGGGGGGGGCTACAGAAGAGACCATGGGTCTCTATCGGGGGCAGGAGGGGCTACAAAAGAGACCATAGTCCTCTATCAGGGGTGGGGGGGGGGGCTACAGAAGAGATCATGGGTCTCTATCGGGGGGGGGGGGAGGGTTACAGACGAGACCATGGGTCTCTATCGGAGGGGGGCTACAGCGGAGACCATGGGTCTCTATCGGGGGCAGGAGGGGCTACAGAAGAGACCATCGGCCTCTATCAGGGGTGGGGGGGGGCTACAGAAGAGATCATGGGTCTCTATCGGGGGGAGGGGGGTTACAGACGAGACCATGGGTCTCTATCGGGGGGAGGGGGGCTACAGGTGAGACCATGGGTCTCTACAAGGGGGAGGGGGGGGGGGGTGGGCAAAACAGAAACTGTGGGTCTCTTCAAGGGGGTGGGGGGCTATAAGAGGAGGCCATCATCTCCACTTATTCTGGTGGGTCCTGAGCTTGTATAGTAGTTTTGACCAGTTCCCTAAGTCCCCGGTCCTCGCCAATATCTTTATGTCAAATCTTGAAGCAGATGTAGTCCGCCCTTATAATCCCACCTTTTACGATCGCTATGTGGATGACTGTTTCTCGAAAAAACGAAAGGACGAACCAGACAAACTTCTCGACCGCCTAAATAACTACCATCCCAACATTAACTTCACTGTTGAAGAAAATCCGGATCACTTTCTGGACACTGCGTTTACCTACGGCAACGACGGTTTTGACTGTAAAGTCTACAAAAAACCGGGAAAATTACCTACACACTGGACATCAGAAGTACCAATAAAATGGAAGAGAAATTGTATTACAGGAGCCCTACACAGAGCCAAAAACATCTCCACAAATCTCGACCGCGATATAAAAGAAATAAAGACCACTTTCTTAAATGCTGGTTACCCAAAGAAATTTGTATCCTGCACCATCGACAATTTCGCATCGAACAAGTCATCTGAAGATGAGCCCTTGATTCCCGATTTTCTTTTCGAAGAACGGAAAAAGATTTGCATCAAACTTCCCTACTGCAAGAGGAATGAAATCGCAAGCAAAAAGTTTATTTCAAAACTGAACTCTTTCACCAATTTCAAGTATATTTTCATAATTCTGTGGCAAACTCGACAAATTAAAAGCCTTTTTAGTCTCAAGGACAAAAACCTTCACAAGTCCCACGTCATCTACGAAGGAGAATGTTCATGCGGAGAAAACTATGTAGGTGAAACAATGCGAAATCTTGAAGTGCGAATAACTGAACATTCTAACACCTGCCACACCTCGGAACCAGCACGCCACCTTTCGGAAAACCCAAGCCACTCATTCCAGTGGAGAGTCCTTTGTTCTGCAAGATCGTACTTCAAGAGAAAGATCATCGAGGGACTAATTATCCAACAAAGGAGCCCAACTTTGAACAAACAAGTCAATTGCTATGTTGCGCAGTTGTTCCCTTCGGGAATAACTTGAGTATAAAAACGATGTAAATCACGGACGGCTTTTAACCCTGATGATGACAACAAGTCGAAAACGTTCGGTTTCTTTTTAAATTTTATAACTTTTTAGCCTTGTAAATAATAATTTTACCTTTCTAGCGAATATTATGATCACGAGAAAATGTTTGGTAATATTCAGCACTGAACTGCACATGGTCTCAAAGTATAGCCACAGTATAGTTCTTATTTTCAAGTGTTTTGAAAGGTAATTGTGAGAATCATTGTATTCGTTTCTGTAAACCCACAGGCGACCCAGGGATAGTATGTGTTGTCTGTTACAATGGAAAAAGTTTGAAAAGAACCCCCACACATGGGAAATTATCTTATGAACATTGTGCATTTCAGACCCTTTTCGCTGCAACTGTTTCCATGAAAAGACTATTTTATAAAAGTCAATTTCTGACAAAACAGTCTGGTAATGTGCTGGACTCTTAAATACTTCTTTTTGTTTGACATGGCTTCTAATTTTCTTTAGGAAACCACAGTGGACGAGAGAGATATGCAATCTTTATCAGGTGAGTTATTTAATTTGCTTTGTTGTGGTGTGAAAAAAAAGTCTGTATACGAGCCTAGTGGCCCATCAGGTCGGAGCTTATCCCGGTTTCCGTAGCATGAAACGACCAGGAGTATTTCTACTCCCCCCCCCCCCCCCCCCCCCTAAATAATAGAATAAACCAAGGATCTGTATCCTTTGCTGACGTGGAGATTAGTTTGGCCAAGTAAAATTCTTTACCAGGATTTAAAACAAAGGAAGTTAACAGTAACATGCAAATAGGAGAGGCACAGGGCAAGAGAGGGTGACGTCAACTATATTGTTGACGATGATGAACAAGGTGATCATAATCCTCGTAAATTTAATTACAGTATTTTAAATATGTTCATCATAATCTAAATCTGATAAGTCGCTTAACAAACACGATGATAGCTGCCAAGATGACTGATTCTAAGCTCGGAACTAATCAATATTGGGTCAAATATCCTGGACATTACAGGCCTGTTGCCTCTAACGACATGTTGTTACTAAATAATTGCTAGACTTTGAGAAGAATCTAAACAAGAAATTGGCGTCTGATGACTTTGACGACATAGCAGAAGCCATCACACCAAAAACTCTGGGAGCGTGCGCTACGAACACTCTTCTCAAGGCATTTGAGGTATGTCAGTGGTATGTTAGACGTATTGTGCGTCGTTCGGTACCCAAAGCTCAAAATGTATTGAAATGTAACTAATTAACAAAGTGCACGAGAAAACAATAGAATAATACTTGAAAGTGGCATTAGGGGCGATTTCATGACAGCGTTATGAACATCGCCAGTTCCCATACGTCAACTAAATAGGTATGTGTCAAGGGGTACTGTTCTTGGATTCGTCCGGGTTTCCTTCCTCCACTGCACTGCACTCAGGGCTCTCCACTGCAAGTCTTTCTCACCGTTTGTTATTTTGTATGATTTCTGTTACTAAAGGTGAGCGGGTATCTGAAGTATCAAGCTCGCCATGACAGACCGGATGTGGAAGAACTGGAAAAATTGGCCAATTCAGTAGAGGAATTTACTACTTGTCTCATAGATCCTCTCAAGTCGGATACGAGAGAGAGAGAAGCTTTTGGTGATTCACTGGACTTAATCATTGACAAAGCCATTGAATATAATCAAGGAAAGGTAGAACCCTATTTAAACATTTGCAATTATCCAGTACCCTTCAGACATCATCTTAATAGATATGTTGCTGCATCCACGCGCTTTTCAGCAATCAAATCAATGCCAGACTGTTTTTCTTCTGATCTCATTTTTTGCTTATTATGCTTTTATTTTCCTCAAGTTTCTCTCCCACCCAGTTGTTTATAACTTGCTTGAAAACGTTTGGAGAGGACGATTTGCTGGCTTGAGATCGAAATACAGATGGAAATGGATACTACTAAAGCTTTATAGCTTACTGGATGTCATCCTTTTCCCGTTCCTCTTCGTTTTCTTATTTTTTATCCATTCAATCAATGTGTTGAGAAGGAAGTCTAAAGGTTTGTGCTAAACTTAATACATGTTACAGACTCATGTAGCTTCTACCACGATCTTAAGTTACGAATTCAAACTGTTAAACTCTTATCTAATGCGGGTGGTTATTATTCTTTTTCCTGTATCTGCCAAATGAGATCTTAATTCTTTTATTTGAGTGTTACTTGCTTCTGAGAAGACATCCTTTTCACATTCTTGCTATTTTTAACCTCCTATTTAAAAAACCTCATGAAGGCAAGATATCCAATTTCGAGGGCAATGTCTGTGTAAACGTACATGGCTTTTTGATATATCATCATTTCTGCAAATGATAGGGCCTGTGTGTTTATTGAGTTGATTAGAAATGAAACCTTGGATGCACAGGATCATGATGAACTGAAGTCTAGCTTATAAAAAATAATCTAAGTTAGCAGGGTGGACACTGTCTGAGTTTTAGTTTTTATTCACTTTATTCTAATGTTCGTAGATCTGGAACTTTGCTTCATTCTGAATGCCACCGGAAAGAACGGAAAAGACGACTTTAAGAAGATGATAGGCTGCATCAAATACATGGTACAAAACATTGGGGTCAAATCCACCAACTACTGTCTGATAAGTTTCAAAAAGGGGAAAGCTTTCCAACATATCAGGTTCGACGACAATTCATTGTTTAAAAACGACAAAAATCGTCTGATTAACAAGCTTGATGCCTTGAATCCACCGGTGAATTGCTGCCCAGCCCTTCATGATGACTTTGCGCAAGCATCGCAGGCCTTCAGGAACCAAACTATCAGGATAACTTCAAAAAAGGTAAACGTATTTAAAAGTGATTCTTACAGTGCAAAAAAAATATCGCGCTATAATGGGATGTGTAGCCATTATAGATAAGATTTTTTTTCTTTAGAACAACCGTAGGAGAGCGTCGTTCTGGTTATGTCCGCCACCTTAAGATTTGAAATACCAGAGATAGTGATAAACTAGGATAGTACAATTTAAAATACTATCAATAACAACTTCACGTATCCCAACACACAGGTTATCATTCTCTTCACAAATGACACAACTGGATCATTTGGTCCTCAAAAAGGAAGGTTACTGCTCAAAACAAAATATCTGACTGAGTCTATTGGGGCGAGAATTGTACCAGTTGCTGTTGGAGAACGTCCACTTGTGGAGGACCTTGAGTTCATTGCTTCAGAGAATCAAGTCATCCGTTGTCCACTAGAAGAACAGGAAAAACTTGGCAAGAGACTGTTAAGGGGTAATCTCGTGTTTATGTGTTGCTCTATCGTATGGAAAAATTTGTAATGCCAAGGCTTTGTGAGGATCGTTAGTTAGAGTATGCACATACGTCTTCTCCCTTTTACACGTGAAACATAAGCTTAACATTAAAAATGATAATTAAAACAAGATCGTGATTCACAACGAACTGACGATATTTCACTTGTTTCAACAGAAAATATCACATTATTTTACGTTTCAATCCGCCTTGTTTAACATCCCGTTGTTTTATTTCTCCCTTTTTCAGAGGTTTACGAAGAGGATCTTTATGGTAAGATTGTACCTTTGACTGTTAACTAAAGCATGGCCACCTTAATTTTTTGAAAATTTAAGATGACTCTTAACCACTCTGATAGAATTTTTTAACTCTTAATGGGATGCGATGATTGTTGCAGTGCAGAATAGGATACAAACGTCAGCTTACATATTTGTTATAGTCCGTTTTCACTCACATGACCAGCGGCCATATTGGTTTACTAAAACAAAAGACGATTTTTGCATAAAATAGAGTTTAAATCCCGCAGGAAGATGGTGGTAAAAGGTATTTTTGTGACCCGTGATCGACCCTTTTTATTTCCCGTGCTGCATCCAAACGTTTTTTAATAATTCCTTCCTTTGTGTTAATGTCTATTTCAGATCGGTATCTGGATTACTTCACCACACCATACTTCATATTTTTTAGAGATACGCTTAGCTACTTGTCTCTCCTGGGTCTTCATATCGCAATCTGCCTATCGCCATCAAATCTTCCTTTCTCAGCGGTGGAATGGGTGATCGCTGTGTTTTTTGTTGGACGCTTCCTCTCGGAATTCAAACAATATAACAACAGGAAAACATCAAAGAGGCTCAAAAAGGTTAGACGTCTCTCTGCAAAACACGGAAAATATGTCTATCAGCAATCTCATAGTAACCATAGTAACCATGATGAAAACTTGGATTTACCAATTGAAGTGGAGGATTACCAATCGCGCATGGTTTTCAGCACGTTAGGAAAATACTTCATGTAAGTAGAGTGTACTAACGAAGACAAAATGTTAATTCCTAGTAATCGTTATCATGGCAGGTATAGTTTGACAGCTCGTAACAAAACATATAAACAAGTCCATGTACGACTGACTTTAAAATACGTTTAACAGACTTCATGGAAGAAAACTACAGCAAAGAGTAAAATATTCAGTGATGACATGGTGATCGCTATGACTTCAATCCCGTATCACCATTACTCACGATTAAGGTCGCTCGCTGGAGGAAGATTCTTGCATGAAGAATCATAACGCTATAGTGATCCTTTGGTTTTGTGCCGGGGGAGAAGGTTGGCAAGCAAATGAAAGATAAATGATAAATCGGGCAAAATACTTTGCCTTACCTTTTATGTATGAAGGAAAAGCATAAACCAGTTATAAAGCCCATTCTACTTTTTATTCTGGCAAAATTCACCTTGTTCATATACATTTCTACCCCTTATGATCATCCACAACCTTACGATATGGTCCTCTCTTTCAGTGATCGTTGGAATATGTTGGACTTCATAATGCTCGTCATTTATGTAGTCACCTTCATGTTGCGCATGGTGACCTGGGGTGTGTCCACTTCTGCGACTGGGAATAAAGCTTTGGTAGTCGCGGGCTACTGTTATGGCCTTAATACCATGATCCTTACGCTACGGGTCTTCGGCCATCTGATGGAGGCGAGCAAGGAGACTGGAACAACCCATATTGCTCTAATGAGCATCATTGAAGATGTGGCCATAATTTTCTTCCAGTTCCTTGTTGGAATACTTGCGTTTTCACTGGCGATAACCAAAATATATGTTGCTGAAAGATCATTTATCTCAAGTGAAGAGAGACTGTTACGCGACAAAAGGTCAGTATTTCTTTCATATATATGGGACTTCCAACTAAGCGGAGATCTAATTTTTAAGTCGGGTACTGCTAGTTATGCTTTGCAGTTCGTGATTGGAGAAGTACCTCATCAGTTTAGGATTCTTTGGTATTTTTAGTTTCAATATTAGCTATTTTTCTTTTGCTTCCGATTCGCAGAAGTAACGCAGATTGCAACAGCTCTGGACTGTCCTGGTAAGCTATCCTTTTATACGTAATCATTTTTTTTGTCAGTGTATTTTGAGAAAAAATTTTGTGACTGAGTGGTCTGTTTTTTGCTATCTCTTATGATGAAAATTTTCTCGTATGAACACTTCAGTCCAGTGATCGGGACGAAACGCTTTTGACAAATTAGCTTTGCTTTCGCAACAGGGCGGCCAAAATGGCATAATTTTGCCTTGTATGCATTTCTACTTCAAAAGTATTCGAATTAGCTTTAAAAATCAAGTTAAAAGAGTCGACAAAGCTATGATAGTCGCGAACGATACAAGTTTATGTGGCGCAAGTTTGGTTTTGTTTCTTGAATTTCGTCTCGAAATTTCCCATATGAACAGACGACAAAATTCAGCCAGCCGGCCGGTTACCGGGCTCACATGAAGAGGCCCTAACACGGAAATATTTCTCGATGGCGATTTTACCATTTGAAGTTATGTGTTTTACATCTTAATGTGCTTTGTTCTTCTTTAGTTGGTGGGAAATCTTGAAGCATCTTACCTGGACGCTTTTGGGGATGACAGAACTGGAACTTTTCAATCCAGGCATGGAAAGTCCATCAGATTACCTCGCTCAAGTTCTGTACGCAGTATTTATCATTGCAGCTCTGGTTCTTCTTGTTAATATGATGATTGCCGTCCTCTCCAACACATATCAACGAGTCCAGGTACGTCTTCCAAATGCGTTTAACAGAAGTACAGCACATTTTACAGTAAAGATCATAAAAGAAATGTACTACCCTATCACCATTATACTTGCGTTTGAAGTTGTTCTCACGATGAATATTTTACACGAGGAGTAAATGTCATATAAAGGGCCATTTGGTGACGGGGAGCGGAAGTGGGCACGAATAACGTACTGAAATAGATAGCTTCCACTTCTTGGTTAAGTATTTTCTCGCACTGAAAAAGCACCAGGGAGATGTGTTTTTCTGTTATAGAGCGCTTTTCACTCGAGTGTCGAAATAAATTCGCATTTTCTTGGGTTTTGCATTAGTACGCTTACTGATTGGTTTAAAAATCCTGCTCAGTCAGAAATAAAACCAAAACCAATGCTGACTTACTCACGTGTAGTTCCTTGCTTCGCGCCGACAGCATGGAGTTTCGATTGGCTCACTGGATTATCTGTGTCCTTGAAATGGGCTAGAGTGATTATTTTGTGTTTGGTTTCATAACATTCAATAGAAAAGCGCTCCAATTACTGGTTTTAAGGTTTATCGTTCAGTCTCAGTTTAGCAGGCCCTCTGTTGCAAACCTCACATAACAGAGATGGTTAACCAAAAGTTATTTCACATTGTCAGAAAAACTCGTTGAGGGAGTGGTCATTCAAGAAAGCTGTCACAATCCGAACATACATTGGCTATCATCCGATTCCAGTACCATTAAACTTGCTATCCCAACCTGTATTGGCACTGTGTCGGGATTCAGAACAAATGAATGATTTGGAAGATGAAATAATGGAGAAAAAGGTAGGTCAAAGAAGAAGATATAATATGGCTAAAATATCACTTCGGAGGAAATAACTTTTTTTCGTCTTGGCTCATCAACGCTAACTTGAATCAAAATGAAATCATGTTACTAAAGAGAACTTCACTCACTGAACTGCAGATAAATCTTGTGAAGTTAAGAGATGATCATAAGTGCACCATCATCATTTTTGTTTGCATATGATTTCATTATTATATATTACTTTTCTTTCTTTTCCCTAAACAGAAACCTTAAAGGGACACTGTTACGGACATTTTTTGGCTTTTTCAGTAAAACGGCACCAAAATTACGACTAAGTACTTTCAGCCATGCAGGAAATGCTCCTAGAACGTGAAGGAAAGGATATCTAGCAAATTGTTTAAAGAAGAGTGTGACCGTAAATAGTTTTCATCAATTTTTCCAAACCACAAGGTCAGAACTTGAAAAAGTCAGGCTGACTTTTTCAAGTTGAGATCTAAAGCTCCCGATGGTATCACAGTAATATCACTCTATATTTAGCTTCAGTACACTGGTATAGTAATTTTAAGAAAACTTGACCCCTGTTGATAGGTTTCCAGTGGTGTAAACATGTCTTGGGGCTGTTGAATTTTTAAGGTTATGCTCGTGACAGTGCCCCTTTAAGAACCCTTACAGCTGGTCTTCTCCCAACGTGGGGCTTCATAGCTCGATTGGTAGAGCATCGCACCGGTAACACCGAGGTCATGGATTCACTGAATCCTGCGTATCGAAACCCTAAAGTTTTCGCACTGAGGATTCTTTACAGTTGCAACTGGGTATTGTGCAAACGCAATTGCTACGCTCGTTTCTAGTAGTTAGGTAATGACTGACTGTATCTACACTATGCATAAGGACAAAAAAAAACGTCAATTGACTTGTTAGACTTTTTTTGAGGAAATAGAATTCTCTCCTTTAGATCATAATTGTTTTGGTTACTTTATATGTTTCGTTTCTCTAAGGTGGAGGCGTTAGATCGCATGACTGAAAAATTAAAGGTGATTTATTTTGCAAAGTATGGATTCACTTTTCCTCTATCAGGTAACAGTATTTTTAATTTTCTCTTGCAGTTTATATTAAAATTCTTTATCCCAGTAATGTAGAGGAAAAGATTTTAATGTCAGAAAATTGAAATAAGAAACTTATCATAACTGCAAATAAACGTGGTTGTATAAAACAACCCCTCCCAGTCTCTGCAACGTGGAAAAGGTTTCAAGCACTGTAAGAATATCACAAAATAGAAAAGAAGTTACGAAGCTGTATAACACATGTAGTCTGTTTCTTTTGGCAGATGAAAGTAAAATCAATAACATGTTGTCCGAGACGGACAGAAATCGGGAAATGTGCAATCAGATTGTCAGACGAGTGTTCACCGATCCCGTACTAAGGAATGATTTATTCCGCCCTTTTGGTCGTTCAGTAAGTAGCACTCTTTTCACTCTTTATTTATTCAAACATTTTAGCTGTGTTTTGTGGGCGGGCGAGGGGGGGGGGGGGGGGGGGGGGTGACTTCCCCCAAAAAATTCTGCAAGCGAAACTTTTGCATAAAAAAATTCCTGCAAGCGGTTGTGCCTAAAAAAATATTCGTGCAACGGAGAAAAAAAATTCGTGCAGAAGGGCTTAATAAAAATTCCGTGCACCAAATTCCCCCTTCCTCCGGTAATTTCTTATGGTCCTAAGTACACAACAACAAAAAAACTATGTATATTTAAGTATCAGGGAAAATAACACTGAATCTTGTGTATGGTATTTGATCGATTTCATTAGGCGTGGAAGAGCCAGGGAATTCATATTGAAGATTACATGTTGACGTACATCGGACCAGCACTTTGTAGCAGTTGTCAAATTTCGCGAAAGGAATTCCATGGAGCTAGATACAAACAACCATTCTCCGAAGATTCACCTAGATTTGAGGTAATTCCAGAACTACGACTTGCTTCGCGGTTGTAGTTAGGATGCGAGACTCTGTATTAAGTAATGGTCCGCGTAAAAGCGATAGTGATCTGTGGCAACGCATGTGCAGTAGTGATCAAAATTAAAATTGCAAAATCAATTAATTCTAGCTCTGTGATTGGCTAAAACACAATTTTTTCCGATTTCTCTACGAAAAAATCCGATAAATAAGAAATCCTTTGTGTTTTTTACGAACATTACGTCATATCAAATTAAAATTTGGTTTGAATTTTTCTTCGCTAGAACACTTTTTTGAGAACGTTGCAAATTAACAGCACTCACTATGTAAGAGTCTATCGCTGACTGGATTTTAACGCATCAAATTCGTGATTAGGTTAATGATGCAGCAAGCACATGTAGGTAAAAAACGGAATTGTTTAAAACATAGATGCAGTACAGGCACTTTTGAATCTTGGATTCACAAAACAAAGATGGTTGTGACAAGAGAAAGGCGGCGGTGACCTCACCCAGCTCACCTAGCCCCACCCTTTTGTCCTTTATTCCATTTCTTCTACAGGATTCCAGGCTTTGTCTTGTTATCTTAAAAACAAAGATGATTTGTTTGCAAACAATACGTATCGCCATGGCGACCTGAAATACTATACGTGTATTGTTATAGGTGATAGTTCAAGAGGGTGGTATGAAAAGGGAATTAGTTGTTGGTGTGGTGCGAGCAAAACATGATGTACATAAAGCTGCTGGGGAAGTACGTCATACTGTCGGATATCACGCTTGCAACGGACATATTGTTTACTGTGATGACTCTGGTAAAAAGAATTTCATAGAAGGTAATTTAATGCAAATTTTCTCTAATTTTATATATTAACAAAGTGTAATGTTGTTCATCTTTTACCAAAAATGGTCGTCTTTGGCCTAAAACTATTTGATAGTTTAGTTTCTCTAGGATCATTTGCACAATTGTTTTTTTCACATCCTTAAAGCATTGTGGTTTGAGGGTTCTGCTTTACAGACACCTAACATACTGTTGTAAAACAAATTTGTCAACTCCTTCTCTTCTAGGTCCTGTGGTGTATCGTGGTGATTTGATTGGTTGTAGAGCTGGTTTTGATGAAGTAGATGAGGGAAAAATTCCAATTTTTTTCTCTCTTAATGGTGAAGCAATTGCTCAGATTTCATTGAAGTTGGGATCCGAGAAACAAGACATTTTTCCTTTCGTTGGAATGAAGCACAAGGGAATTCGAGTGCTAGCGAAGGTTTGTAGAAATTAGGTTTATGTTACGTAAGCCATTTTCCGTGGGTTTAAGTACGTTATTTATCAAAAGGAAACTGTGTTCAAGATTACTTACGTATATATGACTTACACTGCTGCGCAGCTAACACTTGAAGAACGTGCCTTGCTGTGGAATAAAGGAAATCTGCTTTACCAAACGCTGTTACTACAGTGCCTACCTACCCGCCTACCTACCTACCTACCTACCTACCTACCTACCTACCTACCTACCTACCTACCTACCTACCTACCTACCTACCTACTCACCTGCCTGCTTGCCTGCCCACCTGCTACTTACCTACCAACCCACCTACCCACCTACCTACCTGTCTGCCTACCTTCCTGCGTCCAACCTAGGCAGTTTCCCACCTACCTACCAACGTACCTACCTACCTACCTACCTACCTATCTACCTACCTACCTACCTACCTACCTACCTACCTACCTACCTACCTACCTACCTACCTCTCTACCCAGGATACCTACCTACCTACCTCCCCACCCACGATACCTACCTGCCTGCCTACCTACCAACCTACCTACCTACCCACCAATCTACCTACCTACTTACCTACCTGGCCTACCTACCTACCTGCCCACCCAAATAACTATTAAACTAACTACCTATCTTGCTTTCCTTCCTTTCTTGATTACTTTTAACTTCCATATTTTTTTCTTCAAGATGTGCCCTGGTGAGCCAAAGGACTCAAATGAACAACGATCTTCAGGTAGCCATGACGATGGCTTTGGTTCAATGTTCAGTGAAGCTGAGCAGACCATGGTTCTATACCAGACAATTGATTCTGTGGAAGATATGAAAGAAGCAAGCGACGTGCTGCTAGAGTATATGCAAGAAAAAATTGAGAAGATAACAGATGATGTGAAAATGCAGAACGAAAATATCAAGAGCATCGAAAATACTATCGAGATACAAAATAAGAAGATAGAAGGCATTAACAATACCTTGTTGGAGATTCTAAACATCCTCAAGTTTAGAAAGGACGGACAATAATCGGGCTGTTCCTCAGCATTTCTTCAGCAAAAATGCACCCACGCTGATTTGTGAATTGACATGAACTGAGACGTACTCAAGTCACCAATGGATTTTTATTCTATCGAATGCATTAAGGCTCTTGGCGTACATATGTGTATTTTTAATCAATCCTGAACGGAAGGCCAGTTAAACTTGCCGAAACGTTGATTCTTAAAGCAAAGCTTGCAAATCACAAACATGCTCACCATATCTTAGGAAACTTTATATTCATTAGATCTTTGCCAAGTGTAATTCGAGTGAGCTGAAGTCGTAAGCTGTAGCCGTTTTCTGATAAAAGAAAAAAATATATGATTAATTAATAATTAGTAATGTATTCCATCAAAAGGTATGATATGTAACAATAATGTACGTAAGTTTTAAAGCATTGTAAAATATAAACTCGATGTAGTGAAGTTCCTATTTAAGCACCTCCTTGTGTGTCTTTACTTTGAAATTGATATAAAGTTTGCTCTAATTTTGTCTTTGCCGAGTTTAGTAGTTCATTCGTCGTCGAATTATGGATTTGTCATTGCATTACATTTACTCCGTTATTTAGATCAACAACAGAATTCTACAGTGTAAATTTAACATACGAGACACTGCGCGTAAAACTCTCTCGTATTTTGCATGCTCCTTTGACTTTGTGTGGTCGAATGACAGAATATTGGAATATCTCGCAGCCTTTCTGTTTGCCGTCTTTTGGCAAAGGAGCCCAAGAATGCGACCGCTTTCAATTAATTCGCATTCTTTCGAGTAGTCATTATCCAGTCAGAAGCCGAGGACACTTTTCAGTTGACTTCTGATTAAAATAAGATAGAATACGATAGAACGTAAATTTAAAATTCGAAGTGATCGCACTTTTGGTCTACTTGATGTAATATGATAAACACGCGTACGCATTGCGTACCTATTTCTATATACGCCCCCGTCCCCACCCAACAACGTTTTTCACGCTTGTTCCAAATATGGCACAACATTTGTCACGTGACCTCTTCCGAAAGTACTCCCTTTCAGTGCCACCATCGTAAAGGGTACAGGTCAAACGATTATACAGCTCCACAGAAGCATCCGTTTTGTGCAGAAACAAAAATGGCGAACCGTACTAAAGCATCGGAGCAGCTATCTGAATTTTCCCAGGCAAAGAAGGTAGGAATTAAGGGTACAATTTGGTTGAGAATGACTACAACTATTGCTTTCCCGCTTATCAGCTGAGCTCATGCACTCGCACCAATCGGCCGGTACTTGGGTCTGCTTGTATTCATCCTAAGAAAATTAAGAGTTCTGTTTTTATGGACAGATTAAGATTTTTACTCATTTTTTGACTGTGAGAGTAAAAAATCCACAAACAAAGCTTAATGTATGATCTGTACGATTATCGTGTATTTGGACATGATCGAGGTTTGATTTGTACAATACGATTATTTTTGATCAATGGAAAAGTCAAATTTGCATGATTTACAGACGTTGTAACATCATCAAGTTAACTAAGCTTATTTGCAGTTATTTGTTGTAAGCTTATGTGTTAAGAAAATTGTGTTTTCTGTATATTGTGAAATTGTACTCCTCGATTTTAGTCCAAGTACCAAGGTTCATTGGTACTTCGTGCATGTAGTCAGGTTCATGACTAGATGGCTGGACTTTCTGACTTTCTATGTTTGATTTTCTTCAGGATTTTTCATCTTTGTTAAATAATGACAAAATGCGGTCAATTTTTTTGATTTTTTGTAGAGTCATGATCATTATTTAACTGGAACTAATCAAATCGTGCCAATTGACTGTATCTTTGCATTGTCATGTTATGTAACTCTTTTTCCGTATCACGTACTCATGACGCTTCTGTGGAATGTTACCTTGGCATCAATCTGTTTTTTCCTTTTGCAACTGAGTGATCTCACGTTCCAATTTGCTATAGTGAACCGAGAGTACTTAATATTTATCTGTGAAATTGAATTAGACCAATTTCATACAGAGATTACATAATATAACCAGTCCATGTATTTATTAAATGAAGACTTTTGTAATACTCTTCACACAGAGGAATTTTTGCTTTACTCCCCACCCCTCAGGAAATTCCATTTCAGCTCTATACTTTCCTTTAAAAGTTTTTGCTTTGAGACACCCAATCCCCACCCCCCTCCCCTTCTGAGATATGAATGTTTTCTAGAACCAGACATGCTACAATGAGTACATTTTCATAAGTATTTCTTTGTACCCCAAAATATCGTTCACACATTATCATGGAATCAAGTCTTCAGAATTATTATAACAAGCAGAATGTAAGTGAACTTTAACGTTTTTGCATCAAGACACCTGATGTTATGACCACTGGGAGTGGCTGTCCTATCGATACCAAGACATCCACCATGACAGTTGGACCTAGGGGACCTGTCTTGCTACAGGACGTCCAGTTTCTGGATGAGATGAGTCACTTTGATAGAGAAAGAATCCCGGAAAGAGTGGTACACGCCAAGGGAGGTGGAGCATTTGGATACTTTGAGGTCACACATGACATCTCCAAGTACTGCAAGGCTGCCATTTTTAACAGAATTGGAAAAAGAACACCTTGTGCTGTACGGTTTTCCACAGTAGGTGAGAACACTGTGACGCAATGCTATTGTTATTTACATTATCAGTATAGGTAAAGCCTCAAGCCAAGTTGCCCATACTAGTCAGACCTTATCACAGTTTCTATACCTGGATGGAATGCTAGTCCATCACAGGGCTTCCCCCCGGCGTTATTTCACTGGTACCCATTTATACTCCTGGGTGGAGAGAGGCACTAGGAGAGTTACATGTAAGTGTCTTGTCCAAGAACACAATGCAATGACCCCAGCCTCAGGGCTCAAACCTGGACCTTTCAATCCAGAGTCCAGTGCACTATTAGGCCACTGCTCCTCCCACATTATCAACTGGTATACATCTGCGTTTATCTTCAGGTGGTGAGTCTGGTAGTGCTGACACTGCCCGTGACCCTCGTGGTTTTGCCATGAAGTTCTACACTGAAGAAGGAAACTGGGATCTTGTTGGAAACAACACTCCAATCTTCTTTATCAGGGACCCAATCCTGGTAAGTTCACAGCTGAGCAGAGAACACTTGTTTGTTAAGGAGAAAAAATCCCCACACTCAGATAGGTATGATATCCCTGCAAATTTTACTCCAAACTGGATTCTTATTTATGATGGTTATCTTTCGTTCTTATGTTTATTCCTCTTTTGTATTGTTCTTTTGGTGTGCAAATTCTATAATGAATTTGTTTTACTATCAATTAATTGCCTATTCTGGACTGTGACTTAAAATAAATAAATCACTGACTCAAAAAGGATGGCTTTTGTTAATTTGCTGTCATGGTAGTTATTCTTCTGCTATGCTTTATTTATAAATTTTTGTGCATTACTGTATCATTGTTGCATCAGCATGCCAATTTATGTTGTATTTAAAGTAGCAGTATTTGTTCATCTGTACAACAATTTTTGAAGGTTATGTATTGTTTCAGTTCCCAAGCTTTATTCACACTCAGAAGAGAAATCCCACCACTCATCTCAAGGTAATAAACACTACAAAGTAATTTAGTGAACATATGATCGATTGATTTTGCTTTTAGCCCTGATTTAAGGTAGGTAAAGTCTGCATATGAGCCTAGGGGCCCATCAGGCCGGAGCTTATCCCAGTTTCTGTAGCATGAAGCGACTAGGAGTACTGCTACCCCCGCCTGGACGGGATGCTTGTCCATCGCAGGGTTACCCCCAGCCGGTACCCATTTATACACCTGGGTGGAGAGAGGCACTATGAGAGTAAAGTATCTTGCCCAAGAACACAACGCAGTGCCCGGCCAGGGCTCGAACCCGGGCCGCCCGATCCGGAGTCCAGCGCACTAACCATTAGGCCACTGCGCCTCCCACTAGCCCTGATTTAAGGCACTATTATTGGCTCTGGCTCTGAACTCAAATCACTGTTTTGCGTAGGATCCTGACATGTTCTGGGATTTCATCACACTGCGTCCTGAGACCACCCATCAAGTGTGCTTCTTATTCAGTGATCGCGGCATTCCTGACGGCTATCAGCACATGAATGGATATGGAAGTCACACCTTTAAAATGGTGAATGACAAGGGTGAGGCTGTCTACTGCAAGTTCCATGTCAAGGTATAGAAAAGTAAATTCCACAACAATGTAGCTTTGATGCACAAAAAGTGCATCTGTAACACAAAACAATGTTAGAGTAGCAAAGAAGTTTAAAAAACAAACTGCAGCACTAATATGGAAATGATAAAGATGAAATGTCCATTTGTCACGAGGGTGGGACAAAGAAAAAAATCTGAGTCCCTAATGGGAATCGAATCCATGGCCTCCCAGATACTGAATGGTATAGAGAAATGTTTAACAATGTTTGAACTGTTCTGTTTGTTATTGTAGACCGATCAAGGAATCAAATGTGTTCCTGTGGACAAAGCAGAACAGCTGGCAGGTGCTGATCCAGACCATAACAACAGGCAACTCTACAATGCCATTGCTAATGGAAAACCAGTAAGTTTACCAGTGTGCTTATATATGGTGTACGACCTTGATGATACATACATGTAATCAGGAACTTTGATCAATGGTGAACCAGTGTTGAAATTTGTGAAGATAAAAGCAGTGAGAGAAATATTAATAATACCTAAGGTTGAACTACTGAATGCTGTAGTTGCAGCATTGAAAACCTTATATTACTAAATGAACACAACTTTTAATACTTGAGAATCAAAACTGGCAGTGTGTGTGTTGCTTTGTTGTGGTTTGTTTTGTTTTCTTTTATTTTTGAAAACTAATTTGAAAAAACTTTTGTATTAGCCTTCATGGACCATGTACATTCAAGTGATGACCTTTGTAGAGGCTGAGAAGTTCCGCTGGAACCCATTTGATCTCACCAAGGTATGATGACTAAATTGTACAGTCATTTATCTTATTTAGTTGCTGTTAGAATCTCCAATTTTTTAATCCTCATGAAAGATTGTAAATGTTTTTTTTCAAATCCATTTATGTTTACTTTATGAACATGCTAGATGGCCATAGGATGTGATGCATATAGGTCAAAAGAGGCTTCTCATCACATGTATACTTATAATTCTGCAAATAACAGTCAGTCTTTGGACAATGGCAGACTGTAGTCAGATATCAGACCAATATTTTAAATTCATGAATAACTATTAATATGATTTTGTAGATGAATTTACATGCAAGTCTACCTTGAGCAAGATCCTAATTTGATTATACGCTGCTTCTTTTGACTGCACATTTATGATACGACAGCTTTGAATCCAAAATAATGTTCAACATTAATGTCATGTCTGACCATATGTTCTGACCATATGTTCTTTCAGCATAATTTAAAGCCTTGCTGTTCAGAACGTATCTTTTCTCTCGCCATCTCTTGCAAAAAAATAATGTTGAGTCAGAATAAAATTAATTATTAATAATATGATTCAATACCTTAGATCTGGCCACATTCTGAGTACCCACTTATTCCAGTTGGCAAGATGGTGCTCAATCGCAACCCAAAGAGCTACTTTGCAGAAATAGAGCAGAGTGCTTTTAACCCTGCTAGCATGGTTCCTGGTATTGAACCTTCTCCAGACAAAATGCTTCAGGTACAATACATTTATATGTATGTTGTAATTACATGCATCATATGTGCTGTGTGTACATGATAAGTTCTTAGTCGTCATGCCTTAGCAATCTTTGCTTGCCTTCACTGTATTTTCAGGGCCAGAAACCAGGCCTCTTTACCCTGTGTTACAGTAAATATTGCCTACACCAAGCTACAGTGTATAATAATGAGCTCTCTGTCTATTAGAATTTCTATTAGTAATCGAAATCAGGAATGCTGCATGTGTATGTCAATGGCCCCGCCACTGGTTAAAAGCCAGTTATTGACAGGGGTGTACTGTCATACCTGTACAGTGTATGTACATTGTATAAACAGCAGTCACAAGACCATTTTTTTTTATTTACCAGGGTCGCCTGTTCTCATATCACGACACTCACCTTCACCGTTTGGGAACCAACTACCTGCAGCTGCCTGTGAACTGTCCTTACAGAGCCAGGGTCTCTAATTATCAGAGGGACGGACCACAGACATTTGATAACCAAGGTAACAGATAAAGCTGTTAATTAGTACCCTCACCAGCTGCTTTGAAATGCGGTGAGCCACAGTTAATTTTGGCAATGCCACAAAATCTGGGCCAAACTGTAACTGTGTATTTTCTACTTCTTTACCAAAGGGTTTGTCTTAATTGCTCTCTTAATCAGGGTCTTATTTGATTTGTTAGTGTGCACTACAGGAATGGTGTTTCACCTTCATTGCATAATGTACTGGTTCAAATAACATGCACAGAGAAAGGGGTTCTTAAAGGAACACTAACCAAAATTTTACACAGCTCAACTTTTTTTATGTTGTGGTTCAATTATAATGGGACCCTGGTACAGTTTGGTTTGGTATTTTCCTTCGTTCTGGTATATTTAATATGGTAATATATGATAATGAAACAAAGGAAAATACCAGATTTTACCAAGGGAAAAATTGAACCACAATATATACACAATTTTTTGTTAGTGCAATGTGGCTCATGTTGAGGTTTCTTTCCTTTTATCTTAGAGGGTGCTCCAAACTACTTTCCAAACAGCTTCACTGGGCCCTTGGATGACTTGAAGTATTCACCACAGACAGTGAAGGTAAGTAAAGCTGTTCATCACACAATTCATAACCCTGTAGAGGAAGTGGATACATACACCTTATTCGATGGTTCAGCATGATATAATACGCACGGATATCCCACAAGTCACTTGTATTAGGCGAGTGTGTATACCAAGAACTCATGGGATACCCGTAAGGATACCCATAGTATGCAATAAGAAAGTGTTGCATAACTATTTTATACCATGACCACAAGGCTGAAACGCAGAATTTTACTTATGTCATTGTTAACATTAATGCTGTTGCTTAAATTTCTTCTGATCACTTTTGTACATTTGTGATGACATTTTTTGTTCTGTTCATTTAAGATAACCGGTGATGTTGCTCGGTATAACACTGCAGATGATGACAACTTTTCACAGGTTTGTTCTTCTTAATGGTGGCATTTGTCTGTTCAAGCAGCACTGTGTAGGCTCTCATAAAACTGGAACTCTACTCCCTTGTTGTTGTGTTGCCACATAGTTTTGCTGTTTCCAGTGAAGCTGATCTCTTTTTATTATCATTATTCTCGTCACTTTATTTAATCATGTTTAGAAAAAACTTTACGGAATTGAATTGTATACTTTGGGAATTGTATATTTTGTATATTCAGGGAATTGTACATTTTGCTTCTTACCATAGGTCACAAATTTCTGGAACAACGTTCTGAATGAAGCAGAGAAGACAAGACTGGTGAACAACATTGCAGGACATCTGAAAGATGCCAAGGAGTTCCTTCAGAAACGTGCTGTAAGTATACACTTACAAATTTGGGTGGAGTTATTCAATATCCAAGTGACTGACAACCATGCGTGTATTTTTAAACTGGGTCAGCTTACGAGATCTTTGGTGATTTTGTTATTGCAATCGAACTGCTAATTGTGTGGGTTTTTGTTTTTAGGTGAGGAATTTCAGTCAAGTTTCCTCAGAGTTTGGCCGGCGATTGACTGAGGCCTTGGCCAAATACCACACGGTAGGTATCTACTGGATAACGCTGTTGCAGCTTGTGGGACATTCAATCACACCGAAGTTTTAACCTGTTCAGTCAAAAATGTTTGACAAGAAAGTTGTTTAAGAATGATAACTTTCTCTTCCCTGCATGTCTCTACCTGTATTTGGTGCGTCTTTCAAGTTACGCTTGACTTCCTAATAAGGCTGATATAATTATGTCCAATTTTTAATTAAAAGCTTTTAGCCCACAGTCCGCATACAATCTAAAAAGTGGCTTGTATTAGACTACAGAACAGTCCTTTTTTCTCTAAAATCGTTGACAGGCGCGTATCCAACGCGCGAAGCGCCGATCGTCACGAAGTTCCACTCTCAGTTTTGACATTGGCTCCAGACCTAGCGTTCGAAGACCGCTCGAACGTGTTCGCAAAAAACTTTTGCTAAAACTTCTTACCAATATTTTCTAGTTTTTAGGTTTTTTAGCTTTTTCTTGGTATTTATGTCTTAATGTAACTGAAATTCCTTTTGTTTTGTCTTTTTTTTCCTCATAGCCTAAGGGAGCTGCTGCTCAAGCCAGCCTTTAAAAATAAGCTTACTGTATAAGCGGATTGGAGTAACAAGCACGATGGGAGCGCTACAGTTTTGGATAGCTGTCATCAAATAGGGACATTGGGGTAACAAAAAGCAAACTTAATAAGGGCGAAATTCGATAGATGATTCTCAACTTTTGTGAAATGATTTGTGTAAATTGTAGAGCAAAAGCGAGAACGCATCGGGAGATAATACAATAAGACAACTTCTTAGTAGTTTAAGGGGGCACTGTCACCAAGAACTTCGTCAAAACCGTAAAAAGGCAGGTAACGTTCACTTTAATTATATGGAGTAAGATATTTACAAACTCTTACCAACAAATGGAAAGCGGTTTTAAAATGTGAACCACGCGTTTACGTTTTCAAGTTTTTCCATTTTCTAATTCATTCATTTTGATCCTCACCATTGTTAGTCCAGTGCAGTGCCATGTGCATGTAAGGTATGATTTTGTTACTCTGGAATACAACGCATGTGGTTTTCTTTTTGTGGTAAGAAAGATAAACCTGTGTTATTTTTATATATATCCTGGCTGATTTGAAGTCTTGTTGGTGTACTGTTTGTTATAAGTGTTTACTCGTAACAGAAATTGTTAATTGTTTTGGGATTAATCAATAAACTTGGATTTGTCAACTCGGTCTACGCATTGGCTCTTTAGTAAGCGATCTCATTGATAAATGCAATTACTACAAAGTGAATTACGCCTGTGTAATTGTCAGGCCAGGGTTCTTTAATTAATAATATAGAAATCTATTAGATTGATATATGATACAAATTAATAGTACAAATCAACAATCTAAACATGTGGAAACGCTTAGCAAATCAGTGTACAACACTAAGAAGAGGAAGGACAAGAAGGGACAAGTCACGTGTGCTTGGTGTTTATCAATGCACCAACGGCAACAGCAATCCAAATTGACCAAGAAGTGGTCGATGGCACGCAGGCAACTTACATGCTGAGAATCAAACGAAACCACTCGTGTCACTTACGTACCGTAAAGTTGCGACAAACAGGCCCTCTTCGTCGATCCCGAAAGTACGCCCCTTAACTATTAAGTGGTTTAGCAGCGCTGAATGCAAACTCACTGGCTTATATGTAGAATTCATTTCTTGTGAAATAGAGGCCTCGACGATATACAGTTGCTCTACTTACCACGACATAAAATACAAAACTTGAATAAGCTCTGGTATTTTCAGATAATTGCCAAGTCAAAAAAAAGACGTTTTCGTCTCGAAATGATTGCAATTTCGAGACGAAAACGTTTTTTTTTTCCGTGTACTGTTTAGTTTCGAATTGTTTTGATGTCCAGTCACTGCGGAATCCGAATTTGCACTTGAGAGTTTTTCAATCCATCTCTCATCCAAATAAACGCCCAAACAATTTGAAAACGAACGCCTACTGATGATAAGCCTCCACCCATACCAAAATCCCCAGCGCGCGCCAAAAGTAGGCCCTCGCTAAATGAGCTTTGAACCAAAGCTAACCAAAATGTCAAAAGCCTTAACGGTATTCTCTTCACAAATGGAAGATGAAGGGTTACTTAAAGAAAATGCTGTCAATTTTTCCCAGCGCTCAAAGGAGCTCGTTATACGTTGTTTGAATACGGTACTCTGACCAGTTTCAATTTCATTGTTTCATATATTTATTCCTTTGGTACCCGCACATGTAAGGTCAAAACAAACCCGTTATGGAAGGAAAATCCTTACGTGAAATTGATTATCTCATTTGCACCGTACAGCTTACTTGCAAATGCGATCCGTTAAAAGAAGAAATTCTTCGTGAGTTACAGGAATGTATATAATTTGTTGATTTTAGCAGTGATTAACACCAAGGTTATTTTAACTGTGTCCTAACAATTTCCAGCTGGAAGGTCAGAGTAACGACTCAGTAACTCCGTGATGCGATGATCGCCACAGGGAGATACGTTTTCATGAAGCCAAATCATTTCGTTACCGTGAAGGGAACAAACAACATGCAAACGCTTAACAGGAATAAATATATCTCTTATTTCCTCCCCCCCCCCCCCCCCCCCTTTTTTTTCTTTATAATTTATAGGCTAATAGCTGAGGAACAGACCCCAACTTTTTTGGAGAAGGTTGGGGTTGGGGGTAATTTTTCAACACAAGGAATTTTTTTTCTGTGTTTGTGTCTGTGCAAACAATTTTTTCTCAGCAGCATCCTCCAGCAAACAATAGCTTTCGTGTCTGCAAACGATTTATTAACATTTTCCATTCCTCCACCTCTCCAAAAGAAAAATAATGGTCCGTCCCTAAAAACTTCGATTATACTATATTTTTATCCAGAAAACGTTTTATAATAATTTTATCAGGAAGGTTTTATTCCTGTTTTGTCTGTTTTCACGGCGATTTAAATGTTGTCCATGGGCCCAAAGGGGTTAGCCATGTTAGGTAATAAGCGTGAAGAACTGTGAATAGCGCACCATGTTACTCAACAGGTCACTTGCAACCCGCTATCGATCCCCCCAATACACCGTCTTGGAGTACACACGGGTTGGGTTTGTGCGGCTTCGAAAATCGAATTTACGAGGAACAAGAGAATGTATACTTTATTCGTTTGAAAAGAGGAAGGAAGACCAAGAGGAATGAAAGTATTGCAAAGTTAAAAGACGTCTGGTGGGTGTTTCCTTTTTATTTAATTTATTTCAACAATAGCTGATAACCAGTTTGGTAAAGACGGGTTTTATTGATTCATCTTAAAGAGAATTCACGTAGTTTAATATTTATCTGGACTGACATTGCCTGCAACTAAAAAATATCTCCTTGGACAAACTTAAACATCAGCTAACTTTGCGGCGATTAATCTCGTTCAGAGATTATTTTCTTTGTCAAACAACCTCAAGCTTCGTAACTACAAAGCAGAATTTAGTTCAACAGACTGCTTAACTGAGTTGTTTCTAGTTGTATTGGTTCCTGTACGTAGTTTCCATGCGAAGAGGTCTCTATATAACACTCATCGGAGGGAGAATAAAGCCTTGAAAGGCCACCAACTACTCACTGGCCTTTTATGTTAAACGTCACCTGGTATTGTTGTATATATATATACCTGCTTTTCAAAAACATTTATTCTGCTTCAGACGCGTAGGTTTAAATTGAGATTTGCCTTCACTGACTTTGCAATCAGTTTATTTACAGCAAGATAACATGAACAGGAGAGAATCGAGCTTTGTCTTAATTCTATAAAAAAGTTTGTCCCAATCTATATTTAGCACAGACACCTGTCATATCACCAAACGTTTTCTTTTCCACCGCTGCTTAGTGAAATGCCAGCCCTTAAAAAGAATGAAATGTCTTTCGAGGAAATAGTTGTACAATCTTTTACAGCAACTGTGACTACTGTCTCATCAAATAGGATTAGCCTGCCAGAGCATTCACTGCTACTGTTGTTCCCCGCTGTCGGCGGTGTGTAATAAATGAACAAGCGAAAACAATGGATGTTCGTGGAGCCAGTTAGAGGCGCCGGGATGACAGGGCTGCGCGCTTTTCATCTAGCTTTAGTGGTTTTAGTCTGTCTGCTTAACGCTATGAAAGCTAATTCTGTCAGATTGGTATAGTTACCCCAGTACGTACTAACATTATATTTGCATTTGATTGAAGATACACATGGCAAAGGAATGATGCTTGCAAGGAACATTAAGTTCAGTATATCGGTTGGGATCCTTCTGGGATCACTCGTTCTGCTAACAGCATGTAAGTCATTCTCGTCCCCATGGCCCTTTTCGCTTCTCTTAGCCAGCAGGGCCTTGGCATGAGAAATGAAGGGCTCTGGAGACAAAGGATTTCCAGTCCTAGATTCTAGGACTTCCGGTATTCATGTATGCAGTCGTGATGTTTCTATATACTGTATGGGAGACTCTTGGCGTCTTTTACTTCCACTCAAGATTTCTTTGTTTCAAACGGCCAATCAAAAAACTTCGAATTAATTCAAAAATCCCATGTCCCCAGAGCCCTTCGTTTCTCGTGCCACGGCCCTGCTGGCTAAAAGAAGCGAAAAGGTCTATGGGGATGAGAATCCATGTACTTAATCTAGTAACTTTGTAAACATGGTTGTAATAAAAGTGCTAAAGAAATAGAGCTTCTTGGTGGTGGTACCCCTTACCGCGGTAGTGATATTATTAGTATTAATATTCTCAATTAAATTGAGTAAGATTATATCATTTCTTACCTTTGGACAATCGCATTACTGCGCCATTGGTAGGCGGATACTTATTTAGACAGCATTTTTATGGTTTTAACATACACTCAACAAAATACATTAACTGTCTTTTGCTATTTTTCTTCAGATTCAGACGCTGCCAAAACAAGGAAAAAAGACCATGATAAACGCCAGATTTCTCCCCCATTATTTTATCAGCCTCCTCAAAGTAGATTGCAGTATGGGCATCCATTAACAAGACCATATTCTCCGCCTTCAAGATATCAATACAATTCAGCCTTCAGGAATGTTGCACCCATCCGACCGAACAAACAGCTACAGTCATCGTATGCAGGTTCAAAGTATCCCAAAACATTCAACGCACAGGCTCAAAGACGGTACACTTCTTATTACTTCCCTCATCGGACACATTACAGAGACTGGTCACGAAAGCTAGTCGAGGCGAGTGCTTTTGCACGAAAATTGCAGGGCATCATAAAACAAGAGCGGCTTCAGAAACAAAAGTCGACTCCATCAAGTGCAGGGATCAAGCTGTTTGTCGCTGGTGTAAATTCTAAGGGGAACGTTCTGGGACATTGGATTGATCACGGCAAAATCCAGAAGCCGAGTGGCGGACAAAACCAAGAATTTTTAAGAAATAAACAATCGCAGCAAAATGTCGCTACTAAAATTCCAAATACCGAGTTTGTGGGATCAACACGACCCTTGCAGCAAAGCGCTGCTCCAGTTCCCGGAGTTAACATGAACAAAGGTCAACCGAGTGGCACTCCTGCCGTTCGCAATCCCAATCTACAGCTTCAAACAAGCCAGCCTTTAATTCAAAATTCTGAAGCAACCGCGAAGCCCAATTCAGTGTCTTTTACTTCAAGTTTAGGAGGGGCTGTGCTCGGAGATGTTAATAAGAATCTCCACTCACAAACACAAACCAATTCTTTCTTTGACAAAGAATCCAAGACAAAACCAAATGCAAATGAAGCAATTATGAGTGACAATTTGGGTGGTGCGACTTTGGGACCAAACGCTCATTCCTTACTTCAACCGACTTCTGCGCAACAGCCAAGTCAGAACGGTCTTCTTGGAAATGCTCAGGGAAGCCAACGTGAGCCTAAGCAGCCCAATGGCAATCCACAGCCTAATGCTAATTTGGTTCAGAACTATGCTCCTCTGAACTCAGTAGCCAATGTAAATAAAGGTTCACCAAATGATGGTAATATTCCAAGGCAGGGACAAACGAAGAATGTGCCGTCGACTAACGATCCACATCCCCCAATCAGCACGGGTCCGAATAATTTGCAGGCCAACTCAGCCCCACCTTTACCAAATGCCAGTTTAAAAGCATTGCTAGGGCCAGCAGCTCAAACGAAGGCTGGTGATAAACCTGTATCAGGTAGGGGAAGCAACCCATCAAAAAGTGTCACTGAAGAAAGCCAAATGTCGTCTACGGCACCTGGAATGAAAAGTACGCAACCACCACATGCACTAGCTGACTCTACTAGCATTGATAAATCCACTGCCCAACAGCTCAGTGCTGGACTAGCATCGACATCAGCTTCAAGACCACCACCTAAGGCAGTGGTGACGCAACCTTCAACTCCGAGTGCCTTGCCTTATAACAGTAACTCCGGTTCAAGAAATAGTGTACCTCTAAATGTAAATCGCGCCCAATCCCAATTAGACAAAGAGTTAGCTTTGAAAAACCTTTTGTTTCCTCCGCCTGCTGCATCCAGAAATCAAGTTTATGGGACTGCTTTAAGTGCCTTTCAAAAGACGCAGCCACAGCAGCTTCCTCAGGGTCAAGTTGCTAATATGATACCAAGTTTCCCGGCTTTTCGTTACGACGCTAATCTTCCTGCAACTGGACAGACCGTTTTTAATAGCTATCGAAGAAATAGCATTCCTTCTGCAGGTAAAAATAAAAAATCAATGGTACCTCAACATAATCCCGTGCCGTATAAAGGTTCTTTCCCTCTTATGTTGCACAAGATTTCACCTTACTTCAAGATGAAACGAAACCTCAAGCAAGTGGCAAGCGAACAGGCCAAGGCCAGGAGAAGATTTCTTGAGCTACAGCGTAAGTGCTGTAAAAAAACACCATCTGAAACGTTTTATTATTATGGAGCTTAAGCAAACGACGACAGCAAGGGCAACGCGAATATCACTAAACAAGAGGTTTAATGAGCAGAACAATAGCTCTGCATGTGCGTTTGAAATCTTGGTACATTTCCTAGCCGTTCCCTGCAAAACAACAACGTGAAATGACCCAATTCTGCGTATTCTGGACAATGTGAACCACGACGGGTTATTTTTGATTTTTCTGATTGGAGTTAAATGTTCTCTTTTCATATTCAGCTTGAGCTAGTACTTAAACCACTAGATACACTGAATACATCTGGATAATCGCGAGAAATTCTCGAGTTAAATGTTCATTTTTCACCAGCGTTGTCCTCGGCGTCGCCGTCGTCATTGCTTAAGCTCTATTAACTTTTGAACAGAAAGCTGCTTGGAAGTAGCTAAGTGCATAACCACTTTAAACAGCATTTCCTTTTTTGTTATATACATTTTTTTACGTTGAATATTTGTTTCAACAATGCAAGACAGGGACGGGGACAATGACTCCAAGTTGCTTTTTTGATATATATTCCGCACCGAAGATTAATTTCCTGCTTTAACTTCACCTTAGTTCTATCACTATAGTATCCTTATCATGGCCCATCAATTGTATACCAAGAGGCTGTTTTCGTGTGCTTGACCTTCCCTCCAGTCCCCAGAGGTTCTACCTTCCAGGTCTGTGATGGGGTTCCACTTTCGGCCATTCCGTCGCAGATGGGATCGCTGAATGGGAAAATGTTATGTCAAATTTATGTCTTTCTGCTTATCTAAATCAGGTCGTTTTGACAAGAAAAAATAGCGGATGTTTCTAGTGTAGTGGAGTAAAATTATAAAATAAAAACATCCATATCCTCTTGAGACGGGGTGTTACTCTAGATATTAGATGTTCTTTGTTAGCCTTATATTCTTATCCAAATCTTGCGTCTATCTCCTCAGCTATCAAGTGATGTCTGGGAGCCGGAATGAACAAAGCACATTACATGGAGAAACACATTACAAGGTGTTGTGTGGATTTAACGGAGACGCTTCAGAATTACGGAATTCAGTTGCTTTTATTAATAGATGTATATGGATGGAAAAATCCTTCTGCATCTTCAAAAAGAATACGAGACTCTTTAAACTTTGCTTGGAAAGTTTGGACTTCTCTGAAGACAAGTGACATTTCCTACAGTCAAATACTATGCTGTGGGCACAGTTATTGTTACTTATTAAAGTTGTTTTGGGACTTCTCTAGTATATGTAAACTAAAAGCTAGCATGAAATGACTAGAATTTACCAGTTTGCAACCGCAAAGCATGGTTCTCATATGCCGCCGACCTACCGGCGACATAGCCGCCGGTATATCCTGGGACATTGTTCCCACATGTGAGAACAGAGGTCTTTACCGCCAGCATGCCTGCGAAGTTGACTTGAGTTCAACTTCGCAGGCACTTAGGCGGTTTTTCCGGAGCGCCGGCGATCAAGGTATTTTTTGAGAACAGTATCCCAGGCATGAACCGGCGGCTATGTCGCAGATAGGTCTGCGACATATGGAAACCAGGCTTAAGATCTAACTAATATATAAGGCTTATATTCAATACGTCATTCGTGCGTTCACCTTGAAGTTGAAAGTACATATGAAATCATAATAGGAGAGGCCGAATATCGTTTAATCTTATTTAGAAATCATATTTGCTGGTTTTTATAAACAGACTGTTCTTTTCAAAATGATCCGTTACTGTGGTCAATTTCTCGTAATGATTCTGTTTTGGAAACCGCTGTATTTACTGTGTCATAAAATACCGGGAACCGCCGTTTCCGACAAGGTTTACAACAAGCCCTGTTTAGTTATACTAGTAAAGACGAGGTCGCTTTTTATATAAACGCAAAATAAAGTAAGGATTACTAGAGAAGTCAATCTAAAAAAAAATATTTTGTCCCCACAAATATATTGGTGTGAGTACATGGGCACATGCAATCCTAGTCTTGAGAGTGACTATGTACATGTACATGTTAATGGGATAGCACAACGATGACAAGCAAACAAATAAATGAAAAAGTAGCAGTAGATGGTTTTGTCTTCTCCTCGTTAGCGATATATCTGAGAATATACGTGCAGTTTTACCTTCGTAAGTGATTCTGTTACGCAACTACTGCAAATAACGTAGAAACTAGGAAAACGCGACTAGCTAGGAAGCGTGAAAGGAGAACGTATGGCCAGACTTCACAAGACTGAAACGGATTTCCTTGAGCTGAGCTTTATCATTGTCGCGTCAACGTGCAGATCACCTTAGGGTGAGTTGTTTCAAAAAAAAAATCTTTAGCATTCATTTCTGATCGTTTTGCAGTTGGCATTTCCTCAACAGGTGTGTTTACTGTTAGAGAAATCTCCAATTAGCGTTAATCAAGCCCTACTGCGTCACTGTCTCCACTACAGTCAGAGCAAAAGTGGCCAGGACAATGGGACGCGGAACTGGAAAAGCCTCAAGGGATGCGAGAAGTAAGGAGCTTCGAGGACAAGAACGAACTCATTTGGTATAAAAGGTATGGTTACTTTTTAACAAAGTTGATATGTAGAAGAAGTTTCAAATTTTATCACTGACCTAAACAGAGAGACGTTCAGTAGTTTATGAATCTTCCTCACAGCACGCACAACCATAATACACTGTGTAAGTTCGCACGTTACTTATTCGGTACCACTTTGTCCACAACGTTTGTACACAAACATACGCCATGCAATAAGTTTGTATCCGTTTGCCATGCGCTGTACTCAGCCTTCTAGGGAACGGGCTATATAATTTTGCGTCTATATAACCTTGATCATTGTGTCGCCATTGGTTATCAGGCCTTTGCAACCCATTTACTTCGTTTCAAGCGTTTAGCGGAATTTTGTAAGTTGTCAAGGAAAACAAATTCCTTCTACTGAATATAGGTTTGTTGGGATAATTTAATTAGCTTCCAAGTTTTATGACAGTACAAGTCAGAAAATAAAGGAAACAGTTTTGAGCTCGGTTCAGTCCAGATCACGGGTTAATAGAGCGCAAAATCAAACAATTAACTTAGTAACTAAACAAACAAGTAAAGTTTTGAGCAAACAAACGAGAGACGGCTTGAAAATATCTGCATTCTCATAAAGTCCCAAATTAATGAAAAGTAAAGAATTAAACGCTAAAATAGGAAAAAAATGAGAATTAACTATCTACCGGGGCAATACTCAGTTGCAAAAGATTTTTCACCAAAATCATCTCGGGCACAACTTACCATACTTAAACGCCCTTTGATCACCAGGAAGAGGTTTTCAGTCGATATTCTAAATACAACTAGTATTTTCAGATGCGAAAATCCAGTTTGTCTAACACGATCTGTTTATTTACAAAATGATATCATTTGTTTAAGTAGTTTTGTGTGTTCTAAGGTATCACAACAATAGGTGAACCTGTCTTAACTGGTATATGTTGGCACAAATTAACAACCGTGTAATAAAACAACTCCAGTAAAATAAAATTAACTGTTCAAGTATCATTTGGAGGATAGAATGAGCTAGACTGCTAAATTGACTGTAATGAAAGGCTTACCGGTTAACACAGAAAAGTTTCCATTTCTTCGAATAAAATGTTTCGTTTTCGCTGGTTACCAGCAAAATTAAAGATCGGAAAATTGTTGTATTGTTTGAGATTGGCTTCAAGAAATACCAAGTGAAAGTAAGAAGCGTTTTCGAGTAAGCGTTAACTGTTTTATAAACATACCTTCACGGTAAAGTTGAGTTGTTCCCTTCCCTGGGGACAATGCACTTTGCTTGAACACCGAGCAACGAAAACAGAATTGTATTCTTAAAAAACAAATTCTGACAGTAACATCTTGACAGATCCGTGTTTGTTTGCTTTACTTCGGTAAATAGACAGGAAGGATGATTACCAATAAGCGTTTATTACTCCCCAGGAAGCCGTCATTTTTGGCGCGAACGATAGGCCGGCCTGTTCCCGCCTTTTTCTGTTGTGTTTGTGTTGTTGAAACACCAGCTTGTGGTCGTTTGTTGGGACATTCTGTGATGTTTAGGTAACCTTTGCATAATTAACGAGTATTGGAAACAAAATTTGGAGAGAGAGAGGGACGGTTTTGCAAAAGACAAATGTGAATTTGACAGCGCTGTAAGGTTAGTAACAGATAAGAAATTTTGCCAAATTGTGCTAAGTCAAACATAGCGAGCAGATCTAGATTTGGTTTTGAGCAAAATTCGCAATCTTCGGTTCATCCGTTGCTATGTTGTTTTGTAGTTTATTAAAAAAAAGAGCACTATACTTAAGCAGGAATTGTTGACAAACTGCATTTTTTACCTCCATTTTGAGAAGTGATATTTTGTTATACTTCGTTTTTTTGCGAATGTGAATTGTTTGGTCCCGGGAAAGTTGATCTTGGCGGAAAGCCCTGAGAGGTGTCAAGAACACAATCGAAGTTTCACGCTCGGTAAATTATTCACATGACCTGTGATTTTGGGAAACAAAATGACATAATCAAATGCAAATGCGATGTTGTAATGACAGCTGACCTAGGAAATCTGCAATCTGTTCCAGAATCGCTTGCGATTACAAAACTAAGTCGAATTACTTGCCGAATTTCCTTAGAAAAGCGAAAAGACAAAATTCGCTCATGTGGTAAAAGGGGGGAAAGCACATGTATTTTTAGCACGAGAGCTGTGCCTTAGGATTTAAAACCCGTATCAAGCTTGAGTTATCAAACGGGTAAGTGTCAGAACGTTTTCTGTTTTACATCTTGGTACGCCGTATCTCACGGGAGGTTGATATCATATAACTTTATTGAGATGAGACGAAAAGACATTCTACTTTTCCTATTTGTAATTATAAGCGATTTTGCATCTCGTTTAACCGTTGCTGGAATGTGCAAAAAGTATTTTCGTAATAGGCGGGGTAAGGTCAATTTTATAGTTTGTTGTGTACTTGGCCTTGCGTCTTGGCGGGTAAAAGGACCACATTTCAGTTTTAGGAGTTAAGAAGCAAGGTAAAACTAAGATATAAAGTTGGTATATATCCACTTAGTTTAATAGTATCTTTGGTTTATTACATCAATTGTTAGTGACGATACCCGCCGAGTATTTTGATTTTGCTCTAACCTTGCATTATAAAGTTTAGAACAAGATCAAGAGCATATCGTCATTGATCGTCGACTTGATTCGTCCATTCTTGATTGTGCTACTTGCACAATTTTCTTTTTCCTTAACAGACAGACTGAACAGTTTTCTTTGCTATACCATTTACGACCAAGGTTAACCGGAATATCTGAGATTCATGCAAAAATTCCTTGACTTCTTGATGTAGACTACCGATCTTTTACTGTGCACATGCAAAACCGACCTTTTGAAATTGCTATTGCATCCAAGTTAAAAGTAAATTATCAGAATTATGCTAAATGTTACCAAGTAAAAAGAAAAACTATGTCAACGGATAAAACTGATCACGAGTAGCTATGAATTCTCACAATATTTGTGTTACAGTGCTGTCGTACGGCATTTTGTTAAACCTTGTCGCAAATAATGTCCAAGAAAAGGCATTTGGAAAGCCAATTGGTCAGTTATGTGTTGAGCGATAGCGTTTTACTCTTGCCATGACCGTCAAGGTGAATTGTTTGAATCATCTTCATCTTTAGACGTTGCAACTTCTTGTTAGGTCATGTGCAGAAAATATGTTGTATTTTTATCGTTTCTATTTTTCTGAAGTTAAATTTTACCTTCTACCGCTTTCAAATTACTTTCTTTTAATTTTACTTGTTTTTTCTTTTAACCAGCGTTCTTCGGGTGCATTTGACAGTTTGCTAGTAAGCAGGGCGGCCAAAGGCCAAATTGAGATCATGTTGGTCGTAAATCTTATCACCTTTTTGAATTGTATGTGAAAGTATTTCTTTTTGTGCGCGTGACGACAGAACTGGTTATATACATAATTGGGTGATATTTTTTACGGGTTTTTTACTAGACGTGCAACCAAAAATGATCCCTCGCTGTCTTAACATTTTGCCTGTTTCGTTTTAAAATAGTTTTATTAATTGAATCTTCTTTGTCCCAGCTGGGACGTAACCTTGACCACAAAACAGTGTTTTGGCCAGGCTTTGAAATCTCCGTTTCAGCTGTTTTAGGTAATTAAAGAACAGACCAGACGAACGATGATTCACTAAAACAAACTTAAAAGTCCACGCGAAACATCAGAAAACAGTCAGAAAACAAGGCGACTGGGCGTTAAAATTAATTTTACATGTCTTTTCAGTAATTCTTTCAAGATGTCTGCGAGAGTCTGGAGCACTATAAATCAAACAGGTCGAAAGATTTCGACGCTTCCGTCGTCCGATTAACAGCATGAACTTCTAATTATATTTCGTTGTTCCCCGTCATAACTGCTGTCCTGGTGTGAATTACTGTTTGACTGCTAATTTAACTTTCTTTGTTTACCTTTTCAGGTTGCCACCAACTCAATTATGGGTTTTGGTTTTTTACTTTTAATAATATCATTAGTACCACTATCAAGAGCGAAAGGTAAGAGAAAAACACGAGCATCTCCATGCGCTTTATTCTAAAACACCTGCTAAACTGTTTTACCGTTTATGTTATAACTGCATTTTACTAATCCAAACTAAAAATCATGTCAGTTATTGAGTTGCAGTTAAGGTAGGTTATTTCAGTAACTAAGCTCTACTTTTCCTTAAGACTCTAACTTTTAAACTGAGGCTGGATTTTGGCAGTGTTCCTCTTAAAAAAAATGGGATATTGTAAATGAGTAAATAATGATAATTACAAAAAAGCCACTTGGATTAGCTAAAAGCTACTTTTAAATAACCGTACTACAGTCCGACCTCTATTAAGCGGCCACCTATTAAGCGGCCACCCTCCATTAAGCGGCCACTTTCCAAAGTCCCGATTTATTTGTCAGTAAACTGCTGGAATTGATACCTCTATTCAACGGCCACCTCTATTAAGCGGCCGCGGCCACCTTTTTGCTGTCGCAAGTGTATTATTTATATGGTTTTTGACCTCCATTAAGCGGCCAGCAAATTATCTTTCCAAGCGAAATGGTGACAAACGATATCAGGTGATAACTGGTAACAACACGAAAACACGAACTGCAGGCCTAAGAAACTTGTCAACGATGTTTTGTATATTTTTCAGTACACTGTCAACCCGAAGAAATACTGTACATTTCAACTGCGTGCCGTCTATGTTAGAGCTAGAACTATGCATAGGCTGGAAATGCACTTGATGTTTTGTTACAATGAATTTTGGATTTATCTTCATATATGTTCATATTTAAAAAGCATTTTCCTTTGCAGAGTCAATAAAATCATGTTTACTGCCATTCCTATCCAATTTATATTGTACCTCTATTCAGCGGCCAACCTCTATTAAGCGGCCACTTTTCAAAGTCCCGAGGGTGGCCGCTTAATAGAGGTCGGACTGTATGTATAAGAAGAAATATTTCAGGCTATGAGAAATAGCAATTGTCTTGATTCTTTTTTTGCGCGTGTGTGTGTTTCTAAAAAGTTCTAAATAGTATTCGTACATTTGCGAAAACTTGAAACAAGTTGTGTTTTCTGATAGTATTTCTCTGTTTGCTGGGTAATACCGAACGTTTTCAACTTTTGAAGAATATGAAACGGAGTCAGTTTGAAGAATATGCCTTGGTGGCTTAATGCTGAAGTAGTTAGATAAATTTCAAGTGGATTCAATGCATATATAACAACGAAATCAGATTATGACCAAAACTCAACAGAGTTTGTGAAATGTCGGTACCTTCATTTACACCAAGTAAAAATACCTGTAACATTTATTTAAGAAAATAACAGTTCAAGAAAACCATTTCTGTAGTAAGTATAATGTCTTTCAATCTCTAATAAACGGTATACAAAAAATTCAAGGCATTTACATGTGCATAATGCTATTTACTGTATAACCAAAAGCAGTCCTAACCCCAGATACAAGTTTTACCCTACCAGTTTAACAATACCATTGTTAATGCTCCTAAACTCTCATTGGTATTACTAATAATAGCGCTGCTAAACTAACTTTCAGACCTACGGCCGCCGGCGTCTGCTGTTGACCGTCGAAGCGCTCCTGATGCTCTGCTCGGCGAGATCTTTAATGATCCAAGTGCAACAAGTCTAACAAAACTAAACCTCGAGGATAGTGACAATGACAATGACGACTTTTCCGGCTCGGGTTCGGAACTATGGTCGGGCTCGGGTGAGTTGCCGAAGCCTTCCGAAGACAGTAGCACCAAGAGTGAAACAGTGACAACAGACAACCAACAGGAACAGCCAACTCAGACGTCAACACAAACAGACGCGACTTCCGCTACGACACCAAGCGAAAACACTAACAACACTAATAACAGTAGCAGTGCTGACATAAAAGACAATACAGACAGTTCGGAAGCCCCCGCTGCTACCCCTGAGAGTACTAACTCAGTAACTCCTTCTACCGCAGCACAAACTGCTCCTCAACAAAGTTCGACGGAAGCATCCTTGGCGTCACCAGCAGTGACGTCACAGGGTGCAGACGCAAAGTTACCCTCTACCGAGGATCAGAGCCAAAATAAAGTTGTGCAGACAGAAGAAAACGACAAATCCTCCAATGAACAGTCCACTCCAAATGCTGATTATTTCCCTGCACAAACTCAAAATTCGTTGGAGACTGTTGCTGGTAATCCTGCTGCGGCCCTTGTAGGGCAGCAGGCTCCTGGATTCGATGATAACTCATTATATGACCCCACGATAGTGAAGAAGACAGATATTCCTGTGGCTGCAGATATGATATCCAATCCTTTAGGTAAGGTCACTGAAAGTAGCATTACATACCATCAACAAAGGCAAGCGCTCTTTAGCTCTAGTTCAGTGAAGTTGAATCAAGTTAATCAGAAATGAGGTTGAATATATTTAATACTCCGATCCCTCGGATTGAACAAATTTTCACTTTAAGCCATTTACTGGATCCTCATGTTATTCTCACTTTTGGAATGACTTTCATTGCGCATGCCATTTGTTCTCCAACAGTTAACAATACAATGGACATTCCAGGAACTGCTCGTTCAGCAATCCCACAGGCGCCAGTGCTTGCGCCCCAGGCTCCAGCGGTTCGTAAGGCAGCAGTCCCGTTCAAGGGTTCTTTTCCTTTACAGCTTCACAAATACTCGCCATATACAAAGCTGATGAAAAAGAACATGATTGCAAATGCGGGTTAGTAGAAAATCAACTTTGTACTTAGGTATAACCCATTGCAAATATGGCCGCCATTGTTCTTTGCCCCCATAGAAACATTTTTCAAGAGAATTGAAACAAAGATTAAGTAAAATAAATCGGTTTATAGAGGTTTAAGACTATACTCCTATCTAAAGCTTCGCAGGCGGTTGTGGCTTTTCCATTAAAATCACTGAAATTTAAATTAGTCATAACTTTGCAGGCTTAACAAGAATACTGAAACTTCTCAGAGTGGCATTTATTCCTTTAATTTTCAAGTGCCAACTGAAAACTCGACCAGACAACGAAAAAATTGGTAGTCTTTTTTGTGCATAAGGGCTATTCATGTGTCATAGAAACAAGAACCCAAACTTTACCAAGCTGCTAGATCAACTGTGTCATTAAATTAAAATTATGAACAAGTCAGTGAACTATTTTAATTACCAACACTCGTGACGTCTTTATGACTTCTGACAAACTGCAAAGCCTGACATATTGCGTTTGATTTGTTTCTGTGGATTCTTTTCACTAACATAGGATTAAACCAGGATGCTGCAAAGAAGTCTGTGATACCGGCACTCAATGACGCTGGTGGCTTGCGCCCGCTGTCAGTGAATTTGCCTGAGCAGCAGCAACAGCAGCAGCCACAACAACAACAACAACAACAAGATTCAGCAAACGCTCAAAGCTATCCTCAATCCCAGTCGCCAGCTCTTGATGTGAACCCGGCACAAATGCCATTTGGTGACCAATCCCAGGCCACTCCTGTTGCACAACCTGCTGTACAACCTTTTGCCCCAGTCCCAACTGTATCGCAACCTCTTGCCCAAGCTCCAGCTGAGGCCACGCTGCAGAACCCCCAGCAGGCGCTTGACCAAGTTCAGGGAGGTGTTCCCCAGGCCCCGGAACAAGCCTTTGCTCCTCAGGTGGCTGCACCGTCTGATATGCAAATGCCTGGTCCAGAAAGTGTCGCCGCTGCATTTCCAATGAGTAAGAAATATTTTTCAAATTCGTATACAGGCACTGAAATGACAATGTAGCAAAATTAAAGTAGGATCAGTTTCGTGCATTAATAAGGGTATCAGTACTGTGTTGCAACGGGTATTTTTAAATCTGATTCAAAAAAGATAACTGATGACTCATTGGTTTTTCACAATCCTCGATGGCCTTTCTTTCTGGAAACGTTTACAGTGGAAAATGGAAAAATCATAAAAAGTAACAAACTAGAGAACGTACCGTCTGTCGTGTGAGAGAACGTAATGAAACAACAATTAATGCCATTATCAAAATGCGGGCAAAGCGTCGGACGTTACTGGAAAACACCTGAATACCAAGCCCTCTAGCACACTTTGTTCCGCCTAATGATCAATACAGGTTGAGTAAGCGACCGCAATATGATGGCAATTCCCGGAAAACGCGATTCCTCGCTGTTCGTCTTTGTTCCTGTTTTATTGCGCATTCGTTCTTAGTCCGGTTTTCTTTTACAGATGCAACCATGAACGACGCAATGGCGGCGGCTATGCCTCAAGAAACCGCTGGAATTCCAGCCCAGGGTCTTCAGGCTGTGCCAGTCTATCAAGGACTGAAACCCAAGAAGCCCGTAATGGAAGAAGGTAGTTTTGTCGTGACAAGAAGTAAAGCATTGACTTAATAGTTATAGTTGCTAGAGGAAGGGAAAAATCATAATCATTGTCAGGAGAAAATCAGGCCTTTTTTGTATTTGTAGATAAGACCCTTCAGAAAAGCTCGTCGGATAAATTTATAAAATAGTAAAATATTCTTTAATATGGGTTCGATTGTTGGTCGTGAAGAAACTGGCTGATTGATATATAGTTTTTGATAAAGCCTTTGTCGCTCATAACGTCAAAAACGTATCTTCCCGCTCAGTGTGACTAAGACCAATCACGAAAGAGAGACAAACGAATAAGATTTCAGAAATTTATTTATAGATGTGATTAAAAAAAAATCGGAGATAATGTCCTCAATTTGTAGGCAATCATTTACCTGTGTATACCAAGGTTCTTTTATGACGAAAGAATAAAGTGTTCCAAGAATAATTAAAAATAAAGGAGGAGTACTTCATTTTAGTGGAAAACTTATCAGAAACCTTAAAACATTTATCTATTATATCTATTTCTTACCGAATCATACATTATAAAAGCCTTTAGTTTTAATTGTTAATTGAAAGCACTAACCTTTCTATTTTTCTATTTTGTTTACACCAGATCAATGTGAAGATCAGTTTGACACTTGTCCTGAGATGGCTAAAAATGAATATTGCACTAAATATCCTGCTCTTATGAAGATTCAATGCAGGAAATCATGCCAATTTTGTGGTAAGAATAATCTTATCTATAACAGTATAACCTTAATATTGTCAGAGCAATTTTTGTTAAATTACAAGTTTGTCCATTGTTTACACCTTTAGTGAAAACGCTTACACAAGTCCAAAGTGTCTTGTAATTGTGATGGGAGACGCGGTGACCTAATGGTTAGCTCGTTGTATTCCGGACGGGTAGTCCGGTGTCATTGTGTTGTGTCCTTGGGCAAAAAAGTTTATTCTCACAATGGCTTTCACAACACCAAGGGGATTCCTGAAATACTCCTATAGCCCTCCTGCCAGAATTATTTAATTTCCTCTTCTCTTTCAGTCCGCATTTGTGGCTTTTGACGCTTTGTATAGAAAAAATAATTAGATTTTTTTCCATTCCGATTTTTTGTTTAGCAACTAATTCACCGTTCTTCTTGCACAGAGCTCAAACACGACGAAGGGTCAGGGTCGGCATATGACGAGTATGATTCAGGTTCAGCAAGTTTGTATTACGCTGATGAAGTTTCCGGTTCTGGTTCCAGCAACTGGGATGATGACAGCGATGACGGTTAGTGCAGCTGCCTAGTTATGTTATATTACTATAAACTAACGCTACCTCAAAACAGGCAATTTTTTAAAGTTATTATTTTCTTCGAACAAAGCTCTTTGCAAAGCCAACAAGACGAACTGAAACTCTGAAGGAAGAAAAGTACATATAATTCAGTTTTATCAGCAGCTGCAGCAATACGCTAAATCATCTACAAACCTGATCATTTGTAAATAAAAAGTGATTTGTTAGCAAAAATGGTAAATGTTTCCCAAATTTTTTCTTTTTATAGATGAAGATCCGGAATATAAAAAGTCTGGAATTCCTCAACCACTCCACAAAGTCTTGATGGCAAAATTTGCAGGAGACACTGGCTCAGCGTCAGGCGCCTCCGGAATGGACGAATCATCACTTTCAGACGACGACATCTCACAGACGTCTGGTAGTGGTCAAGCAGGTTCAGGTTCTCAAAAGAAAGATGAGGTCAATGCGGCAGCATCTGGATCTGGTGAGGCAACTGCTGTACCGGTCACTTCAGCACCAACTGTTGGAGCGGCTGAAATAGGCTCAGGATCTGGGAGTCTGGCTGAAGGTAATTTTGCTTCTATCGCACAAAATCTCCTCAGAAGCGGTAATTCGACTGTTTATTCCTCAACGACGGAAAATATATCTAACTATTCTCATAACATAATTGTTTGACAATATAGAGATGGTTATAAAACCTAAATCAGTCGTCTATGGGTCTTACAGCTAGCTTGTAACTATTCTCCAATTATAAATTCTACGGACGATTTTGCAGAAATTAAAATTTGACAATTTATAAAAATGCTTCTGTCCATTTTTCGTTGGTTAATGGGTCACTTTTTACGGCTGACATCTGATATGGGTTTAAATGCATTTCTAATTCATCTCTTTACAATAGATCTTGCAACTGGCACTGTAAGCAGAGCCAACGAAAAGCACAGTTCAATTCCAAGACCGGCAGCAGCCCCACAGGTATCAGTTTATCCAAAGATTGACCTGAAGGAGATAGCCAAGGCTGTAAATGTGTATCGAGGTGTTGCATTGAAGATGCTCGGTGAAGCATTAGAGGGCGCAGCGGAAGAAAAAGAGCAGGAACTATCAAAGAAGTCTCACATTCCACTTCCCCCTGCTACCGCCATCTTGCAGCAGATGGGGTTTCCCGTGGGGTACGATGAAAGTGCTAAGAGGAACATGATTCCTAACATGATGCAAGCTCCTAATATGATGATGGTTCCCAATAATGGAATGATGGGGTACGGCAATAATGGATATGCATATAGTTATCCACAACCTGCTGGAAATCAACCTTTGGCGGATTTTTACAGCCAGTACCAGCAGCAACCAAACATGGCGAGGTCGGAAATCATGGCGACACCCGAAGAAGAAGCAGAAGAACAGCAAAACGAGGTCGAAGGAGCCGCACAAGATGAGGAACCAGAGGAGATTCAACCAATTCAACAAGAAAATGAATCCGTCCAACAACAGGAGAACGTAACCGAGACAGCGAAAGAGGTAGACAAACACTTAAATAAGTGCTGCATGTTCAGTTGATACAGGTCAAATACCATTGACTTGTTATTTGATACAAGGCAAGTGGTAATGACTGCTTATTTGATACACGTTAAGTGGCACTGACCTTCACTTGCCTTGTCAACTAGTATCGACTGTTCATTTGATACAGGTAAAGAGTCACTGACTATTCAGCTGTTAAAAACTCAAGTGCCATTGACCGTTTAGGTTTAGTTGTTTTGGCTTCTTATTTGATAAGATTAAAATACATATATGTTTGAATATTGTGTTTAGTTGATATGAACTCCAAAAAAAGGAAGACGAGTGTAAATGTCATGAGAGCGGGCAATATGCTAGAATATACTCACTGTCTTTGGCTTTTTTTTAAAACATTTTTATTGACTTTTCAACACACTACTTACACATATACGGTTGTTACGTTACGTTACGTTACGTTACTATACGTTAAAACTACGTTACATTTCTGCGTTCACTGTCTTTTTGAATTTACGGTTTTCTTCATTATTGTTTCGCTTGGCAGGATAAACCAGAAGCACCACAAAACAAGACTGAAGACAACAACGACAGAAGGAATAGAATTGCCGACCCGTTTGAATACGTGCGAAACATGGGTACTGGAGCATCGATGGAGCCTATCCGTTCGAAGACCGCCTCTAACTTGGTATCATCACATTCAGATCCTCTTGTCTTATGGAAGAATTCGCAATTACAAAAACTCGACGTCTTGGCAAAAAAGAAAAGCACAATACCGCAGCCTGGTAAGAATAATCGACGTGCATATATTAAAATATGACAGAAAATGCATAAAAATAAAATAGTGTTGGTTAACCAGCGAAGATTAATCATTTAACATCTGAAGCAGTTTAGGCTTGTTGGGTTGGCGAATGAGTACAATGATACTCGATGACTCATCGGCATTTTGCCACATTTTTATCCGATGAATAAGCCATCTAGGGCGCCCTCCACTGATAGAAAACTGCAAGTCGTTCATATTTGGGCTAGGGTTGAGTGTTGTTAATAAAATTAAACCTAAATATTCCAGAAACGGTTGCAGCCTCGTGCCCCTGCAGGCGCGACGAACAACTTTTAGTCTGAATTCAAAATAATCGTATCCTTGCAATTTTAGTGCAACAACTTAGAGAACTATCTTTAAAGAAGGTTTTAGTTCATATTCATTTTTTATCAACTAATTTCAACAAATATCCATGTATTGTCAAACAGACAGAAGCAACTTCGTTTTAGAAAAAATGAAGAACAAAGCTTGATATTGAAAGGTCCATGGTATATTTTCACCCACAGGAAGTCAACCAGAAATGCCTGCAGTTACTGGGGATCAAGGAACTTTCCAGTTCCCTGTGCAGCAGTTTAGATCTGATATTCCACAGCAGAACATCACAATGAATGGCATGCCAGATATGTCAGGACAGGCCTTTCCTGAAATCGCACCAGCCTTCCCGCAGTACACTCCCCAAAGTGAGGCTCTGACACAAAACCCTACAGACGACTTCGCGGCAAGTGAGTATATCACGGGCTAAAAGCCAACTCTGAAGTCTATAAAAAGGACGTTATGAGAAATTATCTACAAAACATAGAACGTATTTCATTTCAAAGTAGTGCTGGTAATAGAAGGTCACCTTTGACCTTCTGGTAGTTTTTAAAGCAAGCAAGTGACAAAACCACGAAAGAGTGAAGGAGATTATCTTGTAACCTTTCTTAGAAACAACAACAACAACAACAACAAATTAAAAACATAAACAGATAGCTAGATCACACAAGGCTCGATGTACATGATTTACATCCCAAAAAAATTAACTGAATTTTGTTGTCGTTATTTCCTGATTAACAGGGAGCCAGATTGTACAAAGTCAGGCAACACAACAGCAACAACAAGGTATGTGACTCTGTGTTGTTCAGTCTCAGCTGAAAATTTTTTTGAAAGCCTTAGCGTTGCACTTATTTGACAAATCGTAATAGAGAAAAACATTGCCTACCAAATATCAGCTTATTTCCTTTCAAACTTTGCGTCTTCTAATTATCTAATACACGACCGACTGATACGAGTTTTTCCAAACTGAACATTAAATAATGGTTTTATCAACTGTTGATAAGTAGGATAAAGCGACTTCTTCGATCGACAGTGAAAGCGTGTTCAGAAAAAGAAAACAACATCAAGCCATGACCTACGCGCGGCTCCTCTTGTAAAATAACATTCTTTTCTACAATAAATTGAAATTGCTTTTATCTTTTGCTCTCTTATTACTTCTGCTCCTAACTATACTCAGCAAAGTGAATCCAGCGGCCTTTATGTGTACTTTTTTTGCTGATGCTGATGCTTTCACTGAACGATGCTTGCTTTTCTTAGAATGCAATATCCGAAGGCACCATGAACACTGCCACCACTACCAACACCACTTCCAACAATAACAACGGCACATCGCAACCACCACAAATACACCAACAGTTATTCCTATTCCCTGTTATTCCATCTGCTTCTTGGTGCTACTCCTGATCTTTTTTACTTAACTTGAAGCTTCCACCCACATTTATAAGTGTCAATTTCACTGTTGTTCCACCGTGACGACTCATACCCCACTGGACCTTAGCGTCATTAATATTTAAAAAATCCCACCTTCAATCGCTTTGTAAGATGTAAAGTTGATCCTTGTTAAATATTTCTTCTTCTACATCTCTCTCTTTTTTCTTCTGCTACGTTTTCCATTTTCAGCATCTCCATAGTTTCTTCAGGTATTGCCTTCTGCTCTGCGTATATAATTTTTAACATTTTTGACGCCGGCCGCTTTCTTTGCATTCAGAAAAACAAATCCTACTCCAAATAGATAAGTTTACTGAAAATATGACCATTAAATTTCCTACACAGTGACATACCGAATACCATTCAATGTTCGCCTCGTATACTGTAATCTTGGCGAAAGGAGAGCTTGCATACTCAAGAAATGTAAATGCGACTTTCATATTGATAAAAATATCCTTAACACTGGTAGCCTTATTGAATCGGAGCCGGCAAGATTAAGATCAGCGTCATCATACAGAGAAATGGCCGTTGCCCTCAGACAACCGGATGAGCCATGTGGCGTTTTGTACAACTGCGTCAAAAACGATTTGCGGAAGTTCCTTATCCTTCTTATCAACAAACTATCAATATAAAGAAGTTTAAATTTCGCGTTTTGTTACGAGGAAACAACGTTTCTAACATCAGATTTCCATCTTTCTAACAACCAATAGGCGATCAGGAAAGCAGCCTGAGAGAGTTAAGAAGTTACTTTCCCGAGGACGAGTAACTATGGGTCGCAATGGAGTTAGCCTGTCAATAAAAACAAGCTATGCTAGCAATCCCGCCGTCAGCAATACAGTATACGACGGACTTGTTTCAACAACACAACATGACGAGATCAACAGTTTCTTTACATTAAATTAAAACTAATAGTCATATCAAATAAGTGCAAAGAAAGACTACGGGAATAGGGAAACGTTAATTTCGAAAAATATAATGTGAAGTTATTGTTTATGATTTAACACTGTTACTTCTTCCTTTTTATAAATATAATAAAGGAAGTGATATTTTCATACACCCTTTTCTGTGAAGTGGCATTTACTTTAATGAGCCATTGCTGAGTTGATATTTTGTCTCAGCTTCAAAGCGAGGCCTGGTTTGAAACCTTTCTGTTCATCTAAACTCATTTTATATGAAATGTTTTTCCCGATCTCGTTTTAATACATGGGCAAAATTTAACTTGATAATGGCTTATTACCCTGTCAGTTCCTAAGATCAACAACGATATAATTTTTTGGCGAAAGTTGGGCGTTATGTTAATATTGTAGATGAGATAATCAGGTACTTTATCAAAATAAACTACCTGCTTTTGAGGGGTAAGAACTAAGTTGGTTGGAAAAGAGGATTCACTTTGTCTCGTCTGTTGGACATTATATTAGAGAAAAAGTTTACTCTTTTAATTAATTTGAAAAGCCTTCCACACTTCTAGCCCGAAACTGACAATGACCATTCCAGTAATCTCCTTAGAACAGACTTATGGCACGCTAATTTTGGCATGAATAGGATATTGAGCACCTGCGCTGAAATTGAGTTTTGTTTGGTGACCACTTTCTTAGTTTGACTTTTTTTTTATTCCACGGGTGAATATATTTAATTCTATTTGCAGATTGCACTTAAGTGTCATTTATGACTCGGATCAAATTCACAGTTGTTCCCGGTTAAAATGTTTGCAAGTTAAGTTATTTCTTAAATGACGGTCCCGTGAATTCGTAAGCAGTCCCAAGAAATCTTGAAGAAAAAAAAATTGCCGTTAAAAATATATTCCAAACTTAAGTTTATTAAAAGCTCAGTGAGAAATGTTCATGGGTTTGGAAAAAATGAAAGAATCGGCCATTTTGATGATTGAATTCCCGTGTGCAGTCATCTTATGACGTCACACGTACGGACTTCTCCTGTTAGAACAACAAAACAGCTGTCGTTTTCTGATAAAAACAGGGATAACTGTATGACAGTTTAACATCCTAAATAACGCCGGTCAGCTTCAAAACCCCAAATGGCTGGCAGTAAAGAAAAAAGCATTCTGTTTCTTTCGATGGCTCCTAATGCAATCTAAAAATAGAGTTGGAAGATTCACCTTGGCCCCTGCAGGTGACTCACACCTTAAATAATCTGGTTGGTTTTATGCATAGGGAATTGGGACTCTACTAAAAGTCCTATTCAGGCCTGAAAGAATTGGATTGTTATAATTGAGTGTGAGCCCGCGGTGTACCTAACCAGTGGTCTTTCCTTGCACTATGTCAAACTGATTACTTATTTAAAGGGACTTTGTCACGGATTTTAACAGATTTTTGAACAGCCAAAATTTATATTTGTGTCGAAGGAAACCAAAAAATAATAGTCCATTTCTATTAACAATTGCTATAGTAGAGCACCAAAACTGTTAACAAGCGTCTTTAGCTGCAGATGGTTAGGATGAAAATGGATTACAACTTGAAAGGTTTAGCTAAACTTTTCAAGTTGTTTCCTCATGCCTACAAAAAAAATCGATATTTATAGCCGTAGTTAGATTTCTATCCACATATTAAGGTTACGTCTTCCTTTGGATGTTCCAAGTTAATGATTTTCATGGGGTAAGTTGCCTACCACTAATTTTAGAACAGTTTAGAACAAAAATCTGCGAAATCCCCGTGACAGAGCTCCTTTAAGACTAACCGTAAACATTTTTCTCCGAAGTGAATCGGGTAAAAAGGTATAAGGACTTCCAAACCATAATTGAATTGTGTTGACGTTTAAATTCATTAGAGTCGATTCATTGTTCATAATGCACGGTCAAGAGGCTTTTGGCCCAGAATCCAGTTTACAAATTGAACTGCACAAGTTAAATTTCTTTGCTGCTTCTTTTTATACTAAAACGAAGCTAGGAATGTCACATTATCACCAAGCGATTTTACGAATAGTTTTCATTTTTGGGGGATTGCCACATCTTACAATTGGTTTTACAAACCATGGCAAGTAAATCAATTTGTATAAAAAGACGCTATTTAGCTGTAAATATTTCTCACTTTACCACAACAATTCGCGTTTTGCGTTGAATGCAATTGATTTTCCTGTATCAAATTGTTTTAATTCGGTATCCTTGCTATCCAATGGGAAGGCACATTTACCAACATTTTGGTGTTATTTTTAAGTTATGTATAGGCATGCGAAAAACATGATTGTATTGTCGGTGTTCGAAGTGAACATCTGTAGGTATATATTTGGTTATGTAAAATAAAGCGGTAGGTTTTGTGTTATTGAGTGGAATGTCTTTTGTTCTTTAGTCTACTGAATAAGGCTACTTACTATTAAACTTTATTAATAATATACTTAAATAAATCTATTAGAAGAGCAAAAGATCTTTACATCCCAACAAGATCTCTTTGCCTTCTAGAACAAACATTTAAATCATATGTTATAAGATTGAACTTTATTTATTCATTTTACCAATTACCTGTTTTGGGGTAGTTATGGTGTAAGTTATGGCTTGATGTTTGTTTTCTTTAGTTCAAAGACGGAAAACGTCAATTGATCACTTTAAAACAAGTCAATCGCCTCAAAATCGTATGTTCATGTACATCAGTGGAAGTACTTCGAAGAACTGAAACTTGGCTGTTAATTTAATGAATATTACCATGTTAGGTGTCTCAACGACAGGTGACCAAAGATCAACAGACAGCCCGGACTGATCAACTAATTCAACTTTTATTTTTCGTTGCTACATTGTCAAATATATTATATAAATTGGGTAAAATAAAGTAAAGGCGTTGCAAACAGTCATAATACCATAATTCAAAATATAAAAAGATTAACCAGCTCAATACTTACCCTCGTTTTTCAAAATAACACTGTTGGCCAGATCGTTTATCATTTCTTCTGTGAAGGAAAGCTAGAAAATTGCCATAGGCTGTTAGCAATATCCCTGTGTATTTTGCCCCAGAATGTCTTTACTGCTTGAAGGAAGTGAGACGTGGGATGACGTAGCTTCCGAACACCGACGTATTTCCGGTGAAGACACGTGTCAGCAAGAAATACGACTGCATGCGTTCGCAGGCTGGGGATGGCGACGATTTTGTGTTGATTGCCATGCAATTCACAAACAAAATCCTTGCTACCGTCGCGCCTCGCGTCTATTAAATTTTTTGTAAACATACATTAGGGACATGGAAAAAAGTCGAATAACCTTTAATTACGCGCTATAACTTTAATAAACTGAAAATTATAACAAAACAAAATAACAACAATAACAGTTATTTATATAACGCAATTAAATGTTTGATGCATGATGCTCCTGACTTACTCACTGCATTAGGTTTACTTGCACGTCTCACGCCACAGCAAGGCAACTCTACTTCCGCTGATTTTAAAAACGCCATCCCGGGAGGTAGTTTAGGAGTGGTAGTGTCAAATCACAAACCGCTCCCAGGTTCTTTTCCGTTGTCACTGCGCAAGATCGTTCCCGGCATGGCTCAGAAGAAGGATGAATTGTACAAACAAGTACAAGAAGGTTAGGGCATGTTGACGCACAGGCACACCAACACTCATAGGGACTTTTTAACTTGGCAGTCATTCAATAATCTTAGATGTTTCGGATACAAGAAATCAGTAATGAGTAGGGAAACCTATTTTGTGCAACGTATCTGGGTAACAAACGTGAGTGTCCACCAAATATCACTGATTAATCTCGGAGATAAATGCCAACCTAGTGGTTTTAACTGCGCACGAATGAAGTATGTGGATTATTGATTTCTGTAGTGATAAATCAGCGCGTTTGGTTTCTTTTACTCTTAAGGGTGTAGTGCTTTTCTTCACTTTTTTTTTGGCAAACGAATTCGTAACGTTGATATTTTTTAAGATAAGCAACCTTCGAGTGCGGTTTACTTTACTAAATGGTTGCATTCGTTAACTCCTTTAGAGTTCCGCATTTCCTTCTTATTCTTATTAAGGTTAGAACGGTAAAAAGGCGATCTGAATGAAAGCGAAAGTTTCAAGTTCATAAAAGTATGTTGTTGCTGCCCAGACACAGCGCACAAATGTTTCAAGATAAAAAACAAATTGTTACCTTGTTACTATGAATTAGTGATTATTTTACACGGCATGGATAACAAAAATAAAAAGTAAAAAGTCTCTCTGAGTTGCAATCTAAATGACATCGACTTGACCGTTGACTATATTTTGATACTCCTGATTCTGATAATACATGTTATAAGCCCACTTGAAAAAATAAGCAAATGGGATTTTCGTTATTGCATTTACCGTAAAAGCTCTATTAAATCCCCCTCTCTTTTAAGGACGTTGAAAACAAGGGAACATTGCGCTTTTTAAGGTATTCATCCACCACGTTTAGTTATAACTGCTGCTAGTTTGTAAAAAATGTGCCACTAAAATAATAATAAATTCTACTTTATTTCTTCTAAATGTATTTAGACTGATGTAAGATTTCAAATAAGCCTCCTCCTCTCAAATAAGCCCTACTCTGTATTAAGCTCCCCACCCCACCCCCACCAAGCCCCCTCTCCTTCCTCCTCAAAAGGTTTAAAAAAGTAATCAGCCCCCCTGGGGACTCGATAGAGCTTTTACGGTAATTTCAGTAATTTTTAATTCGCTGTTTCAAACTCCAGCTGTTTGCAATGGCATGTGATGCTTTAAAGATGGTTTCGGAAAATAGCAAAGACTTGGGTTGACTGAACTATTTAAGAAAATCTAAACCCTTGAGGGAGTGCAAAACAATGTAGTTGGTAATATACTCCAGAGAACCTCCACATCTTCATACGCTTTGTTCAAGGTGGCATCCTCTTTGCTTATTCTCAATGACAAACTCTTAAACAGGTAAACAACCATCAAAAGACTCCCTTGTTCTACCACCAACTGTTACAGCTGACAATACAGCGACAGTTCATGATTCCCCCAGCTAATTTTATTCCATATGCATTTGCAAAGAAACGTGATACCTACGTTTATAATCCATCAAATATTTTTCGCGCGCGCGATTGGTCTAAACACGTCACGTGATGCAGCCAAAACTGGGGAATATTTAACAATTATTCCATGAGCCCGCGTTGGATACGAGGTGGTAAATAGCCAACTCGGCGCGAAGCGCCGAGTTGGCTATAACCACTCGTATCCAACAAGGGCGAATGGAATAATTGTTTTATTAAATTCTTCTTTAGTATAAATCAACTGGACATTTCATTTTGATGTAAACGAAGTGATAGTATGAGGAGGCGGGAAAATTTGTGGCGCGGTGTTCACTTTTTGAGTTGAATGAAACACGCGAGGAGAGCCAGCGAGAGAGTTTTCTTCTGAAGATTTTCCTCGGAAAATCTCCTCGTAAATCGTCTTTTCATCCTGGAAAATTGTGACAACAATTAAGGTTTACGGGAAGATCCGAAGCAATAGCTTTCCTGGAAATTATACGCCTTGTGCAAGACGAGCGAAGCAAGTGTTTACACATTGTACTTGTTTACGGCTCCACGGCTATCATCAAGACCACTACATTATGCTGAAACGAAATTGCACTCAGATTCGATGAAGTTTATTGAAGTATAAAAGGACAAGATCAAGATTGAAAGGTAACAAACTTAACTGAAGTCCTGAACCTAATTTTACGTCGAACACTGAATGAAATTGTGTCAGTTTTCTGGTCTTCCCGTAAATTATTTGCTGCTTTTCTTCTTCGTTTAGTCGCTCTTGTTGTACATTTACAAGTATTTTAATTAAACATTTCGCATCAATCCTTTCAGTTTTACGTAGTTGAGTCAACTATGGCATTTTGTGGTATTTGTGTGGTTTTAGCGAAGGCACTGTCGATTATTTCTTGTATAAGCTTATAAACCTCGCCAAATTTGCCATTTTTCTGATGGAACTTTCGCTTCCCGCAGGAAAATTTTTAAACTGAGTGGCACTTGCCGCACTCGTTTCCCATATAAGGTCAAACTCAGATATAATGGCTGATAACCGAGATCTAGTGAACCAATCAGAAAGTTAGAATTGCATTATCCGAGGTTGAGAATTTAATAATTAACAATTATTCTTTGAAATCGAGGTGAATAGCGGCAGAATATTTACCGAGCCGCGTAGCGGCGAGGTAAATATTCTGCCGCTATTCACCGAGATTGAAAAGAATAATTGTTTTAGTATATACACACGAAGTGATCTCAAAACAGACAATCTAGGCATTTTCAAAAGGAAACCTATGAAAGGCAATTTTATTGACGTCTAATTTGACGTCTCAATTCATGCGTGAAACACGTACAAAACTATTTACAGATTCTTTTAACATGGCAAATACACAATCTTCGATAAAATCTTCGTCAAAATGGTCCTTTTACACAGTTCAAATCGGCAACTTTAATCGAAAGTCTGCTTGGAAATCGATAACTGATCAAACAAAGTTTTCGAAGTTATCGAGAAAGACTTGTTGTTTGGCTCGTTGCGAAGGTGCCTGTCAATGGCGGCTCGAATTGAGGTGAGTGTTTTTAATACCTTGTTGTAATATGACCTGTCTTGTTTTCTTGCGGAGATATAAAACTTCAATTCTTCTTTTTCTATTTCCTCGATTTCGGTGAGAAATTCGTTCTGTCTTCTGTCAGGCAAACCAGTCTACAAAAATACTCGTAATGAGACAAATTGTAGTCGTGAAGATTAATTGCTGCCTATTTAGCGATAGGTCGAACTGATCACAGTAATTATCTCGATAAACAAACTGAAAAACACTTGTTTGCAAAACATGACTTCTTCACTTATCTTTAAAAACTTTTAAGCCAGAGTTCGTTGCCTTCTTGGTGTTTTCTGGCTCGCTGTCGTCTTTTATTTGCACTATTTTTGATTCCGAAGTGCTAGCGAAACGTGAGTTTACGCCGGCCATTTTGTTTCTGTTTTATGGGATAATGCATTATCCACTCGCTAGCGAGTGAATAATGCGGCATTAGCCCGAGATAGCGAACCAATCAGATTGCTGGAATAGCCAAGATCACTGAGTGTGTATATACTAACAGATGATATTCCCCAAGTGATATTCCCCAGTTTTTGAACTTTGCGATTTACGTCCGCACGTTTAGCTTTTATCCCGAGTAAATTGTTAAAATGAATAAAACTAAACTCTTTGAACAGACTAATAATATTTTGAGCGCTGACAGGATTTCTTTGGCGTTTGAAAAGCTTTGAGAAAAGGTCTCCCAAAATGCGGCCTTGTAAACAAAATATTTGAAGGATAATAAACACAATAGCATCCATTTGACTTCAAAAATATGCACAGATATTTTTCCTTGGACATTATCTGTTCCTCGAAGCTCACAGTTTTCCTCGAGCTTTGCTCTCGGAAAACTGTTCGCTTCTCGGAACAGATAATGTCCGCGGACAAATATCCGTGCATATTTTCGCGCCAAATGGAGGCTATTGTTTATATAGTAAAATAATCAAATACTAAAGACGTATATTTTTGTAGCTATCGGTTTGATATTATTATTTTAAATATTTTAGCCATAAATAGACTTCCACATTCTGAAACAACTTAACTCACTTCAGCAACTAAACCATGATGGAATCGATCACTTCATCTACAACAAATCAGCAATGTTTAATCTCTGTTTGTTTCATTTTCCATTTACACTTTCAAGGACAGTTAGATTACTAAATTGCTCACATTTACAATCATTGCAAATTCATTCTTGTGTTTTTCATGTATACTTAGCTGTCGTCCTGAGCCATCAACGTCAATCACTCATTCAGTTATCCAAGAACTTACTCGTTTACTAACTTGTTCGCTCGTTCACACGCGTACTCAATTACTCATGAAATTTGGGTAAATTAAAAAATCATTAAGTCTGAGTCATTAAGTCATTCATAGCACTTAGCTTAAACATAGCTCAAACAGGGAAAACGTCACGGAATTCAGAATTCAGTGTATCGTCATTATTATTTTTATTGCTACTCAAAAGTTTCATCTTGTAGAGCCATTTCACCTAATTCCCTTGTACTGTTGTCCCTCCACGCTATGGGTTTGGCTAAACATATTTCAATTGTGCATCCCTACAATTTAGAAATCAACAAGAGCACCGTTCCCTCTGGTTCCGTGGACTTGTTTGCCAGTCAGATGACCAACAATCCTGCGATCAGCAGTCCTGTCCCGCAACCGGCACAGATGAATCCAGGCGTGTCCCGCTCTAACCTCTTACCAGGTAACCAGTCTTCAGAGGGCACTGACTCCTAACTCCATTCGAGTCTGCAACTGCCTCGTTGTCTAACCACACCGCTGGCTCACACAACAACAGATAACAGGCCACAACTGCACTTCGATACAGTTTAACGGGTCACTTTAAAAAAAGGTTACCAAGACCCGCACAGATGCTTCTAGTCTTAGTTTTTAAACCGTAGTCAGGAGATGGCATAGTTGATAAAAGTTGCTGATTTTGTCACTTACTTACATATTTTGGCAAGACGTTTCGGCTAACTCTGATGAAGGCTTAAGAGTTAACCGAAACTTCTTGCCAAAATATACAAGTCACTGACAAAAACAGCAACTTTTATCAACTACCTTGTTATTATTATTGCACCTTTCAATGAGTCTGGCTAGTTAACAATAAAGATCTCATTCTAGTTGCAATGATTTACCCCTTTTATACAGACACTAATACTCAGGGAACCAACAAACCTGCGATCAGCAATCCAGTCCCGCAACCCGCACAGATGAGTCAAGGCGCGTCCCGCTCAGACCTCCTACCAGGTAATGAATCCCATTTGAAGTATTTCTATATGTCATTCCAGGTCGGCTAATTACCTCTGAACTAGGCACAGAACAATAAATAACAGGTGGCAAAAGTACATACAGGTAAACACTTGAGAGGTTAGTGGAGGAAGAGGTTTAGAGATAAGTTTCCTTTAGGATCACAAGTGAGACATGAGACATGAGACCAATTCCATGGCTATCGCAGAAAAATATAAAGGGGTAGATTGGAAATTGCTATTTAAGTTTGCTTACGTAAATTTCAAACTTGATATCACTTGCCTTTTTGGCGTCTAACACTTTCATGAACATTTTCGTTTATTAATAGCAAAACACTTCGTCTTTACTGGGTTTTGTATCAGTTGCATGTACTACCATCCAAGCCTTTTGGTGTAATCTAATTGACTTTTTCCTTAACAGTTTCTGACGCTTTACCAGCAGACAGTACTGAAAATGCAGCTGCTTCCATTAACGAAGCATTCACAAGTCCTTCGATACTGTCTCAGGACCAGCACTCTGCTGATCCTCTGTTTGGCTCACTGAATTCAAAAATCACCACTTCACTTGAAAGCGCAGATGAAACGCCAAGCGAAGATCCAATGGACAGTTTTTCCACTCCAGAAGTACAGATCTCGGGGAAAATCCCCAGTGGCGATAACATGGACAACGGAATCGCCGCCTCCGCTGGAGCCTTTCGAGGACAGGTTTCTAAACCAATTGGTAAGAAGTATTAAAACTAATGCTGTCCGACGTTTTGATGACGCTGCCATCATTATCAAGGCAAAGTGGATGGTGATAGAAGACACTGACATTTCCCACTTGGTTAAAACCTCCATGAGAAACATTTTTTTGTTATGAAAGTATTTATATGAAATATCATATATTTAAACTGAGGGAGAGAGATTTAACACATAACTTTTTTAACTTTTTACTTTCAGGCTTTCTTTTTTTTTCGCAACTGCCTATGTTGCATATATAACTGCGATTATCTTTCATGTGTTATATTTAACTCTATAATTATCATAAATCCGGGCATAAATAGGGTGGGTAGTGGCATGGATAAGGTATTATCTTAAAATATTAAATTGTGTAAATAAGTTCTTCATGCATTAGGATGTGGAAAAATGTTCACTACATGCTTTATTCCAATTATGCCTTGGCAGAAACATCCTCCGGCACGGAGAAAGGAACTGCAAAAGAAAAGATTTCAGCTCCAAGTTCGACAGCCTCAGTCCTTCCACCACTTCATCATAACGCGGAACAGGCTGAGAACCTACCACCACTGAACCATGGAATAGAAATGGCTGGCGCGTTACCTCCACTTGACCACAACGTGGAAACGGCATCAAAATTGCCTCCACTGAATCATGGAATAGAAATGGCGGGTGCTCTACCTCCACTCAATCATAATATCGAGGCAGCATCAAGTTTGCCTCCACTGAACCACGCAAAGGAAACAGCTGAGAATTTACCACCTCTAATGCACGGTATTGAACAGGCGAGCAATCTTCCACCGCTCAATCACGGGAGTGATGCCCTTCAAAGTTTTCATGGTCTGCCACCCTTGAATCATGGAATGAAAACGGCTGAAAACCTTCCATCATTGGATCATGGGATCGAAAGTAACGGTCTGCCGCCTTTAAATCACGGCAATGAAGAGGCGGCTATTTTGCCACCTCTTTTGCATGGAGTGGAGCAGGCTCAACACTCTCCAAGTGCTAATTTTGAAAAGCAATCTTCACAAAATGTTGATGCTTTATCTGCCTTTACATCGCAGGTTGAACATGCAGCCTCTTTAAGCGATAATGGTAAGCAACCTTATCCAAAGTTATCTTTAGACTTAAGTGGGGTGGGAAGAGATACTTTAGTAATGCCAAAAAGTTACAATCATGCTGACTCTGGGAACTATCATGCACCTCAACAAGTTGTGAACCAATCATTTGCAAATAACGGAGATCATTTGATCAAGAATTACTACAATATGATGAATCAGATACCAGTCGTTCAAGGAAAGGAGTTTGTAGATCGACCGTTGCCTGTTCCAAACGTTAAAAACGAAACAGTTAACGAGTCTGAAAACGAAAAAGAACTGCCACATTCAAAATGGGTTGAAAATGCTCAGTCAAAAGGTTTGGTTCCCTCTGCGTATGACGATACAACAGAGCTTCAAAATCTTCTTAGTGCTGATCAAATCTCACAAGGTATGGTGCCTCCAACTACCGCAGCGAAGTTTGGAATCCCTGGCAAATCAGGTATAAATGTCTTGCTGAATTTCAAATTTTGTGGTAGAGTACAATTTTCCTCGTGGTTTTGGCAATATTCTATCAAATTTGAATATAGCCAAACAAACTTGAATATAGATTAATTTTGCATGTAAACAACATCTTGAAGAATACTAGGGAGTCATTTCGAAATAGAATAGAGATTTTTTTATTGGACACTCCAAAATTAGTTGGGTTGCAGCCGGAAAACACATGTTGATATTATAAAAAATATATAGGCCTTGAACCACTTAAAACAACGCGTTTCGGTTTATTAGTCTAAAATTGAATTAAGAGCACAACATTGTCATCAAAAACAGGACCAGCAAAAGACCCGCTTGCGAATTTTCTCCGGATTTGGCAGGGAAATGCCACACACGATTCCAGTTCATACCCATCAAAGAACTGGCTCGATAACACCGACAACAGGAACATGCCATTTGGAAACAGCGCTACCGCAAAACCAACTATAAAGAATAAAGATGTTTCAGGTAACGAAAAGAAGAAGTCATCCCTAAAGCAGGAAATTGCAAAAGAAAGAGCTGAAATTGTGGATTCGTTGGGGAAACTAGAGATGGGCTTAGAGGAAGCTCTTGCTGAAACAAGAGAACATGTTCCAACGCCGTCACCACCAGGTTACAACTTCGGAAACAGTCAACCGTTCCAAGTCCGAGTTCCTAGTCCTGGTCCATCTAACTTTCAAACGGTCAAGGATGGAAGAGTCGATCCCTCCGCCATTCAATTTAACCCAAAGTTAAATAAACTAACTAGTACTGGGAATCCCCAAATTAATCCTCCTAAAATAACTGACGTTTCCCAGACCCGTGGTGTGGGAAGTAATCCAATAATTAATAATTATAATGCAGCACCGGGCAGGCCCCAGTACCCAACTTTACCTTACGTATCATATGTAAATCAACAAAAAGCTAATGATGAGTTCCAGAGACAACGTCTGGCGCCTAATCAAATAGCTAACGAATTGACATCAAATGTAAACCTGCAAACTCAAAGCCTGAGGTTTAATCAAGTGGCAAATAAACCAAACAGTAATGGACTGGCCCAGATACAGACTCTTAATATGGTTGCTAATCAACCTAGAAACAGAACTGAATTTGATGACGGTAATCCAACAACTAGCCAACCGCCATATAATAATGATTTTAACTTGCCTAACGTTGCTTCTCCTAACCAGCCGTATGTTAACCCATATTTTAACCCAGGTGAAATGATACAGAGCTACGTTGGTAAACCTCCCTTGACTCCCCCTCTTGAGCATGCGTACCCTCTGAGTCATGAGCACGAGGCTCTTCTCCCGCCATTAAATCACCAACAACTTCCGCCTCTCAACCACAATAACTTGGTAGCTACCGAGACCTCCAGATATACCGGAAGTGACGTTAATGCACTCTCAAGCCAAGGTAAGAAAATATTTTAGTCCTAATCAGCACCGCAGCACTAAATATCAATGTCCTTTTTACCGAGATAAAGGATGCTGGAATGGTTTGTTGTTGTTCTTAAAAAAAATTAGTTGTCGTTTTCCAAGTGGCTCTCTTTTTAAAGCAAACAGTTTTTTTTTTCACCTAAATTACTACACTACTGTTAGAAAGCATTGTACTAGCTTCAATGCCGTGATTATTTAACTGCTTAACTCGAAGAAAAATAATACAGTGACATTAGGGATAAAAAAAATATTCAAGTGTACCACGCTACAATAACAACGGATCACCGTGTCACTCTCGAATAATTTTGTTAGATAGAAGGTATTTATCAACTTCAAATTAATTGAGAGATTTCATGGTTATTGTTAAACTGCACAAAAACAATCAATCCACGCTTTATGGTATAAATGAACTGAGTATAACTGATAGACATAAACGTTAAACTGAACAAGGTATTTTACATAAATACTTATTGGAAACAGGTCAAGCAAGGTCTAATCCTGCACCGCCAATATATCCCTTCACCATCCCTCCTGAGGGAGAACAGGAAAACCAAGGTTACCATGGTTACCAAGGAAGCGAAAATAACAATGATGCAATAAAGGTACTGGCTCTTGCTACACCATGTATAGACCTGATATCTTGAATATAATAATTTATTGTCTTTTCTAATTGTTTGAAGATTGAAGATAGGTTTCTTTTTAAAGGTAAAGCTGCTTTATTTATCCCTGTTTTCAGTAGCTGTTAAACAGGGGCAAAGCCTGAAAAGCATTTCAAGCTTTAAATGTTTGGATTCCAGTTTGATGACATGATTGCTCTTCAGTGTATAGTTTTCAAAAATGATCCGTTCTTATACAGAGTGTAGTACAGTGGGACCTCGATTTAACGAAGTGCCAAGGGACTGGGGAAATTTGTTCGTTATATCGAGGGTTCGTTATATCGAAAACCTCGATTTAACGAATTTTCGGGAAAACAACGAAAATATTCGTTATATCGAGGTATAGTTAATGATTAATATTCAACGGTGTTACGTTGCACTAACCCAGCATTTCTGGATATGAACGATTACTACTGAAACATCCGTTCTTTAATGTCTGTACGAAGCTATTGTCTCAGTGTAGATTTGTACATACCTACGGCACTAGAAACTGAACAGACAAACAACACTGCTTAAAACTACACATACACTGAAGATTGTTCTTTTTTTTGTTGTCATCAGTAAAAATGCGTCCTCCATTTAAGATATTCCTCTAAATGAACACGGTAAAAATCGTTAACAACTTATAACACTGTACTATTACATTTCTAATCAGCACTTTAAAAAATTCTTTCAGTGAGGAATGTTTCTCTCTTTTTATTGCCATCCGTAACAATGTATCCTCCATCGAAGAAAGCGAGCATAGAATTTTTTTACCTTTGAACCGGTCTTGTCAAATGACAAAATGAAATTGCATAGCGCTGTCATAGCCTCGGTTATTAGTTATATCGAGGTATATTTTACGTTCGGGCTTCTGGATTGTGTTCGTTATAACGAGGATTTCGTTATATCGAGGTTCGTTATATCGAGGTCCTGTTCCATACATTTTACTGTAATTTTGGCCGGGCTGAAGACAATCGTTCGTTATACCGAGAACTTCGTTATATAGAGGTTCGTTAAATCGAGGTTCCACTGTAACTATATTATGCAGTATTCTCAGCTTTCCTTTCAAGTCCAATTGGAATATTCCTTAAAATTAGTTATTTTTACTGTACCGCATTTTACAGCCTTTTCAGTGTTGGCCACGTCTGACGTATTAAGTTGTCCCTATTCCATCAATCTCTTTGTTTGGCTCCCGTGAGTTCTTTTCGATAACAATAATGAATTCTGACTCGTATACGTTTGGGACTGGGATATATTTTTTGGAATTAGAAAATAATTATTGATTAACAAAGAACTCATACAGCGAATGGTTTTATGGTTTGGGGATTTGAATTAATGGTTATCTGCACCCCAGTTAACTCGTCGTTTTCCATTCTCCCTCAAGACTAGTTCCCAGGCGTCTGCTCGCGGATCTCTGCCTTCAGCACAGTCTCCTTATTATCCTTTTGGCCAATCAACCAATCAGGCACAGGTATGCTAAGCTAAAGCTAAAGACGTAGGGAAATGGGGGTGTCGGGTGTCGCGTTTGTCAACGTACATTTCCTTCAGAGCCAGAGGAGAATTGGACCACACTTCTGAGAGAATGTACTAATATACTTGTATCAGTATCTTAAAACACCAAATTCAATCAGTTCTTAGTTGCTGTACTTCCTGAAAATCGTATTCAACTAACATTAACCCTGTCTATGAAAAATAAATAAAACAGTTTAATCGACATTTATAATAATCTTTATAACTACCATAATCATAATCAAAATCATAATCATAATCCATAATCATAATCATGACCTGATCATAATCTTAACCTTATCTTAATCTTATAAGCAGACAATCCTTCACATCAAAATATGGTCTACAAATTAGACTGAGGTTGACTGTACGAAGTGACACCGACTAATGCAGAATAATGTTACAAGACGTTTCGCTTTCCGGAGATGTAATTCGTTCAAAGATCTTATATGCTTCTATTGTTGAAAGAAATTCTGTTTGTTTTAATTGCATTGTGAATGGCATTAAATAATTGTGATATCAACAGCCGGCAGTTACTCGTCAATGGTTCCCAGAGGGAGGAAACCCGTATCCAATACCATTACCGCCAGAAGGAAGTCAGAACGATCCAATAAGCACAGGCGACACTGTAAGATCAATTATCGTAATTCAGTGCAAAGGCACATCAAGAGGTCGATAAGTGAGTGAGTCTCTTAAGGGCGATTACCGATTGTTTCGACAAATTACACAAGTAATATAATTCTCCCGTGCCCTTTTTTAAACGGAGATTGAATCAATTTACAATGTTTTCGAGTAATTTGAAAGTGTTTCTAGTTCAGAGCTAAACTGTAAATTCACAGATCTTGCTTATTTCTTAATTCCGCGATTTTTTGAAAATCGCGAAAATTAAGTCCTGCGAAAATACGTAACAATAAGGTACTGATTTAGTAAACTATGCGCCGATCAAATCTAAATATTAATATTCCTCCCTTGAATCTTCCGGTGGACTAATACATCATGCCTGCTGTACCGCTTAAGGTGGCTCAGAACAGTTTCCTGCATTTTTCAACATCTCAATTTTGACGGATCAATGCCAAAAGTCTGTTTCAGTTGACCCAACAATTATGGTATCAAACAGATGCCCAATGGCCGGTAAACAAGTTATGGTTATTTTTTGGACATTGCAAGTTACCATAGCAACAGTATAACCTGTTAAAAACACCCTTTATTTTAGCTTTAAGTGCTTATAACTCGAAAACAAGTCCGGTGACCGCCATTTTTTATTATCGAAATGTAATCAACAGTATAAGATGCAACTTTCTGCAAAGTTTTAAAAAAATCTGCACATGGCGTTCAGAGCCACCTTAAATTTACGAAAATTTAAGATAGCTCTGAACCCCATGTGCAGATTTTTTTAAAACTTTGCCAAAAGTTGCATCTTGTCTTGCTGATCAAAATTTCATAATAAAAAATTGGGGTCACCGGTCTCGTTTTTGAGTTAGAAGCACTTAAAGCTGAAATTAAGGGTGTTTTTAACAGGTTGTAGTGTTGCTATGGTAACATATTGTGTAATGAAAAAGACAACAACGTGTTCACCAATCATTGGGCATTTGTTTGACACCATGATTGTAGCATCAACTGATAAAAATTGGTTATAATGACAGATCGAAATCTAAGTCTTGGAAAGTGTTGGAAACGGTAGCCAGCCACCTTAACTCCGCAAAGCAACACCTTTCACGTACAGAACTCATTTTCATTCTTGCTTTTTAAAAAGTTGTGTTTCTAAATTTAATGTCGCTAAGAACGTAACCTATGGTAATGTATTTTCGTGCATTTGGGGAAGCTAATATTTTTGCGTGTTCTTTTTTTCGCTTTGTCGCCCTTTTTTATGCTCTTACTTACAATCTGCGTCTCTATTCTCTACTTTAAGTAGAAATAGTCTTAGTCTGCGTTTAAGCATTTTTAAAGGAACCTGCATGAAAGATAAGTGTGAAACAGAAACATACCTCCAATCAGTTTAAGAAAGATATTTCAGGTTTTTTATTCACAACCCTGACATTATTAGGGTGTCGGTAAAACGCCGACTCGGGGTCGGGGTCGGGGTCGGGGTCAATTTTTTAACTTTTTTAAAAACATTCACCGATTCAGAAAAAATATATATATATAAACAAAATAGCCGGCAACTTGATCCTTTCATAAGCTCAAAAGTATAAAAGAATAAATTTGTGGTCTAGCAGTGAAATTCTAACAGCTTGGCGGATAGACTTCTGAGCGCTAGTTTGAAAGGGTTCCGGGAACGTTTTGGACGAGTAATCACTAAAGTGAACTGGCGAAAAATAAATTTTATTCCACGGGCAAATCTCCTTAACAGGGCGCAAGTTAACTCTTTTGTAGCTTCAGGGATTCGTCTCACTAAACGGTCCGAATAAACACCGCAAAAATATAAGGTACGTGCAGAACCTTTATGTTCGCCGAGCCGTGGAATGTATCGTGACATTCAGTCTGGCAGTGTCGGCTTTGTATAAAATTAATCTTTAGTTAAGATCTATGAAACCGTTTAGTTTCATTCGGTTTCCAAACGCAAAAGCCTTGAAACTGAAGGTAAAGTCTCGCAGAATCTTTAAAATGCCTTTGTTGTGTAATAAAGTTAAATTTGACCGAGCTTCTGTAGTCTGCCGGCCGGTTAAACTTCATGATCGCTCATGCGAAACGTCATTTCAAACTTTGATATTGACGGAAATCTTGGAAACGTCGGATGTTTTGATTTCGATCATCGCGTATCAATGAAAACCGTGCTAATTAAAAATGTGTTCCCCCATTTTGGTCACACAAATTGGAGAGATGGCTAGATACCTCCATTTGTATTTTAACAGTATCAGAATGTAGAAACTTTAAGATTGCGGGACATGCGAGCTTCTCTGTCTAAACAAAACAATTCTGCTTCCTTGTAAATATTTTTTTGGATACGAATGGCGGTTTTATTTTAACGATATAAACCTGAATTACTTTTCTCTTGCTACACAATCGCATCAGCATGTACAATATAATATACATTTAGGCAGGCCTAAAAGCGGAGCTCCCATTTATCATTTTTTTGCTCGAGTAAATTACAGTGTTACCAAATAAGAAACCACACTATATTTCTAAGCTTATACGGTGGCCCATATAGGTACAAAAACCTCTCACGATTTTGTTGACGAAAGCGACGCCAATATATTTCGTGGTTAACCCGTCTGAATTTTCCTGCCTTTAGTGGCAGGTTCTAAAATTGAAATTGACGAGTGCACTTTATTGGGTTCCTCACGTATGCACGTAGGCGCAAAACAAATCTTAGTGAAACTTTTTACAACGTTTACTGTACACTAATTCGTAATACACCTCTAGGACCTCTATGAGTTATTCAATATAAAAAGAACCTTAACCTTGTTTTTATTACTACAAAACCATCAGAGCAAGAAAATCAACTCAAGGCAAAAACAGAAAACAAAGTGAACGCACTGCTTTAACACAGTAAACAAAATGAACTCACGCCACGGCAAACTGAGAAAATCACGGCGGCAAAACAAACTCTGCAAATTGATGGTGCCGGTTATGTAAGTCATTTTAAAGCAGTTTTTGTGTAAGAATTGTGGCAGTTTGTGATTTGGAAAGTGGTGCACGCTAACTTAGAATAAGCTTACAATGTTGTTTTGACTGTTTTGAACTGTCTTCTTTTCGTTGCGGTTTGGTTGCATGATTTACTAATTCTGTTTTATCGTACGCGTTGCTATTAAAATGCCTAAGAGAACTTTATGTAGAGAACTGAATGAATTTTCTTCATTTCTGGTAAGTAAATATGCGGTGAACCCGCTCAGCCTAGCACAGGTAACTCGCAACGAAACCGGCAAATTCAACACACTCACTAATAAGCAGAGATAAGAGAAACAAAACAAATGCAAGCGAGCCGAAATCGTGATTTTGATCCGTGAAGCTAAATAATTTGTTTTCAAAATCCAATAATGAACATCACAGTTAATTCCACTAACTAAAACTGAAAATAATTAGTCTAAACAAAATATTTACCAAACAAAATTAATGTGTAAAATGTACAAACATGAACAGGCTTGATAAATATTTACGTGAAGATCTGAAAACCGACACAACTTCAAATCATAGTTACTATGTTCAAATTCATTAATTAATGAAGTATAATTCTCTCAATATAAAATTAGGCTTATGCTTAGTGCATACATTTACGTTTGTTACCTCATTATTGAAAAAGGCTTATAAATTCTGCAGGGCAAAGCTTTCAAACCAGCCCAATAATATCGGACACGAGCACGGCAGTCTCGTTGCAAGCTTAGTCCAACACCAGCGACAAATTCATTATATGAATTATCACCGAACAACAATTTCTTTCTTTCCATCGGTGTAGCCTTTAACAGTCTTTTATCCTTCACTTCAGTGAACTTGATCGGCTCTGAATTCACTTTTGTTTGCGCTCAATTCAGTGATATTCAGCCTTGCTCAGCCGCAGGTCGAACCCTGGACATCGCGCTCTTTTTGACTTGTTATCGAGTATATCATGTTCAAATCGGCAATTATTTCGGATCTTCCCGTTAAGAGGTTGTCCTAAATCATTTGGCATAAGTTTCCATGATGTACATGAGTAAATAAAGCGAGAAATACTAACGAAAATTGATGTTCGCCAGCAGCTTTCTTCGCATCTTTCATTCAGCTTTAAAGGTGAACAGCGTACCAAAGATTTACCGCCTTATCGAACAATCGCTTCGTTTAAGTTGAAATGAAATGTCAAGATCATTTATTTAACATGAGAAAAAAACTAAACTAAATATTTCTAAAATAGATTTAGCCAAGCCTAAAAGCAGAGCTTGTGGGTTATTTACCTTGCCCTTTATTTAAATCTGAATTTACGCGATGATAAAATTATCAGGCTAAGTGAGGCTAAGTAAAAACTGAGTACCTGAGCCCGCGATCAATTGGAAAACCATTACCTGGTCAGCGTTCAACTTCCAAAAAAGACGTCACCTCGATTAGTTCTACGCCTGAGCCCGCGATATGGTCATGTGATACTGGTCAGCGGATACCTTGTTTTGACAGCTGTCAATTGACCATGACATGGAAGTTCAATATCAAAGATTTAACAGTAACCAAAGCGGTAATTGTCCTGTGACTCCCCTCCCCCTCCCCCAGAGTCTGTACGGACGGACGGACGGACGGACGTACGGTCACGTGATTACCAAATTTTCTCGGCTTCCTGCTGATTTCTACCGGAAGTTGCGGTGCATGCTGGTTTAAAAATTGGAGGGAACTAGTTTCAGTCTCCCACTGTAAAAGCCACGCGCGGAAAACAAAATGGCGTCGGTTTGTTTTTATTGTTCGCGAGGAAAAATAACCTTTTTTCGGCACTTAAGTTTGAAGTTTGGGTTTGCAATAATCCCTTTTATGATTGGAAGAGGAGAAAACATGTATAGTTCTTTCCAGCTTGAAGCTAGCTCGTTTAAATCACCCACTTCGACACAAATTAGTTCGCGACCCGGGTTTTGTGTTTCCTTGTGTTTCACGTTGCTCCAAACAGCTTTTCTTTGTGTACGAGACCAACTTAGGACCCCAGAACCTAACATTAAATAAATTAAACTAAGTGATGTTTATAGCGTGGTTATTGCTTGAGATATTCAGCTGCGATGATTCAAGCGCGTGATTTGATTTCTCCGCTGATTTACCTCGCACGACTCGTAAACATTTTCATCAGTCAACAGCCTTCGTATCTAACCGAAGGTTTTGGCAGAATTAAACCCCTGAACAACAACAACAACAAAATAGGCTTGAAAGGAATATAAATGGTACGTCTTTTAACCGATTTCAATATTTGGGAAGTCTTACGGGCACCTCGCGTGACCCCTTCTCAGCTATACCCTTTTATAGCCGAGCTGCGATCACGTCATCTCACCAGATGCACTTGAGCGCTTTCGAGGTTTGAGTTATGCTTTAAACTGTAACAATGCCCAAGGTATTTAATTGTTCCGACTGTGAAAAAAACTACCAAACAGGTCGAGGATTGAGAAAACATTTCCAAGCGTACCCAAGCCACAGGCGCGAAGAAAACGTTAAAAGACCACCGCTGCAAGCCGCTGCTGCAGCAAATATTTTCCTGGACGTTCCTGCCCACCACCGCTCTGCCAGGCTCAAGGAGCTTTTGAAACTTTTAACAAGAGAGGAGTTTTCAACAATGGTTTTGTGTAGTATTTCCAGACATGTGTCAACTTCCTCGTTTCTACTTTCAAGAAGCAAACTTACACAAGGTACTGTTTCCGAAAGCAAGTTACGGGAAGAGTTGGAAGTCCTTGTTGCAATGGTGGCCGAGTGTTACCCAGACTCGCTTCTTTATTCCTTAAAACAGCAGTCAGTTTCTTCCCTTTTTTACAAACCACAACATGAAAGTGTATACCCGAATTATCACTCAGAGAAAAAACTTCTAACACCAGCAAAATGTAGAGAATGGGTAAATTTTATTGACGATTTAAACATACCACAAGATCAACAACAAACAGCTCAGCTGGTCGACTTTGTTATTTCACACAAAGATGGAGAGTTTTTTAAAAGCACCCTCATGCCTGTCGTGTTTAAGAAGAATTTTAATCACTTTGTCCAGTTTGCAGCTGGACTTGTAAGTAATTTTGACATTGGCTACACTAAATATCAAAACATAGTCCGAAATCAGCTTGGTAAAGAACTGGAACATATTTTTGGAATCAACATCATGGTACCAAAAGATGACATGTGTGAAAAGGTCAAGACACAAAAGGAAGCTCTGCAGGAAAGTTTGTCACTAAATTTTACTGAACATAATGGAGTTGTTGCAGCATACACAAATGTTAAAAACACTGTGGAATGGCTACTTAGCAAAGAAACTCTTCAGGAAACAATTATGGTCCCTAAAGAAAAAATAATTATTTATCATTACATTGATGCTTTCCCATGGATGCAGTGGAGTAAGTTCTTTACTGGAGAAACAGCAATAAGAGTCAAATTAGTGGAGCCTCACAACCTGTTAAGCTCTATTGTTACAGTGTGTTCTTGGTTAGGGCCAGACGATTACAACCATGTAAGTAATCTTGGTAGAGAAACCCTCCAACAGCTGTCCAGTTTGAAGTCAGTCTATCACCCACTTCTGAAGAAGAACATTGAAGTAATTGTGCGTGGTGTTGCAGATGGCTGCCAGCGGAGATTGATTACTGGAAATTCTTCTGCCAGTTCTACTTATCCAATTCCTGAGTCACCAGAACATCGCAAACAACTTGGGGATATGAGAGTAATCTGTAATGAGCCTGTGTGGAAAGTGGAAATGACTGAGAAAGGAGAAGAACAGTACAAGACATGGTTGGGAAAGCGAGTGGATAATACTGAAAACAGGTTATTATTAAATGAATTAATTGAATTGCTTTTTGTAGAATGAATAACAGAAGGCCTTCCAGCCCCTCTTAAAGCATGAATATTATGATCTTTTGCACACTTGAACTTTTCGAACTGTCAGACTTATAAAATATGGAGACATTTTTGATAGAAATGTATAATTATAATAAGTATGCACACACCAGTCATGCCAAACCTAGAGAAATACTAATGTAATCCAATATGAAAACTTTGTTAAGAGGTTCTGAGCTACTCATTTTGGAACCCCCCTCCCCCCCCCCCTCCGGCTAACGGAAATTAACAGAAATTGTTTACTATTATTTATGACAGACGAGAATATGCAAAGAAGCACCTCGGTCAAACTGGCCACCCTAATGCTTCTCGACTCGACCTACAAAATTTCTACCCAGCCATGATGCACCAAGCTACAAGAGCCACAGAAACTATTGCAAGAAGAATAGGCCAAGTAGCTGATGCTCTCAAACAAAATAAAAGACAATGGTTTGTAGAAGTACAAAAAGTTGCTCGAAAAGTTTGCTTAAACAGTTTTGATGTCACATTTGATGAAAATGGTGTTTTGGCCTTTTACGAAAAAGCAGAGGAACTTTTGAATAACTCTGGTTTCAGCCCTTTGATCACAGAAATATTGGTATGTTTTTGCAATGGTGTGAAAAAAAATTTTCAATGGATTTTAACCACCCCGAGAGAATTAACAAGAGAAAAGTATGACTGTCAAGCAAGAGTTTTGTTAGGATTTCAATTTATTTTAATATACGGGTCTGAAACTGTTACTGCCACAGTGAAAGAACTAGTTGCTTACACTGGTTTTAATGTCGAGAAGGCCCTTAAAGATGCCACCTTGAGCGGACTCCCTTTGAGCCTGCACAATTTTAATGACGGCATCATGGAAACCAGGCACAAAGATGCCAAGCAAGGCAACTACATTTACAGTGGTGGGCGAACAGGTGAAACAGGAAAGATTGACTACCAAAGAAGAGTACTCACCCAACAATTCTGTCACGAATGGGCATCAGTTGAGAACAGAGAGAAGAAAGGCTACAGTTACTCATCAGACTCCAAAGTCCACAAACAGGAATCCCAGGATTTAACAAAACAGCTAAAGAAAAAGAAAATGGTATTAAACGTATAAATGTCTTTGTAGTATGTGAAAAACAACAACAACAAAATTAATGTTATCATTCCATTCAGTTTGAACAATTTCCAGACAACTATATAACAAAAAAGTCTCGAAATATGTCTCTTGTGCACATTGCTGCTCAGTTTGAAGCAGTGTAAAAGACAGTGTTTTGTACCATGGACCTACTTTTTAATCCTTTTTCATTATAAGTTCACTACTCTCTTAACACATGTGCATGCTATTTTTGTTTAAAACAGCCCATTCCTTTTCAAGACAATATCAAAACGTTGTGTCAAGATGAAGCAACTCAAGATGCAGCACCCCAAACTGTTCCGATATTCAGGTACATGTACTAAAACAGCAACTCAGTGTTGGCATGTAGGTATTAAGTTTAAGCATTAACATGGCAAGTTCATCTAACAAACCTTTATCAAGTAAAATATCAAGGAATTGTTTTGTCTTTTTAAATTTTGGTTTACCCATGTAGCAGGCAAACTAATGTAAATGTCACATATTGTATTTCAGTTTATTGCCATTGTTTAATGTAATATTAACAATAAAAAAATGTAACAGAGCAAGGAATTGGAACAGTTTTGAAGTGTTCATATCATGGGCCTAATCTTATTAAACTACTGTGCTATTTTGTTCAAAACAGCACATTTCTTTTGAAAACACCACCAAAGATGAATCTACTCAAGATACATCCCAAACTGTTCCTGAAATTGAGGTAAACCTATACCATATGTACTAAAATATCAAGAAGTTGTTCTGCCTTTGAAATTGTAGTTTACACAAGCTTATCTAATTTTAAAGAAAGGTAAATGTCTTTAAACTCGAAGCAAATGAAATCGATTTCAATGAACTGTGTCATGTAACAGAGCAAGGAATTGATACACAGGTTACAACCTGTTAACTTACCTCCATCATTTATTTCAGATGGGGAAATCAAATGAAGATGTTGACGGTGGTATTTGTTGTCGTCCTTGGCCAAATATCGACATGATGACAGAAAACTTTCTTCAGGCAGCAAAAACAAATTTCCAGTCGTCCAATGTTGTAGAAATTACAGTCACAACAGCCAAAGAGTTCGCATCGACAGCCAATGATGACACAGTAAATAACTTTACCCACTTGGACAGTATCACATCAACTGTTCAGAGTCTTAACATCAAAAGGACAGATCGAAGAGTTACACACGAGATGTTCACGATGAAATTAAACTCGAGCAAACCACAGCAGTTAGGCACATTTGTCATTGAACACCAAAAAGAAAAATCAGCCATCGTTCGAAGAAAAATTGTGATTTCATACACAGACGTGTTAGGATTGCAAATAGATGAAAGAAAAATAATTCTGGATACGTACAAAAGACCACAGACATTCTACAAAAAGAAAGATGAGTCTAGCCGACAGAATTCAACAACTTGGTCAGAATGCTGCGAAGATTCTGCAATGTCTGGGTCAGGCAACAAGATTCGACTAGAAATTCAATTTCACCAGCCAAATAAAATCGTGAATGCTTTAATTCAATCAGACATTCATCTTCAGACGGCAGCCAATGTTGGAATTCGAGAAACTTACAATCCGCCGAGTCAAGTGATCATGCAGCCAGAAGCATTCTTCCCCGTAGCCAAGGACCCAGCAACAGTTCGCGCAGCACAGCTTGCCGTATTAGAACTGCTCAAACAGCCAGAAGGAGGAGAAGTATCGTGGCTAATTAAAATGTTCGGTGGAATCCATCACCACTTCAAGGAATCTTTAAGTCAGAACCAGAGTATTCGTCATATTCCAGTTGGTCTCGTCGAGAAGGAAGAATGAACATGAAAGGTCTCTTACGGTGAAAGCTCTATCTTCCTCTCTCGAAGTTTTGAACACTATCCACCGCTTTTTTAGCATAAATAACAAATTTAAATTGAGCATCCGATGTCTTTAAATTGACCAGGAGTATCACGAAGCGAAATATAAATAAATGCGGAGCTACACACGAAAAAAACCCAACAACATTCAAACGCCATGTGTATATTTGATTTCGCGAAACGCTCTCGAATTAATGGACCCCCCAGGGTGTTTGCGAGTCGTGCGCTGATTGGTTAAAATTTGAAGGCCTGTCAAACAGAGATCAGCAGGTGGTGGTTTACCAAATTTTCTTACCCATGGTGCTCCGCTGGCGCGCTTCGCGCGCTGGAGCTCCGCTAATAAACCTGAAAAAGGTCATCCTTCTGTTGGCGAGGGAATATTCATTCGAGCTAGTGCTCAGAAGTCTGCAGCACAATCTAGTCAATCTATCCGCCAAGCTGTTAGAATTTCACCTGTCGCCTGCTAGACCACAAATTTCTTCTTTTATACTTTTGAACTTATGGAAGGATCAAGTTCCCGGCTATTTTGTGAAGGAGATGCTTTTTTCAACTCGAAATGCGCCACACGCTTATATAAATTTTTTATTTATTTTTTTCTGATTCGGTGAATTTTTTTTAAAAAAATTTAATTTTTTTAAAAAATTGACCCCGACCCCGACCCCGGCCCCGGCCCCGGCCCCGGCCCCGGCCCCGCCCCCGGCCCCGACCCCGACCCCGAGTCGGCGTTTTACCGACACCCACATTATTATCATCTCTTGACGTGTGAACCAATGACGTGATCATGACGCGATCAAGTGTAAACCCCCAAATCTGCCAATACGTTCGAATAAGATAATGGGTCAAACCCTTCAAAATGTCTTACGTTAAGATCGAATTCAAAAGTCATCAGAGTGCCATCTTTCTTCGTTTCTATGTTTCGTTAGGCATGCTGCATGTATATTTACTAATCATTGACGCTTTTTTACACACTGTGCTGAATCAAGAGCTGAATAGATGTTGTAATACCTGATGAGTTACACAGCTTTCTGCGCGGGGTATGGTCCTTAATACTGCAATGTCCGGGAAGAGAAAAGGCAGAGAAACTGCCTTTACAGCACCAAAGCCACTAGCTAGAACTGCCCTACTTAATTCTCATTAATTCCATGATACTGATAGCTTATCTAATTCGAATGATCGAGGTATGACTGGTGGGTACTGATATTTCGATTTGATTGAGTGATTACGTTAACGAAAAAAAAAAGCCATCTTGTTGGAAAAGTAATGCACGGTATGGAAGACTTTTAACTATCATATGAAAATTAGTATTTAAGCTCAGCTTGTATTATTTTATTGCCACCATGGCATGCAGCAGCAGTCGTTTGACAGTCAGTTATTGGAGGATCCAAGTCCGTTTCCATCATCTCAGTTGTCAGCAGCATGGCGGAAAGGACAAACCAAAGCGCCTGTAAGACCATAAGCGTTAAACAACATATTTTACCACTACATACATCGGTCGAGTATCAAGTGCTTCTACTAATTCAATACTCGCTCAAGTTATTCCCCCCAAAAAAATCAAATAGTTCGGCATGTGGAAAAGTCAATTGTGTTTCCTTCCAGATGTTTTCTACAAATTCAATTCATGCGTATTGTTCACTTCATGCATAGTACACATTGCACTGTGAAGCATTCGTTCCATACCATATGAAACCATGCTACATCGCACTATGTCATAAAACCGCACTCTGTAACGGTACTCTGTACTATTAAATATCTGTGCTAATTAAGAAACACCATATGGTGTCAAGAATACATTATCTCTTTTTACTGTTGTCATTGACTGATGTATAAACGTTACAGAAAGGGTGTGGCGGGGATGAATTTTGTCCTTATCCATGGTACCCAGTCCCACTGCCACCAGAGGGACAACAAAGCGACCAAACCAACCGAAGGACTAAAGCAAACGCCAACCCAAATGGTAATATTGGAAAAAAGAACTTGATTCGACCAAAACCAGGTAGGACAAAATTGTTATTCTCACGTTTCTTTAAGATTGATGATTTCAATAGCTGCCCCGAAATGTAAGCAACATTTTACAAAGTTGGCGACACACCATTTTTCAGGTCATGATTTTTAGATCAAATTAACGACGTAGCAAGTTCATACAGTTCAACACAACGTAGAAAATAGTCATGCAAGGGAAGTCATTTAATAAATAGATGGAATTAAAAAAAAAATGTAAATAGACATGAATGAGTAGTTTGACGACACATTTCTTAATTAAAACTGAAAAAGTTCGTATCTCAGTTGTGATCGTTTCTAATGAATTTTCTTCAAGAAAGTTAAGTCTTCTTTATCAACTGCTTTACCTTTACAACCATAAATGTAAACGAAATAACGAAATGTGGCGAAATAAATGAGAATATGTAATCAATTTCCAGATCTTCAATGTGGCGCTGGTTGGACGGGAGCCCTAGGCGATTTTGGTTCATTTTGCTACAAAGAGGTTTTCGAGCGCAAAACGTGGGATAACGCTCATCACACGTGTAAAAGCTTTGGCGGGGACCTATTTAGCGTGACCAACGCGTATGAACAACGTTTCCTCGAAAACTTTACCAATATTGAATCCTGGTTGGGATACCGAGATAAGTCCCGGGACGGAACGTGGACTTGGAGTGACTCGAGTTTGTCTGTGTTTACGGACTGGGACAGCAGCGCTAAAGACGACCACGGTAAAGGGAGAGATTGTGTTTTGCTAAGTTCTAAAGAAGGCAAATGGAAAGATGCATCGTGTTCGCAGACTCATGACTACCTTTGCAAGAAAAAGGTTGAAGGTAAGGTGATTTGTGTAAACTCCTCTGTTCCTTGATTGTTCTTCATTTGATTTCACCTGATTTGATTTCTTGCTGTTTGAACAGATAAGATAAACAAATGTGCGCTAGTTCACAAACGTTTGAGTGGAGTTTGTCCCGATTATATGTCTGAATTACTCAAACGAAATATTGATATACGTTCTAATGAAAGACGAAGTAGATATGGGTTTTTGAGTTTGATTTGTCCGAAGTATAAAAGAGAATCAGAAGGTGCTAGGACTTTTCAAGTACCAGCCACTAGGTTTTGGAATTCACTTCCCAATGAGAAGTCTTTATATCAGTATTTTTTAAAGTCCTATGACCATATTCATCATTTTACTATATCCTGGATTATTCTTTTTACATATTTATATATATTGTATTAATTCTTAGATAAATTACATTTTTTAATCGTTTGTAGATTAGTTTTTATTCCTTCACTATTCATATGTGTTATATATATACGTTTATTTCGAATTTGTTTAGAGGGCCACGAGTTCATCAGTGTTTACTGTTAAGTGTCACCCTCGAAAAATAAAGTTGATTATAAACCATTTACGTCGAAGTGATCGGCGTTTACCTGTACCACTGCTCCCATAGAAAGTAGACACGAGACCCAAATTCAGTGCTTATCCTATAACTTCTCAACGTCGTTTGGAGCAAAATATTCATGGCATTTCTTTGTGATATTGTTGGGACGTTTGTATGTACCGATCATGAAATATCTTTGCTGTGATCATTATTTTCATTTCATTATTTTTATGTCATATAATTCATAAAATCCAAAGTAACTGCTTATATTTTGGGGAAATTTAGATTGCGATAAGGGCTGGAAGAAGCTGACCCTCAATTCAGTACGAGGGTGCTATAAATTATTCAAAGAACCAAAAACTTGGGAGCATGCACTGGTGTCGTGTATGGATGACCAGGCGTCACTAGCAAGTATACTTAGTGATGATGAAGAAACCATGATATCTCAGGTATGCCAATTTTTCAGGGATGTCGCTTTAAAAATAGCCCAATTTCGATGTTTTAAAATTCAGCCTAAAACAATAGACATCACTCCGGGGAATAAACCCCACAAGCTCTATAGTTTATTCCCCGGAGCCTTGTACTAATAATATATATCGAAATTGGGCTATTACATGTTCACCTGTTAAAATATGAGGAGTAACCTACGCTAAATGAAGTAATGAATCAAAAACTGAAACCGGCAACTGTTTCTAATTTTTTAAAGCAGTCTGTACGAAGTTCAAGAATGTTATCCACTACAATGGATTTTTCATGTTATATGTCAAAAACGAGGGCGAGTGCTTCATCGCATGTTTCATCTCAGAAAAAAACCTGGTGGTCTTTTATCTGGTGGTTCACTAGGTATCAAGATTCATCCACCCGACCCAAGTGGTCGTCATTTATTAGCTTTTGACTGCATGAATAGTTAATAAGTTTGAGAAAAATTTGTACTTAATAGTCTGGTGTGAAAAATTTGGTGTGCAACGTCATAAAAATTCTTTTTCGTTATAAACCAAATATACGAGGGGAGGTGGTACTTATTTCTATTACTAATACTGAATACATGTCCCACTGTGTTTGATAAACTTCTCCAAAATAAAACTTTCAATTGCCGGTTATTTTATTCATATTCTTGATAAATGTTCTTTAAATTTTATAGTAAAAATCAAATCTAGCAATCAGTCTGTAATTCCAACAACTGAAAGAAAGATCAAAATTGCATGATGTGATTGGTACGAATTGTTGAGCATCTTATTAATCTAAAGTGTGCAATCAAATATATTACGCAATTTTGTAACTTTGGGAGAGGCTGTACTTACAACTGTTACTTGTGCTCAGGTTTATTCTAAATCCGACTTCTGGATTGGTTACAATGACATTGATAACGAGGGAGACTGGGTCTGGAGTGACCGCATGACGTCTTCTTACACCAACTGGGACGACAAGTCTCCTAACAATGGCGGCGTGTCATGCGCAATAGTGACAAGGACCGGAAAATGGCACGACGAACCGTGTCAGAGCCAATATAGTTTTATTTGTAAGAAGCCAAGTAAGTGAACTGGGATAATAATGACAATCTGTAAGAACTTTCGAATTAAGGCAAAAATTCATGTTCAAATGAACTTTAAATAAAAAATTTGTAAAAATATCCTGTATATATAAGGTTAAAAGGAAGCAATGTTTGTTTCTCTTTATATCTTTCACCGAAACATTTCCAAAAACGTTTTAATTACACATTAGCAAGTTGTTCAAAATGAAAGTTGTGTACGAAAAAATAGCGTTGAAATATTTAATAAAAGCTGAGCGTTGTTTTTATTGTGTGAGAGAATTTGACACTGAATTTTAATGTTTGAACCTGTTAGGTCCCAAAGGTCCACATCATCCACTTAACGGTGAGTAGATATCGCTTTTGAACATTTTGTTGTTGTGATCATTTCTTAGAAGTTTTTAATAATACAATTAGTAATTATTACTGTTATTCTCTTTTTCGCCAATTTCTTTGCTTTGCGGCTCTCTCCAACATGTAGAACAAGTTCCCTACATCGCTCCTAAAATTTTGTTCGTATAATATTGTGAAGCTTTGTATATATTGCGTGAGTGCATGCAAAAGACATTCAAACCAGGCTACGAGTGCACTCTCTAATCTTTAATCTGGAATACTGATTTTTGTGCAAAGTTTGCAAAAACCTTATTGTTTGTTACCATGTTTTTTTTCCGTGTCATAAAAATCTTTGCCCTTTCTACTTGTTACTTTCTCATTTTCTTATATTACCTTATTGCCTTTTAATATTGTAGACGCAACTTTGACTCAAGAGGTTGAGAAATTTGTCTCCAACAAGTCATTACTGAATCCCGACATCGATACAAGCGTGACCATATTTGGGAGACATTCAGGTAAGAAGGCACAAGCTTGGTGAATAAGAGAAAACTAACCTATACTGATAAACCCGGCCTTAATTTGTGCTTGCTAAAGATTTCGTTCTGCTATATTTGCAGAACATGGTGTTACATTAACAAACATCCCCTGCAGCCCCTTGTTGGACGATTTGGTTTATTTTAACCCTCCGTTCTCTTGACATAACCAGCTAATACATTTTCACTTGGTAAAAGTAGTCTACAACATCCAGGTGTTTGAAGTTAAAATTTGGCCTAAAATAGCTTAAAGAAATTCCAGGTTCTTCTCCAATGAAGTTCTTGATGCTTAATGCATATTCAAGGCAAATGCGAAAAATATTACTTTATTTTTCCACAGTGACGCCTCAATATTTATGGACAGTACAAAAAATATCTAACAGCCGTATTCACGGATCGAACCCAATTGCCACCCACGGTAGACTTAAATCGGTAGACGGCGGTCTTCAACTTAACGGAGTTGACGCATGGCTTGACGCAGGAGATTTCTATGGGCAGTGTTTGGGTGACCCTGACCTCTGTATTAAAGGATTCTCTTTTGCTTTACAGGTATTAAACCTTGTTTTATGTTACAGTTTATGTAAAAATCTTTTCATGCTGACAATGATTAAAAGGCCGAAAATGATCAAAACGCTCAACTAAGTGTACTGGCCAAAAAGGTTAATTTGAGATACAATTGTATTGTATGAACTTCTCACGAAAACTGGCACATGATCGTACACTTCAAGTTTTCTGGATGTAGCTGACAGAATGAAGGAATGCTTGTTTGCAGGGTGACCTTTTGTCTTCTTATAATTAGTCCATATCTGCATTCATGTTCATTTGCTTTTTATGTAGTAATTAATAGTATCATGAATTTGTTTTCTTCAGCTTAATTTCGACGACGACGCTCTGTCTTATAAAGACAAACGATATGTTTTAGACTCCAGCGGTAATTCACGCGGTGTGTCAATCTTCATTCAAAATAGCTCTCTATATTACAAGGTAAGATTATTTTACCACCAATAAAATATTTGGTATGTCATCTAATCTCTACAAGTAACTAGTGCATAACACAACACAGAGCCCACGCATGGACTTTTGAACAATGAAGCTATACAACAATATATCGGGTTACTCTTTTAATGGACAAATAGGAGCTATGTGAGGTTTTAAAGAAACTCGGTCATGTTCTTTTGGAAATCCACGAATCTGATTGGTTCTCTTGCTGTTTTCTATTCGCCGATAGAACACGATCGAGCGCATGTTGTTCTTTAATGGTACAATTATTCTTCATTTTTGGCTTAAAAGAACATAAAATTGAAAGTTTTGGACTGCAATCTGTTACAGTGTATTCAATTTTATGTTAAGGTTGTGTGTTATCAATAAAGTTCATTTAAAAAAAAAATCTTTTACAGCTTCTACTAAAACAAGTAGACTACTCGCCCACGTTTTCTATGGGCGAGTAGTCAACTCGGCTGCGCCTCGTTGACTACTCGCTCGTAGAAACTCGGGCTTGTAGTCAAATTGTTAAATAGAAGGATGTTTAGGGTTTCGTTTTCTACACATATTTTATAATCCCTTTTTTTATTATTTTCAAAGGCAGTGTGCATGTCTTAACTCAGTTATTTTTCTTTCAATAAAACTGATCTGCTTTCCAGGTTGTGACATCAACAAAAGAATGGCAACTTTCCATGGAGCTTGTAACCAATGAGTGGCAGGACATTGCGATGACGTGGAAAAAAGAGGAGGGGCTGATGCTGTATGTTAATGGTGCATTCAGGGACTCGCTGAAAGAAGGAACAGTCACAAGTCTGATACCGAACAAGCAGGCACGACTTACTATTGGTAGAAAGAGTGGAAACCCGCCCTTCAAGTACACAAGGTAAGTGACCATCATAGCTTGATTCGAATTGGTGATTTGGCGGTGCTAAGCTTATCCTTCTACAGAGAATGTCAGTAATTTTGAGACTCGTACGTAACAGAGTTTTAACCCTAGTGATGAAAACCAGCTAAGTGACCCGACAGAGGTTTAAGTGCTTAAGAAATTGCCGATCGCCGGACAAAAAAAAACAGACAACGACTTGATTTTGACTTCTTTTTGGTTGGAGGTGATTCATAGAACTTAGACAAACTTGTTTCAATTTTAGGTTAATATAACCATCATAACACTCTAATTGCAAAAACCAAAAATATTACTCGCAACTACAGGAAAATTGGACCTGATGTTTTTCTTACAAGTGTGTATGTTTTTCTTCTTTGTAAAACCTGTCTGCTCAGCATGCCTTTGCTTCTTTCATAGAATGTACATCAGTTCGTTGTATGCATTCACTCGTTTCCTTGCGCCAGAGGACGTGCCATATGTATTTAGCTTCGATAATACAGGTAAAAACCACATTTTTGTACTGGAGAATATCAACATTAGTTACGCGAACTTAACTTTGAGTATCTTATCCCGGATTGGAGTAAGCTGGTGAGATTGCTCAGTGTACGTCTGTCGTCACCACACGTCTTGGGTTTAAATTACCCAAGACAAATTATTAACTAAAGGGAAGTGGTTGTTATCATATTTGTAAGTCGAAGTTGGCCCAACGTACAGACCGAATTAGAAGGTTTAAAACTAAATATGAGATATGGTAAAACAACGCCTTTTCACTATTTACCTGACGTGTCCTGTCCGTAGTTGTTCCACGCTATATGTGGTTGTTACCTAAGCTTCAAGACAGCAAGATAACAGGCAGTCCAGATATCGAAGTTAACGGACCAGTGAGAGCAGTTGATGGGGGAGTACATATGGATGGTCAGGGGTCCTTCCTTAAAGTTGGAAACTTTGACGGCAAATGTCTTCATGATCCTTCCAAATGTCCCGATGGGCTCAGCTTGAGCTGCAAACTGAAGTTTAATCGGGTAAGAATCAGTTTTAAAATGAGGTCAACAGATTCGTAATTTTATTTGAAAAACCTTGTTAGGGCAAAACTAAAGGATCGTCTACTCTGCTAAATTTTAGCCTTTCAAATAATAACAGCAAACCAGAACAAAATCTATGAGAACTCAGCACCATTTTTGCCCTCGACAACTACAATTCTTGTGGAAGCTAACACTCCATGAAGCACTTGCTGCAATATTAAAAGCATGAAATTTGGTTTCCTTTCTCAATAAAACGTAATACGTGATACTTGAAGAAACAACTGTTAATTTTCAATTTTCAATGAAAGTAGCCAGGGATCAATGACTTCCAATTAAAAAAGGAGAAACGAACTTGTAAATCATCGGAATGAGCAATTTTGTGTTTATTCATTTTAACTAGTTCTCTTTTCTAAGGTAGGCTAACAGGTACAACATTTCTAACTGTTTTAATCTGGGAACATGGATTCTCTCAGAACTTCATTTACTCACAATTAATTTGAATGTAACTTACTTGCATTTGCGCATGTTACAGGTTGTTCGAACCTACAAAGAACCTCATTACATCCTTGACTCCGGTGGCCATCAGAAGGGCACCAAAGGCTTGTCTGCATATCTTCTTAACAACAACTTGTACTTCAGTGTTGCTATGAGTACCGATGAGGACACTCTGACCTGGACAGTTAGAACGTCTATTTTTACTGTCAGGTAAGTTCATTTGAACATTCCTGTAAAGGGCCATGAAAGCATAAAACACTGATAAAAACGTGTGGCTTTGTTATTCCCTTATCGAGATGTGAAAGAAAAGAAAAGTGAAACCGATCAGACTACATAAACACTTTGATAACCTTGGATAATTTCCAAGAAAAATCTTCAATCACAAATCGCATTTTAGATAACATTAAATCGATTAATATTCCTACTTTTAACTAACTATTAACGATATATTTCCATTCGTCTCCAGATGGCAGCGTGTTGTCCTCAGCTGGAGTTTGTCTGACGGTCTCTGGCTTTATACTGATAGTCAGTTCCGAGGATGGACAAAGACCCCCAAGAGTGTACCACGTGATGTGGTGACCGAGAGTGGAGACTTCATTGTCGGTCGTAAAAATGTTGGACCCGATTACTCCCCAGCAGAGTTTTCCATTGGCTCTCTTGCCGTCTTCCCCAGGTTCCTTGAGAAGAAAGACATCGAAAAGCTATTTAGTGGAAAAAGTTAGTATTATTACTGAACACTTTAAAGAAATCATTTTTTCTAAATAATACAGTTAATAGAACTTGTTTTGATAATTTCTTCATTTTTGATGTATATTTAAGGATTTAGTTTTTGGGTGGTCAAGACCTACTTTTATAACATTTGTTGACCTGAAAGTTCGTATTGTGGAACTACAAGGTCAGTTCTTTATCGTTCAACCGTTTCGTTAGTTTGAATAAGATGTTAAGCCGGTTTGAAAAGGCAAACACATGATTGCACGGTACTCGCTAACGCTTCATAATTCTTAATTTTGTAACAGAGATGCCATACCCAGGTCTTATTCGCGAAGTGTGGAAAGAACTTCCCGGAAAATCAATCACCAAACTCAAAGACGATCCCTACTACCCTAACGACCCCTCACTTATTGAGATCATTGAAAACTTCGACGCTCCTTTCGACATCGACAAAGACTACGGTAGTAGGGTGAAAGGATACTTCGTGGCTCCGGAGACTGGGAACTACACCTTCTACATGTCCGGATCACAGAGCGGTGAACTGTGGATGAGTAGTACAGAGAGCCAGCAAAACCTGACTAAACTGGTTTCTTTGGATCAAGCAACTGGCCACAACCAGTGGAATAAGTACGTATTTTTGAAATATTTTAGAAAGACATGTCCTTACGGCACCCGCCATTTAATCAACTGATTTTTTTCTCCTTGCTTTTGTGCTTCTTTAGATATGCTGGTCAGAGCTCTAAATCTACCACATTAGAGGCTGGTAAATATTACTACATTATTGGACTGCAAAAGGGCACAGAGTCGACTGACTCGCTCTCTGCTGGAGTGCGTTTGCCCAGCGGTCGCTTCATGAGACCGATCACAAAAGAAATATTACAGTGGAGAATGCCGGGTAAGAAAGAACTAGAATACACTTTCATTATTAACTTTACAAATGGCTTTGCAAATTGTAAAGTTATAATGACGAAAGAAGGGGTTGAATAGAAGATTCGGAACACTACACGGCAAATATGTAAAACAGTTTAAAGAGAACTGTTTATGTAATTGTATGAAATATAAATGACAATTTTCTATGGAAAACCTTTCAGGGCTGATTCAGTAGGCACGATTTTATTGCTGCGAACTATGGCAATACGCTTATTACATGATCTAGGGTCCAATCATTGTCGCGACAACTGTAAGCAAGGCGTAGGTTTTATTTGGGTGGAATGATTAGTATCAGCATGTCGTTGTAAGCAGAAATCGTACCATCGAACCATCGACAGATTGAAATTGGCCACAGATCTCTTTGATGGAGGCTTTTATCAGTCAAGAGGTTTCTTCCTTCTATTAAGAAAAACCAAAGAACAAGAAAAAACAATCTTAGATTGCAATCCACAGTATCACCTACGTTGATGAATCTTTGGATTCATTGTGTCTGAATGCACCTGGTTTTAGATGGTTCGTATCACCTACCGAATCATAATTCCGTATCCAAGTTTGCTAACTAAAGCGAATCTTTTGAAGAGAGGTTTAGAACTCTTTTTAAGTATGAATTATTATTTTTTGATCTTCCAACAAATAAGTGAACTTCGGTCAATTTGGATTACCTCAATCGGAAAGGACCCGCTTGAGTGCTACCTTGTTTTCTAGACGAAATAGGCGAAGTACAAAACACAAGACAATGTTTCACTTAAAATGGAATGTGAAACATTTTTTGCGTCATTTGCGTAGGTTGTAACCAATTTAATTTTTCCCAGGTGATCCATTTGCTGGTGTGATCCGTGAAGTGTGGCAAGACATCCCTGGCTACAGAATAATGGACCTCACTTCCAATCCAAACTTTCCAAACAATCCGTCAAGTATCGAGGTGTTGGACAAGTTTGACGCGCCACACAATGTTGATGATAATTACGGTTCAAGGACAAGAGGTTTCTTCAAGGCGCCGGAGACGGGGTTGTACCGGTGAGAAGTAATCTTAAATTAGTTATTTTATCGGCGGAGTTTGACAGTTTGATGTAGTTTAAGGAAGATTTGAGGGCGCTAAATTCCTTACCCTTGTTTGTTTGTTTGTTTGTTTTTTCTTTTACGGTGCTCATATTCTGCTTAAATATCGCAAAAAGATCACTTGGCGTTTCTTTTATTATCATTTTTCTTGAAGAAGTAAAAATTTGAAAATTGCTTTATGTAACGTCAAAAAAAAGTTTGAGGCCTTTGTGGTTGCTACTGCATTCGCATATCGTCAATGTTACTTGAAGGGAAAAGGTGCCTTTATATAGAAATAAATGCAAGCCGTTGTCTAAGCTATTTACCATTTTTAAGGTTTTTCCTCGCCGCCGACACCACTGGAGAGCTGTGGCTCAGCTCAGACCAAACAGAGAAGAACTTAAAGAAAATTGTGGCAATAAATGGTTGGACTGCTCATAATGAATGGCTCAAGTAAGGCAATGATACTTAATATAAAAATTCTCTATTAGAAAGTCTAATTCTCTATGGGTCATCAAACTTTACAGCAAAAAAGTAGATTAGATAAAGTTAAAATTGTCTTCGGTGCTTCTCTGGGAATAACTTGTTTGGGGCAACCTTACAACATGCTCAAAAACTCCTGCGATGGACTGGTATAAAGGAAGAGCGGTAATACGACTGTATAGAGCGATTTTTGCTTGAGTCGTTTTAGACCAAAACCAAAGTTATCACTCTGGCCAGTCACAAATGACGCGGACAATCCAGGGAACCAATAAAAATACAAAGGGATTACATGTAGCCGGCGCAAAGCGCGGGAAAACGCGTGCGAGCGGATCGCTAGTTTATTAAACCAATCACTGCGCGTAGTATCCCAAAACTAAAGCAAACGTAAATTGCTTTCGACACTCATGTGAAAACCGCCCTAATGCAGAAACCAAATAGGCACCAGAACTTATGAGAAATCAAATGCCTGGGCCTGATCACTAGGACAGGAATTTTTTTTTTGGTATTATGAAACATATAAACTGTGGCAAAATATTATTTCATCTGGTTCAGTATTGCTTGAAACTCAGGTTTTTCAAAAAGGAAATGGTTTTCGTTTTCCTTCTATTCATTTTGTGGTCAAATTAACTGAAATTTCTGTCCTTAAGCTTGTTGCTTTTGTTCTCTGCCTTCAAATCCACTTTAATAACCCCAGTTATGCTGATAGTCGGGATTTCAATTACTTAAAAAGGATTTATAAGTTTAATACATCGGAAGGAGAAATCAAGAAATAACAAAAACTACTGACTGCAAAATTACCTTGCTTATCAGAAAAGCATTAATATCTATGGTAACGGTAGCTTAGAAGCAATGGTAATTTCCATTTGTAATCCCCTTGTTCACTCTGTGCCTTCCTGCGCACGACATCAACAAACAACTTACACAGGAAGATTGCAGCCCATTGCATCATTCTCCACGAACCTTGTGCCACAATAGAAAAATAATCCTAGTGTGTTGAAAAAATCTTTTGCTGTCGCAAGGCAGCTATTTCATGCTTATTTTGTAGGTCACACATTGACTTAAAACAGGGTTATCAAAATTTCTTTTAAACTACTTTGTACCTCAGACAGACTAATCCGACTTCGAGCAAATAGTTCAAATATTACGTACGTAGTGAAAAATGATAGGTCTGTTATTTACTATCTATAAATATAAAGAGCTTTGAAATTTTCTTTCTTCTGAAATGGCTTCAAATTTACCAGTGTTCAGCTCATAAAGGGTGTTTAAATTCCAAACACATTTTGCGATACAAATTAAACAAAATCAAACTCCACAGTGGAAATGGAAGCTGTAGATCTAAAAATATTCCCTCCCCAACAAAATAATTGACAACTACTTGACAAAAATGAAGATATCACGAATGTGTCAATTTTGTGTGCTTACAAACAATAAATGTTGTGCTAGATATTGACACACGGGACAAATATGCCTAAGTATCGTCTTTTAGTTTGAAATCTTTTGAACTACAAAAACATACATATTGAATACATGTTAATAAGGTATTCTTTGTGCCTCAAAATTGTGATGGCGAGCTACTGTTTCTATTTTCAGCGAAGTTCATCACAAAGTTATTCCACATCCTGTTTTTGTCCGGTCTACCTAAAGGGTTTAGTTACGAAACAAAACTGAGAATCATATGCCCGCTGAAACTTCAAACGAAAACCGCTAAACTGTAATTATTAGAATGAATTATTTTGCTAGCTGATATTTAGCAGGTACCTTGGTGTCATTATGTCTATAAACAGAAAACCCAAAAAGCCTCGAAAGATATTATTACTAATTCGGAGATATTTTGCAAAATGTACCCGTCTTTGTGGGACATGGTACTCTACCCAATTTTGTCATTATTTTAAAAAATAGATTTATTCTTCGCATTTTAGTTTGGGCTAATTTATTCCCAATAAAAAACACATTTCAGAATATCCTGCAGGAGGAAAACAAAATAAGTCCATTAAATTCGCGTTTCGTGATAATGTATATTTCACTTTTGCATGTTTTTCGTAATACAAAACGCGAGCACCTGCAATGGAAAGTTTATAGATTTGCATTATCAAGGAGGATGAAACATTTCCTTTTGCTTTGTTACGGTTTCTTGCACCAATAAAATAGCACAACCCTCGAATGTTTTTTTTTTAAATTGCACGGTAAGCAAGCGATCAGTACAAAAATACTGAACAGTCTGGCAAAACTTGTAAAATTTTCAGTTTACTCTCAAGGTTTCGTGTTTCGGCATATTTGTATAGTGCTCGCTCCCCGTATCACGCATTTTCTGTTTCCGTGGACGAAAAATTCAAATGAGTGAATACTAAATATGAGAATTTTCAATTTTTGTCAGATTCAGATTCAAATTGAAATAAAATTGGAATTAAAATGCTTAAAATTCTCAATTTAAGATCAGGTTAGTGCTATTCGTAGTTTTTAGAATATACATAACACAATTTCGAATAAGTGAGTGGTGGTCGGCATTGTCCTCCGCATTCTGTTTTTCCATGAAGACCTAAGGAGTCGAAGGAGGCGTAATCTCGATCTCTGAAGGCGAACAAGAAGAGAGAATGTCCGGGGGTGGATGCGTAAGAGTAAGCGGTCCACCGATGATTGAATCTAACGACTCAACACTCAAAGACAGTGACGGTGATAAAGCAAAGATTGCGTTCCTATCAATGGGCGCAAGTTTAAGAGCGGGATACGTCGCTCGAAGCTCGGGCCTTGACAGTGTTACAGTACTGTTTTTAATAGATTTCCCCATACGCCTGGGGAATAATTCCATTCGGCAAATCCTCAAGCTGTTTTCTCTCTCAAATCTTGGTTTGTTATCGCTTATTTTTAGATCGACTATTCGTAGTGACTGTAAGAGCCGTTGACTGGACTTGGAATTAGCGCCATCTCCTGACAACCTCATTGTGCCCTGATAGTTGATCGTTTTCGTCGCAAATGAGGTTAATGACGATGTGTTGTTATCAAAACTGTTGCTTGTTGATGTGCAAAGATTTGCGTGGGAATAGCATCTTTTACAAACGCTGAAAGATTCTCTCTTCACATTTATCCGGGGCAGGCGAAATTGCGTCTTTGGTTTATTCAAAGTACTTATGGTTTCTTGTCGACTCGGGTGGTGAAGAGATGTGTCTGTTTTCTTCGGTCTCTCGTACGAATAATTATTTGTTATTACTGGAAATATCTTCCCATCCTCTTGACTCGCTTCATTGTAAAGCTTTTTTCCTCTTACGTGACGAGAATCGTGTTTCCTTACATCCATATGCATTTGCTTTTCTTCAATAAGGAGTAAAAATCAACATTTCGTGTGTAAAATTCATGCTGAATGCGAGTCAATTTCTCACGACTGTTAGCCTGCTGTTATGTCACTTTACTGACATGTACTATTTACTTTATGTTTTCCTATTTGCTTTTTTAAAGATAAATATAGTTGACACATCTTAAACGTCATTCGTTATCATTTAACAAACATGAAAAGCATTGATAAGGAGCAAATAGCTTAATGAGATGCTAACTGTGTCTTAGTAGTAAATTTAGTGGCCGTTTATTGAAAAACATGCTTCTTGATATTTCTGGTTACTTGGAAACCGGAATCCAACCAGCAGAGACAAATTCATCTCAGAAATAAAAGCAATAAAGAATATCCTACAATTGGTTGCCTTTCCCTTCGATCCATTAATTTACAGGTTTGGTTTTAAGGCGAGGTAAAACCGAAGGTGAATCTTTGCTTCATTTGAAAAGTGTGGCATCGTTTGTTAAAATGTAGTCTAAGGGTTTTAGTTAATGTGAAATGAAACTGTACTTGATATCTTTTGCCAAACCTCATAATGATATTCAGGTAACAATGATATTTTCGTCAAACCGACATATAGGGAGTTTCGATGGTCTGAGATGTGAATTTTAATTTAACTTGATAAAAGTGGGTTATTAGGGCATTTCGGTTAATAAACACCATTTTAATGAAACTGAAACCGACTGAACGTAGTAATTTTAAATGTGCGAAAACATATAATAAATATGGAAATATTTATATAATTAATATGGAAATATCGTGTGTGAGACTAACAGTCAACGAATTTTAGAAATAATTGGTTTAATATTCGAAGAGAGGTTACTTTGCTATACACAGTCATCAAATTGAGAACAGCGAAGAATAATTAACAATTATTGGTCGAGGTTAAGCAAAATATCGTGATTTGTCAGTGGCGAGCAGATTAAATATTTACCGAAACCGAAGGCTGAGCAAATAACTGATCTGCAAGACACTGACGAATCACGATCAGTTTTGCACAAATTTGTATCATTCGATCACTGAATTTGTTTTGCACAATTACCTTTGAGAACTGGGAGCCGCGCGCTTCCTTGCCAAAAAATACAGAAGAAAAACATAACTTCGCCTTCAATGATACGAGCTTCTCTTCATCTAATTCTCTTTCTTTCGGAAATTACCTTAATAAGTTAAGGGCAATATTCGTTGCTTTCTTTGTATTCCCGCTGTATTTGCGGGTCTTGTTCACAAATCAAACTGCTCTCCCACAACTCTGGACCATTATTTGTAGGCAGTTATTTGCAGGTCACGTGGTAGGCTTTCGACCAATTAAAAAAAGACAAATATGCATCGAATGATAACTGAAGTTGTTGCTTTTCTGTAGATTCCCGGAACAAAAATCCGAGCGTATTCGCCTCAAGAAAGGTAAATATTATTACCTGGAGGCGTACCAGAAGGCTGACAAGCTGGCTGACTGTGTATCAGTGGCAGTAGAACTTCCTAGTGGTCACTTTGAGGGACCAATCAAAAGAGTGCATTTGAGCTGGCGGTTACCAGGTAAGCGACAGCAGTTAAGGTAGATGAATATCAATGAAGATCTATCTATCAGGAAACATTGAAATAATACCGTCCCTTTACTACAATAAAGAATGGCAGTGGAGAGAGTCTGACTATCTGAAAACAGATAGTCAAATAGTTTGGGCAAAAAAAGGAGCAAACCTGAGGTGTTCTTTCTGCGTACTGTATTTGGAAACTGATGCATAACAATGGCCGTTTTTATACTAGAGACGCGTTACCCGTTTGGACGGGCTTCGGCAAACATTTTGTAGTTCGTCCGGTTATCCGTCTCTAGTACAAAGACGGGCACAAGACGCGTTACCCGTCTAGACGAGCTACTTTTCGAAATACGTCGTTCAAGACGCGTTTCGAAAAATAGCTCGTCGAGACGGGTAACGTGTCTTGTGCCCGTCTTTATACTAGAGACAGCTAACCGAACGAACTACAAAATGTTTGCCGAAGCCCGTCCAAACGGGTAACGCGTCTCTAGTATAAAAACGGGCATTAAAATGCATGCGAGGGAAAATCTATGACTTTCTCGAGTATGTAATGTGAAGAGAGAACAGAACAAAAGATAAACAAAAGTCATTATGTTTTTAAAAACTCTTTATCGCAAGATTTAATTTATTTGTATTGAATTTTCCCTCAGATGGAAGGACGGGTCCAGGACCATCTTCAGAGGAGGAAGGTTTGTACTCACTGCGCATGGCAACTAATCCGTGTTATAGGACAAATATTTGATCAGTCTAGTATTAATTCTGCTTCAGTAGATCGCGAACGATTTTCAACTTCTAAAAATTTAAATATAAATCGTAAAGAAAAACTATTGGTGCTGTTGTGCACCGCTGTCATTCATCCGAAGAAAACTTTAAAGCCGGGTTATTTCAGAATAGGTATCACAAGAGACAGATTGACAGATACATTTTCTCAAGCTTTTATTGCAATTAATTCTAAAGATAGGGCATATAAGAAAACCAGTGAAATACAATTTTGCATTTCGTCGCCAATGGCAAAAAAAGACTGAAGAAAGTGCAGCCTATAGTGATGTATCTTTGTTGACGATATTTTTGCAGCTATACCCAAGCCAGTTGGTTTGTATCCACTCAACAAAGCCTTTGGTGCAAAAGATGCTGGACCTAACCACGAAAATGGAGTGCTTAGCAATGTAGATCTTGGCACAGGTCCTGATGGTAAGAGATGATCTTGGAATTGATTATAATAAATAAGTACCGCTATAATCATCCATCAGCGTCTGTCGGTAAAATACATGACCATGTTCGGTATGCAGCTTAAATATTTAATACGATATGTAAGAATCTAAAATATGCAGTCCTTTTGAGCAATGGACATAAAGGCATTAAATCTGCATGCACTCGCAATTGGGTCAGTAGGATGTGTCAAGGAGAAAGCTTACAAACTGTTCATTAACCAATACCAATACTGCTTTCGTCCCGTGGAACTAAACGAATTAATTTACTGTTACATGGGTTTCGTGTTTTTTTTTATGTTTCACATACGTGATGAGTTCATCTAATGAGCTCGTACCTGATGAAACACAACACAGTGACCCCGGCCAGGGCTTGAGCCCGGACCGCTCAATCCGCAGTCCAGCGGGATAACCATTAGGCCACCGCGCCTCTCACAAGCATTGGTCAAAATATGACTGACGCAGCATCAAGAGCAAACGATTGTAGGAGTAATGTCAACAATACACTTTTCGTTTTCAACAGATAATGAAGATGAAGCCTACGAATTCAAAGGTGCAGCGGATTCATTTGTGGAGATTCCCAATGACGGCAAGCTGGACACACAGAACTCCATGACAATCCTGGCAAACGTCTACCCCACTGGGAGTGGGGGACCCATCTTGAATTATAAAACGGATGGTTGGGGAGTTCATCTGTGGCAGTTTGAATCTACTGAGCTATTTGTGAGATTTGTGCACCGTAATGGAGTTTTCCATAAGCCAATCGCTTCAAGGGTGCTTCAGGTTTGTGGGGGCTTTCTTGGATCTTTGAACATTTTCATTTTTTAGACAAATTATCTCCCCTTATGAAGTTTTGAGTCACAGTTTGTTAAAGGATAACTGTCATGGGTAAGAAAATGTGTGAAGCTCCTATCTTTAGTCCAAAAATTGAGCTCTGATCCAACCTATTGAAGATCTTTGTTTGTTATTCCAAACTCAGATTCGGATTTACCTCGACTCTTGATAGCCGCGATGAATAGAGATTTTCACGAACTCTGATACCGGCTTAAAATGATGCATATAAATTTATGAGTTATATGCTTCATAAAAAAATACAATGCGATTAAATCGATTTCTTGTCGATACAAAGAAAGAATAGACTTGGATTCCGTGGTTTTTCGCTGACTAAAGCCTTGTTCATAGACAGGCTTGTGAAACAATCTTAAGCCCAAAAATAACTCAACATACTAACGGGGTGGCTAATGATAAACACGTTGTGTCTGCGTGTCTTACTTGAGCTTTCGCTTGTTTGTTTAATGTGAACGAGACTTTGGGGATATAGATGGTTTATGAAACCTTTTGTTTTTTCTCTACCAGCTGAATGAGTGGAATCAGGTCGGCGCAACATACGACAACACCACTGGTGTGGCGCAACTTTGGCACAATGGTAAGATGGTGAAGAGTCGTAACATTGGTCAGATTAAACTGGCTACCCAGTATCCAATCAGAATTGGTGCCAGAGATGGAGACGAGAGGAGATTCGCTGGAAAGATTTCTTGCTTACAAATTTACGACAAAGCATTAGACGAGCAACAGATTGGAAACCTTAAGCGTTGTCCTGTCAAAGGTATGACGTTTCTATTGTTCGTCATAGTCACTGTGACACAACCGAAGTGGGGTTAGAGGTGGCCTTTAAAGAGCCGAGTGTACATGATATTTTCACCACTTTTCTTTAAACGGGAACCAGAAAATTCTGAGAACATGGCCTGTTACTTAAACTACAAAACTACGGGTTCTAACATCTTCATAATCATATTATCATAAGCTAGTTGTATAACAGTCTCTTACACGAAATGTTCTACTTTTCACCTTTGGAACAGCCAAAAGACAGAAACGCAAGAACGGCTTTAATTTCCTACAGAATTTAGTTGGAAATAAATCAATAAATTAATCTTCTTCATTGACTTAAAGTAACAGCAACCTCTTTCCCAGGCCAGGCTCTTTCTGTGTCTCACCCACGAAAAACCCTAATAGCGACTAGCAATCTATTGCTAAACCAGAAATTTAACGCTAAGTAAGACAGATGCTATTTTACTGTTTTCACCCACAGCAAAAACCTTAGGAGATGACGAGCTGGACTCTGGTGACGGATCAGGATCAGGAGACTGGGACGAGCATGACTTCGATTGTGAGTTTTTTTTGTGTGTTGTAGACTGAGTTAACAGAAATTCTTATATTGCTTCTCACTTCGGTGACATTGCTTTTTCAAAACTTTGAGTCCAACATCACCTCATTGAACATCTCACATGATTGGCCATAAGAACAATAGGACAAAGGGCACAAACAATGCCCCTATCCCTGAAGACAATGAGCAATATTGTTTTAGAATGCCTCTGAAATTAGAGGTTCACAAGAGGTACTGTTGTACTCAAAAATTTAGGCAACAGCCATGTAAAAAAAATCCTGCAAAACATTCCAAATAGAAAACACGTTTTTATTAGCGTTTATGGGAACAATGCATCCTTGATAGTTAGCCCGTGCTTTTTGATTACAATGCCTGACGTATTTGAAGAATTCGTAGACGTAAAAAGCCAATTCCTTAATTCGCCCTTACCAAGTTTTGTAGCACAAGGGCGTTTTTGCTTCATTGATATGAACGTTTTTCAGTTCAGTCAAGCAACGTGCTTTCAAATTGACAATTTTCCGCAAGAAGAGGCAAAGCTGCTTTGTTGTCGCACTGTATGAAGCTTCTCTGTTGTTTCTGTTCAGCTTTGTTTCTCTAAGATAGCTTCCTGACCAATTTCTTCGTAATGTTTTCTTCACAGCAAGTGCCGTGGACATTTCACACAATGCTGGTAAATATGATAAGGATGAGGACGCTGATGACGAGATTCAGGGTACGTTAGATAACTTTATTTTACATGGATAGAACACTTAGCTAAGAAGCTAGTTTACAGGTTCTCCATGAAAACACATAAAATACTTGTAAAAATTCTAAAAATACTAAAAATTCAACTATTTACAAGAATCTATTACAATAATATTTACAAATACTAAAAAATAAACTATTTACAACAATCTATTAAAATATGCTTAAAATACTACATGATGAAAAATCAGTTTCAACTAGATTAAAAAATAATAATAATAATAATTAATAAATAAATAAATAAATAAATAAATAAGTAAAAAATTAAAAATCTAAATTAAAAATTAAAAATCTAAATTATATTCTTTTATACATCTTTATAGGATCTGAATCCACTTCAGGTAAGAATTACCTTGTATGCTCTCTAATCGAATGAAATTTAAACGGGTACAGAACTTAAATCTGGGACATGCACTACTCTTGACATCCTTACACAAGCGAACGCTTATCAAAACATCGCGTTTTGAGACAAGAATTTCTTGATCTTAGGTCACTAATTTTGTTTACGAGGGTTAATGATAAATGAGGATTAAAACATTGCAGGCAACAAATGCGACCCAGAGCCATGTGAAAACGGCGCCAAGTGCATCCGGGACAACAAGAGAATGGATGGCTACCGATGCAAATGCACCTCCGATTTTACTGGAAGAAACTGCCAAGGTAAAATAGCAGTTATCTTTGAGAACGCAAGAACTAAAAGGAAGCCACATACCCAAGCAAATCTATTGAGTTTTCACTTAGGAAATCAGTGCTGTTTGTGTGCTTTCCAAGATGGTAATGTTTCAGTAACCTGACAGATAGAATGTGGAAGCGTTCTTCGTGAATAATGCTTTGTAAGATTATCAAGCTAAGGCTCAACAGAAAGTAATGGTGTTAATGAACGTGTTTAATTTCAGTTTCTAAGCCAGATGCTGAGAATCCCATCGTAAAGAAAGCAAAAATTCCCAAACCTGAACTGAAAACTGGAAGTGAGGATTATCAAAAGAATGCCAGTTCATTGAGCCTTATTGGTAAGTTTTCTATTGTTTTTAAGATGGTTCAGGTTAATCCCGGTAGCGTTGGAAAGCAGAAGGCATAACCATTTGGCCATTGAATTCCCGAATGAACAGCAAACCTTGCGAATATAGTGCGTAAACAACTGTTAAATAGAAATACAGTTAATAACATCAGTATCATTCTTTGTGGCGGAATCACAATTTGTTTTCATTTATTTCATAATCAACAGAAACTCTACCAGAAGAAAAGAAAGAAGACGTTCTCTTACTTTTCCAAAAGGTCGGCTGTTTTAAGGACGAGGTTGTAAAACATGATCTGCCAGACAGGGCCACAGTCAAATCTGTCACTCAGGAAGACTGTGTACGATCATGTGCACTGGAAGAAAAGGGTTACTCATACTTTGGGCTTCAGGACGCTGACAAGTGTTTCTGCGGGCACCGCTATGGAAAGTATGGCAAAGCAGATGAGGCTCTCTGCAACATGCCGTGCAAGGGCAATGACAAAGAGAATTGTGGTGGCAATTCTACGAACATGGTCTACTTCTTTGGTTTAGGTAAGTTCTGATACCACCAAGTGATAACTGGGGCCAAAAGTGGAAGTGGATCTTATAATCTACCACAGAATTTTCTGCTAGTCAAAATTGATCTTGTGAGAACATTATTAAGGGGCAATTATTGCGTGATATACCCTAGTAAAAATGCCTTTCAGTAATGAAGCACGTAAGTGTCATTTGCTTTCCATGTGTTCTGTTTGAGTCATTTCGTTTCGTTTTTCTAATGCCTCGTTTCGCAGACCAGGTGACCAAAAGAAATGAAAGCTCTGAGAAAGGGGATGGTCATTTTAAGAATTTTCATCGTTTTGAATGTTCTAAATCTCACGTTTTCAACGTTGTATTCGCGTCGTGTAACATCTTCTTCTGTCTTCAGGTACTAATTACACTGTAAGCACGTTGACTGGAGATATCGAAGGAGCCGACACAGACGCCAAAGTGTACATAACCTTATATGGAGAGAAGGGAGATTCAGGATTCAGGAAACTGGACACTAAGCATTTTACAAGGGGAAAGTAAGTTGAGATCTTGAGAAAATGGTGCGGGTTATTTAAATGACCACAGTACAAAATGATTCAAACTTCATTTTATCAACCCCACATAATGCTTTAATAATATTTAATCTCTATTCTTACTAGAAATGACACCAACACTCTGATATTACCTGATCTTGGTAAACTGAGAGAAGTTAGAATACTTCACGACAACTCAGGATCGACTCCCAGCTGGTTCCTGGAAAAGGTGTTGGAAAACATTCACTGTAATGTGGGATTTATTTTTAGTCAAGAGACCATTACACAAGAGAAACCGATATCCACGCGCATGCCAAGACGAAAACTGCTTGTTACGCCTTCTATTTTTGGATTGGAGCAGACCAAGTGACTTCATTGGTCAATCAAAATAATATTCATAAATGCATGTATTGGATGACAGTCTGCGGGTGATAAAAATTGATCAGAATGCATTATCAGTGGAAAAAGACGTTAAGTGGAGGAAAAGTTGTTTACGTGTAATGCTCTCTTGGTTTGGTTTATAGTTTGCCTGGTTAATGCAGGAAAATCAGTTTCCACTGTTTGTTTGTATGTTTGTTTGTTTTCATCAGGTTAAGTTGAAACTGACTTAAATCGAGCAACAAAACTAGCGGAAATTTTTCATTGTATCACTCAAGTCTAAATAAGGATGCCCGCTTTGAGGTACTTTAACTTGTATTTCTCCGTAATTTTTTTTCCTAGGTGACAGTGACGGATGAAAATGGTCGGTCGTACGAGTTTCCTTGTAAAGAATGGCTGAGTGAAACACAAGGAGGCGGCAAAACAGAACGACTTCTTAGACTACAGCACACATAGTGCCTACTGCGCATGCTACTAAGGTAATGACAGGTCACGTGATTCAATGTGACCTTCACAACTGCCAAGACGTTGCATAGCACAAGCTGTGCAATTCGCCAAAAATGAACTTAAGTTTTCTGTAACATGTTATGGAAAAGAAACATGGCAACTTCACCGAATTTTTTGACACGTAACTTCACGAAGTTAAACGTAAGAATACAACGTGTCAAATACTTTTTTTAGTGTTCATCTTGAAGAAGATTGGGGTCTAGCAAAACAAACTGGGAGTCGAGTAACGGGATCAAAGTTTGAAATAGCTCGTCTGTGTAATGCTTGTGACTAGAACCTCTCAAACCGACAACAGTCAGTGTTCCAGAGTCTTAGCATGCAGTCCTAAGCTGAATAGGTGGCATTCTTAATTCAGTGAATGGTGCTTAAATCAATCTTGGATACTTTTCCATTGACTTTAAAGTTTGTTTGGGTAGACCTTAAACGTCGTTCGTAATGTTAGCATAGGTTGAAATCATTTGAATTTATCGTCACTTTTGATAAAAAAAAAAAGAAAAGCTACATATGACAAACTAACCGAAACTAAATTCATTAACATTTCATGCAAACATGCATGACGCTAAATCCCCCTTCACTCTCAAAAATATATCAAATATCAGCTCATTACAACAACTTTTATCTGAATGGTCACACAATATTACAATACATAAACCTTACATCTAAAACTAGCTTCCATCATACTATTAAAACAGTAACACATAAACTCAGTCCTCGAGAGCCTTCACAAAAATGGTCCACATTAGACTTATGTAAACATATCTAGATCGACGTTAAGAAGACCTAAAATTGACCTAAATTTTGATTTTAAAGTTTGAATACCAGTGATATAGCTTAAGAAGAAAAGAGGTTAACAGATACTCACTTGGTAAGCACATGTTAAGGCTATCAGGAAAGCCTAACAGTAATTTTCTCAGTCGCGTCAAGAGAGTATGAAGTACTCTATTGGTCGCGTACATTACCTAGACGGCATGAAAGTCAATATGTAATTTCTAATTTTCAGGAGCAAGGTTTATAGTGAGTGTTTGCTGTGACATTTATTTATATTGCTAAACGTCACGTTCATATTAAAAAACAACTAAAACGAAAGTACGACAACCAAAACTTAGATTGTGTTTTGAAAAGCATGTTATAAATGCTCAAGCGTTTCAAACGTTCAGTCAAATTGCTAGAAATAATGACGGTGACAAAAAATGCAACGGCACTGAAAAGGTCGAAAAGCGTCACCCACAAAATCTACCAATTGTTTTGATAAATTATCTTTATTTATCCTTAGTAGAATTTAGTTATTACTGAGTCTTTTACAGACATGATCAGGGTAATCTGATGTCAGGTATTCTGAATCACATAATGGCATGCTTCTCGGATGGGTGGATGCTTTTTTAAAATGTAATTTAGCCGTAACTGTGTTAGCAAACTGAACTTTGAAGATAGTCGCCGCTCTGACAGAAGCTAATTCTGTTAAGTACGATGTATCCATTGTGTTAATGATTTTTAAGTGTTTTTAATAAATATCGACAGTCCTGTGTTGAGTTCAAACAACACAGGTGTTTTAAAATAAACCTGTCTTGATTCTCTTTTATTCAATTTATTATCTAATATACATGATTTTGTTTGCGTTTGTGTCCTACGATTTTCTTGTACATTTCATAATTGGCTGTGAAGCCTGTGAAGTAAGCCGAGCAGATATTCTTCTTTTTATTCCTACAAGTAACGTTTATTTCAATTTGAATTACAGATACGTGCATTGTGACATGAAAGACCACTGACAACGGACTATGACTGCTGACTTCAAAGACAGACAAAACAACACAGTAACCAGGTCACGTGTCTGCAGCCATGATAAAGAACTTTCGTAAAATGCCAGGCACTCCTCGTCAATGGAGATTAGTTTCAGAGATTCTAAATGATTTTTATCTTTTTTTTATTTCATACGTCACTTAGCACAATACCTCATGTGCTAATTCGAGTATTTTACAAATGCACATTCAGACCGATGCATTTGTTTTTTGTTTCACGATATCGAATTTAAATTTAGGGGTTTAATTGTTTTCTCTAACCGAAAGATCAACCCTTAGTTTATTAAATGAACGACGCCTTGGAGTACTACCTCGTTTTTAGCTGGTCGACATCAGACAAAACGGTCAGACAAAGGAAACTCATCCTCTTGCATATACAGACAGAACAGACCGGAACATCAGAACTGTTCGAAACGAAATAGCTTCAGGTCAGCAAAACTTATTTCTTAAGGAAATGGCATCTGAAGCGGTATTATTATTGCAATAGGGCGTTTCTTTTTAATGACAGCCCAGCCCCTGACCTGAAGAATAACCACGAATTCAAAAACACGACAAATACTAGACATGACAAGATGAGCCTAGTAAGTGACACTTGACTGGCATATTTGACGCACACGAATGCAAATATGTTTTATTTTCACCTCTTTGACTGGGTTAAAATATCGCCACAGAAACTCTGACAAACAGAAATTTATTTCTTCATCCCACCTATAACAGCCTTACCTATATATGGAAGAGGTTTTACACGGTTTCGATTAATCAAGCTGATTCACGACTGAGGCTATAAGTATACGAGGACTCAGGCCGACTCGGTTTAGAGTTTGACAAAACTGTTTGTGCATCAAAGCACTATAAAAATAATCCATAGCAATGAAAAACCACGAAAAAAATCAGCATACCGTTGAGGAGTGCCTGCCATTACTAAAGTTCCTTTGAGCAGAGTGAAGCAATTTGCAGCATTTTTGTCACAAAAGATAGTTGAATCTATGCACGTGAGCGAGTAGTCACGTGTTTATGTTGCCTTGGTAACGTTGCTAGTCATCTACGAATGAAAGAGAAATAAGTGCGTTCGTGGGGGAAGACAAATTCAACTGAATTATTAAACCATTCACACCTAGGAATGACATAACAGCACATCTGTAAAACTATTGTCTACAAGAGAGACAACATTTTACAAAATGAAATGTAAAACTCAGTTTTCTTTCATATTAACTTTTTTTGGCTTTGACAGTGTACTTTTTGCATATTGAAAAAGAATAGGCAAATCTCACTCTCTTAACCCCGATCAACAACGAAACGGCTTGATAAATTTTATTTACTGTTTTCTGGCAAATCGTGGACTGACTGACGTAGGCATAGCGCGTACGTCAAACTGTGTCACGTGACGAGTCGTGATAATAAACAGTGTAGTCTGAGGTTGCCATCAACTTGCCAGTTTAGAGAATATCTCAGTGATTAGTTATCTTACAAGGATTGTAATGACATTGTACCACAATGGTATGTACAATAATGAATCTGTAAATACTGTACAATAAAACTATATTTAATTGTGTATTGCTTACAATTTCTTGGTGTCGTATAATAGAGAGCTTAAGCACAGGCGTTTTTGAGCCACGGACGGCAGCAGGAAATGCAACCTTCCCGTCTGTAGTGCTTATTGTCAGCTTTTTGTTCATATATTCAAGTTGTGAGTGCTAAATGAAAGCTTTCTAACTTATTTTTGGAGGTAATGTTCGCCAAAACCGTAAACATTCGCCTTCCGGTTGCCGTCCGTGGCTCAAAAAACGTCTGTGCTTATAAGCTCTCTTATACAGTTTATAGTACCGTTATAATCAGCAGCGGATCGTCATTTAATAATGCAAGTTGCCATCCATTGTCTCCATTGTTATCGACACCAACCGTAAGATCTTTATTTTGCCCAGCAGGTTCGGGGACTGGGTATAAAAGAGCCTAAGAGCAAAAAACTTGTCTGAAAAGTACAACTGCAATTGATGCGACGCTCACAAACTAGCTGCAACAAACCCCGCGAGCTGTTGGAATTAACATCATGAGAAGGGCTTGTAAATGACAAAGCCAAAAGCGAGTAATTCAGTTACAAGCTTTTAGAATGTTTTACAACCAACATCACGAGTAATTTATCATTCGAACCGATTATTTACAAATATACTTTCTGTTGCTTTTCTAAAACACCTTTCATGTGTTTAAGTTATCGTGCAATTACAGTCTTCAGCTATTGACTAATCAAAGCACTCTCAGCCTTCTTAGCAATGCACTTTTATTGTGTTCTCGTCATACACAGCAGGTTTTTGTCTTTACGTTGTATTCTTCTCCAATTTTGTAGCTTGACGGCTATTTTCATCTTCTGGATGGTCTTTTAACCCCCCACTCCCACCTCTTATCCCTTAAAATTAAGGTGAGCACTCGCTGAGTACATGCGCAAGGTATCTTACTACTTCGTTGTAGATTGAGTTGTTATGCAGGGCTCATTTGTTCAAAGGCTTCATGGATAACACTAGCCAATGACCTGACTATGCCATCCACTGGATAGTGATTTATCCAGTGGGTTACGTTTCCCATATTTTAAACAACGAGGGTCTGTTTTCCCAGAGCCAGCTACAATCCGTTCTAAAACTGAATATTCAGTCTCAGCCCGTTCATTTTTATCGCTGATAGCTTTACGCCCTATCAAAGGGAAAAAAGGACTCTATTTTTTTATTCATTTTTTATTCATTTTTCAGTTATTCATAGTGAGTTTAATTTTCTTCCTGTATGCAGCACTTTCTTGTCTTTGTTTGCAGTTTACGCTTCTAAATAAACTGTTCTTTTTCTTTGCCTTGACATTCAATCCCATGAGATCACCACATACTCTGATTAAAATCTTTGTTTTCTTTTTCTTTTTCAACTTTTTCTTTGGTTTAAGTGGCGGGAAGAGAGGAGGGGGCCATAGTACAGGCCATGGGTAAGACTGAGGCCACGTGACAGGAACAGGAGCTGATGACGTCAGTGGTATACACTTGCCTATTCCAAAGTGGTCGCTACACATCATTTTATCGCAGCATTCCCAATTTTGATGGCACATGCCGTTTTCTTGCACGCACCAGCGAAGAAACTAGGAGAAAATTGAAGACAGCAATCAACAGAATTTAAATTTTCGATATGCCGTATTTCCTTTATAAAGGCAACACTTTCATCAAATAACAAATACTATTCTTACCTGTGACTGGCTGAATACCCCAGCAATAGCCGCCAGAAAACAGACAGAGAGAAACAGAAACGCTTTCGCCACCATTCTAAACACAAAATAAAACATAATTTTGAATTTTACATCCGTCCAATGGTATCTATGTTTAGCAGTCTTTTTCTGTAGATTATTTCTCGACTATTATCCTAGATCCAAGGAAAGTGGCAAGGAATGGATTCAGATTAAACAATGTATTCGATATTAATAATGATGCTGTAAACCCGTATACGCTTTTGGTTAGCAAGCCGACTACATTTGTCATTTAGTTTTTATCATCCGAAAGATGATCGATTGGCCTATTATCAAATGAAAAGCTTCGAAAGTCCGGAGGAAATCAACTACAGGTCGGTAATGTGGTGATGTACATTGTTTTGTTCACCTATAGTGCTATTTTAGACCATTTAATTTTATAGACTGCTTGGGTTTAACTTTGAAAGTCTTAAATAAGCGGCAGGCGAACGCAATTCATACAAGAAAAAAATACATAAAAAAGTATATAAAAAATTTCAGAGAAACTGATGGTAAGCAAATGTGCTTTCTATTGACATATGTTGGTATATAACTCGATAACGTTTACTACACTAAATAACGCAAACTTTAACAATAACAATATTCCTAGTCAAGCATCAGTTAAGACCTTTCGCTGACTGCTATACTGTAGAAAATCATGTAGTTACCATACCTCAATAAATTGAGTGGCTTGAGGGAGTGATAGCTTTTCAAGAGCTCGACGAAGCTACGATTAAAATTCCTGGTAACATGTGTTCAACTCTGACCTTTACTTGCCGATTTTTCACTTCTTGTCTTGTACCAGTAATAAAATCATCTGGTACCTAAGAATTAAACATTAGTACTTGAAGTTTTTTTAGGGTAAAAGTTAAGAAACTTCAAACTAATTGTGCTTTCAGGCAATGAGTGTCATTTCTACGCTTCTGGGATTTTTTTATATAAAACTGGTGATCATCCATTGTAGTTTATACCTTATTTGATTTTGCGAGAAACCAAAAGCTTTAGATCAACTGATTAACCGCAAGAGTATATATCTTAAAGCCTGACACACGAAGAGACCCCTGCATGGATAAAATCACGTGTTTCCGCACAGAAAGATGTAGCGGGAACATGTTCTAACGACACGTCTCTTGCGTCTCTTAACATGTCAAGAGAGAACAACGTGTCACTGGAGCGCGTTCCCGCTACTGACATTTTCTTGTGTATGAACATGAATTATGATTTTATCCCTGCTTCATGTTGCTGCGACATTTCCCTTTTGTGTCAGCACCTTAAAACGCCGCTAAAAGGCGTAGAAGTTTAATTCAACTTTACATAGAATAAGTGGTTTTTGCTCGTTTAAACGGTTTCATCTTTTATTCAAGGTGGTTTGGAGTTTCTATTTCTTTTATCGCTGCCAAAAAAACTAAGAAAAAAACTGAAACGTATTTTGACCTTTCGGTTCATGTTGCGTCAAGGGGAAATTACGATTTATCAGTATAACAGGCGCTCTTTCCCTGTCGATTGTGAAACACGCTTGATCGTAGGTAAAATGGACGAGTTACTATACGGTTGGACTAATAAAAAAAACCACAGACTCGGAGAAACGTTCTCTGGTTTAAAATTTTCAAAAACAATAAGCTTTTGGCTACCAGTCTCCAGCTTTTGAGTCGAATGATGTCAAACGGCGCGAGTGTATGTTTAGTCTAAAGTAAAAAAAAAAATGAAAAATTACAGAATAGAATTGACATGAACAAAAGAATGTTTATAGCGTCGAGATTTTGCATGATCAAAGTTGAATCAGTTTTGATTTCAACTGAAGACCTATGACATCAAATGTATATAAATTAAACGTCCAATTTAGGTTTGAAACACTACAACGAACGCAATTTTTTACTCTGATGAAGGTAGACAGCGGCCACTGAAAATTTAGTGTTAAAAACCTAGATCGGATGAATCATTCTAGTGAATTCATTCCTAGGTTTTTCCGAAGTCTGTAAAAAGGAATGATTCATTTCCGATCGAGAGCTCCTTTCTCATTTCATTTCTTCCATTCTTTCATTTACTTCTCTCTTTTGTTATAGCACTGAAACGTTTATAAAGCACCGCGTGTTAAATTGTGCTTGTTACTTTCAAATTAGTTAGTCTCGCTGAAGCGTAAATAAAAGGTTTACCAAATTAATCATAGTGTGCGCTTCAGTTCGTTCTCCATTTAAGGAAAATACTTCCCGTCTTTCGTTCAGCTCATGACAATTAAAATTCATTGCCACACTGCTCAGAGGTTAGTTGAGCAGGAAACTGTATGCCATGGAAGAACAAACATTTCCCGTCTTTTACCGGTGTCTTACTTCCCTACTGATTTGTCTTGTTGGTATCCATGCAGGTATGATACTTTTCCTTGATTTGATAGAAATTATTAAAATCCCGCTATATCTCAAATCTATCCTTACCTAGAGCTGAATCAGTATTTTCGTGGTCTATCTTGAATATCGGTTGTCTTGAACCTTCTGGGCGTTTCGGAGTTCCTCCGACAATTCGTGAGCTAGCTTGGCTTAAATTAACTCAGCTCGATCTGATGGCAATCTAGTGGATAAGCGCATAGCTCGGACTCGCAGGTTTGGAAATCGCGAAGTGTGGCAAGCGCTGTTTTGGCAAAGCGCCGCGATATCTACTCTTGGGCTCTTTGCCGACACTGTGTGAATGTCCCATCATTTTGTCGCATGCCGGGCAACCAGTTGTTTAAGAATTTATTTGGTTATGGTGGTGCGTTACGTTTAGTGGCAAAGCAAGCTACCAATCTTTATTAGTATCACCCAACTAGTGGACTAATGCAAATCCTACATTTTGATTGGCTACGCTACTAGAGGACTATTAGTAATAGTCATCGAGTAGAGAAATTCGTGACGCTTACTTTCGTTTTATTCCCAAATAAATCTTTTTTCAACTTGCATTTGCTAACTTTATTATTGCTTTTTCTGTCCGATTAGTTGGGTGATACTAAAACAATTAGACCCTTCGCCCTCAAGGGCCACGGGTCAATAGCCCATTCGGCTTCCCCTCATGGGCTATTGACCCGTAGCCCTTGCGGGCTACGGGTCTAATTGTTAATTATACAGACATTCCACAATACATTACTTGGCATAAAGAACTGCATACAGTATAAAGTATGCGGCCCAGTTCTCGGCCGTTTCCAGTTCTCGGCCACTTTATGTTCAGTCAACGCGTTTTATTTTGCGCTAGAAATGATTTTTTAAAAAAATCGTTTTTCTCAAGATAGTGATTCCTGTACTTTCGTTATCTTTCGTTATCTTGTGTTGAAGCAAAGCTAGGTAAATTTGTTGTTCCGAAAACTTGTTTGTTTACGGCTCCTTAAAATTCATGGTTTCACTTTAAAATTCGTATTTTATCCGTAACGCTTACCAAAAGAGTCAACTTTTGGCATGTGGAGTGAAGAATGATCCAGCTTTCTTTTAAAGTAACGTTTTGTTACACGCTTGTATTTTTCGGCCAAAATTCACTCTGTAATATTTCCTTGCGACTTTTGCGAAGTTGCCTATTCCCGGCCGCACTGCTCGCAAGTCACCAAGAAACCAAAATTTTCAATACAGTTTCATCTGCTGTGGCCAGAATAAAAGAGAGACTGAAGTATTTTGACAATAAAGATGAATTAAAACTCGGGGCTCTTGCAATTCCCGAGTGTAACAGCTCCCGGTCAGGGCCCGCGCAGCAAGATTTTGAGTGGGGGGGCTCAAGCATGAGCCACATTTTTTTTGGGGGGGGGGGGGGAGGGAGCAGAGGCATGCTACCCTGGGAAAATTAGGGTTTTAGTTACTCTCAGATATCGGAAGGTGGATTTAATATTAACAAACAGTGTGTTAAAGCGCACTATTTTTACAACTTGAAACAGCAACGGTCCGCAAAGAACAATGGTGCTAACGTACCAGGATCTACAAGAGATTATTGCAATTTATTTGCGCTGGCCTTCGAGCTGGCATTATTAAGATTTGCTACACCACGCTGATGAGTCCCAGAAAGGACGGAATGGCTGTCCGCGATTGTTAACCTACTTTATCGTTCTGGTAGTGTTGGTGTCTTGCAAAGTTACTTTTTCACATAGTACTTATCGGCCTTGCTATATTATTGTAATGTTTTTACAGTATAAGCCCACTAAACATTTAGAACCAGACCTATAGATTTACTATCAAATCCTGCTTGAAGCAATTTAATTTACTCCAAATCAGTACTACTACCATTAGCGTTTACAAACCAGGAATCTGACGATTGCTATACTTCAGCTTAACGTTGTAAACGGTGCCAAAATTTCTCTTTCTGTTATTTCCACAATCTGCAAATTCGTTAGAGATGTCAAAAACCATTCTTCACGACTGTTTATCATTGTCAAGTTACTAAATCTTCCTTGCGTCATTGTTGGGCAAAATGATCATTCTTCGGGCAGTGGAAACTGAATGATCATTCACCAGATGCACTCGATACATGATTAACCAAAATGGAACTCAAAAACAAAATTTATCACCAGCTTCTGGAAAGGCGTTCAAATTAAATACTTTTAGTAATTGTTCGTTCAATAACAATAATAATAATAATAATAATAATATTTTTTCCTTTCTTTCTTTCTTTACTTACTTATTTACTTAAGTTCGTATTATTTTTTCTTTTTACTGTAAAAAAGTGGGGGGGCTAAAGCCCCCCCAGCCCCTCCCTCTGCGCGGGCCCTGCCGGTACAGTTTCAGCAAGATTCGAGTAGATCGTTCTACAGGTCATAAGGTTTAGTCAGATATCTCAAGTTTACAGACTTCGACATGATCGCTCTTTAAACTAAGTATTTGATCAGATTCTGGTATATCACTTGATATATCGCTATATTGCGCGCTAGTTTTACACTTTTCAAAATTACGAAAAAGAAATGCCTAAACTTTTGGAATACAATGGTACTCTTTCGGTATACATCGGAATCTGAAGGTGCGACAGCAATAATCCCGCTGCAAAAGAAGAATTGTAGAAGAAGAAAGAAAAATGGTCGAGAGATGTGTACAACGGTCCGTAAGGTTCACTCGCAGTTGTCTTTGAGTTTTGCATCTCTTACTAAAAACAATTGCAACGTAAATTGCAATTGAGATCGTCCTTTAGATGCTAGGGCGTATGCAGCTCAAATAGGAAGTTGTTGATTCTTTGAAACTTGTTCTCTTTCTGCCACAGGTAGTCCAATCGCTATGCTTAATCGAACAAGCAGTGTTTACGTCTCCCATGCCACCGGGACAGACAAGACCAACTGTGGCAGCCATGACTCGCCTTGTAAGACTCTGGTGTATTCATTAGGTCACCTTCTAAATGGGGGATCACTTTTCTTGGATGGAACAGACACCCAGAAGCACCCCTACACGTGTGGTCCAACTAACAAGACCAGTGTGGACATAAGCTTAACCATTTCCAGCTGGTACGCACAAGCGCATATCTCGTGCGAGATTTCGTTTCACTACATCCCACCGGGCCAAACAGGCCCTACATTATTTCCAGGGCCTCTTTTCACCTCTTTTCACCAGATTGTAACAGGACTAAGAGTTACTCTGAAGAACCTGTTTCTTATTCGAGCTGTTGTTAGCTGTTATGGAGTTTGCTTTGTAGACGTTTCTGACAGCATTTTTAGCAACTGTAACACCGCCTTGCGCTTAAACGGAAGTCATCTTCGTAATCTGAATGTCACAAACACCACTTTCTACAACAATGGGGCGGCAATTGATGTCAGTAATGCAGTGCCAGGGTTAATATCTATTGCCAATTCAACTTTCTACCACAATGGTCCACAGCCTGTTATAAATATTTGCAATATTCTAAACGACAATAACATGCACATTCAAATTTATGACTGTGTTTTTCAAGACAACAATATTTTTCCATATTTGATAGCCATCGTCTCCGTTGAGTGGCAATCGGATGGAATCGTAACTTTCTACAGAAATACTGTTCATTCCAACGTCGGGGGTGGTGTTTATGTAGATGGTTGTTTTAACTTGACGTTCGAAAACCTCTCAATGAATAACACCGCGTCAAATGCATTGATGGTCAATAACACACTCAAATGTTACAGGGCTATTACAATGAAAAATTGCCTAATTAATGGGACCATGATAAAAGGAAGGAATCCGACTGCAGTGTCAGTTACTGCAAACCAGATCACAATGTCATTGGACAACGTGACCGTGCAATCAAACAAGGGTATTGCATTTTCTTTTTCTGCCAAAATCGGAATTCTGTGCGTCAACAATTCAGTCTTTGCACACAACTCAGTGAAAGACATCGATGGTTTGTTTTTATTCCAAAAAGATGGTGAACAGACACACTCACCAGAGATTGCAAATGAAGAAGAAAACACCTCGGGAGCTGGCGATTCGATAGTAGTAGAGTTTTATAATACACTCTTTATCAAAAACAGAGGACTTAGGTCGATAATAAGACTAAGCAAAACTTCGACCAGATTGTCTAACGTTACTTTCGAAGATAACATTGTCGAGGGGCGAGGTGGCGATATTTATATTGGCAAAAACAACATTGTATCTCTCCACAACAGTCGATTTACACGATCTTTGAGTCATTATTATGAGTCTGCCTTTGTTTATTCTGTTGTAGAATCAAACTCTTCTCTTAGTATCAACGATTCTAGTTTTGAATCAAATAGTAGTGAGTTTGTTAGCGCAACGATATTCGATTTGAGGTATGGGATAAACATCAGTACAGACAACGCATCCAGCATAACGTGCCCGTTGGATCGAGTTCTGCACAACACGATTAACATAACACAAGGCTGTGTAAACCTCATTAAGGACAATTACAAAGCCAGTTGCGACAAATGTCAAGTTGGATTCTATAATCTTGACAGAGTTTACTTCATCACCGATGCAGTGGTTAATATAGAACGATGTCTTGCCTGTCCTTATGGAGGCAACTGCTCCCACGGCATCGTGGCAAGACCAAACTTCTGGGGTTATCTTGTGTCAAAACGTCGCCCAACCAAGGTAGCGTTTAATACTTGTCCTCTTGAATATTGCGGTCCAACTCCCAAGCTAATCTCAAGCTATAACAGTTGCTATGGTAACAGAAGTGGTTTCCTTTGTGGCCAGTGTCGTGAAGGCTACACCGAAGCAATGTTTTCTACTGAATGCCGAGAAAGGGAGACCTGCAACGATTACTACTTCTGGTTCTTCAGTGTAGCATACATTATCTGCCTTTCATTCCTTCTCATGACACGACCTCGCTTGTTTGAAATCCTGTGGAAAAAAATTGTTTGGTTTCGACACAGAAACGGTGGATGTCCCCCCAGGAACACAGCCGCTCGGGATTGGCAAGGCTGTAACAGCAAGCACTTTGATCATGCAGTGGTGAAGACGATCTTTTACTTTTACCAGATTGTCGAATTGTTACTTATCACTACCTCGTCAGAGGATCTAATGAAGAGAGTCAAATTCATTCGTCCGATGGTCTCTGTGTTCAATTTCGAAATTCGGTCATGGAACGAGAAATTTGGTTGTCCATTTCCTGGGCTTACAGTTGTTACCAAAAAGTTATTTTCCAGTTTGACAGTGTTTGGAACTATCGCTTGCATCTCAACAACTTGCTTAATTCACGCAGTATTGAGTTTCTTTGGATGTCTTAGCAGCCCTCGTATTAACCTGTACCTGGCAGCCGGAGTGGAAACCTTACTACTCGGTTATGAAAGACTTACAGAGGTATCTTTAAGCTTGTTGAACTGTGTCCCAGTTAAATCAGAGTGGCGTCTTTTCCTAGACGGAAACATCCATTGTTGGCAGTGGTGGCAGTACGTCCTGGTTTCGTACATCGTGGTGTTTGTTGTTCCCTTTATATTCGTGCTGTACTGGGGCTCAAGGAAATTGAATCAACGAACTGTGTCTACTAAAGAGCTCACCGTAGCATGCCTCATGCCTCTACCACTGCTGTTTTACTGGGGTATTCGACATTGCTTAGAAAAGGAACTGCCTGCTCGGAGGTGGCGGCGAGAAGACACAGAAGAAATCAAAATAGTACTTCAAGAGCCATTTCGACCACCCGGAGAAGAAGAAGACGGGGGAACGTTGTACTGGGAAAGCGTTTTAATCGGACGGCGCCTTGTCCTGTTGTGCTTGCATTCCTTCATAGCAGACCCTATGTTGCGTCTCCTTTGCCTCGATTTCGCATGCATGGCCATATTCGTGCACCATTTGTACAAGAAGCCTTACAGAGACACCGTAGCAAACGCTTGTGAAAGCGTTTCCCTCTGCGCCTTGGTTGTTATCGCTACCTTTAGCTTGGCTGAAGCATCGCTAGTCTCTGAAGGAATAGAAGTCTGTGGCCCCAGAGAAAACGTGTTTGAGGTCTTTGAATGGATAGAGATAGTTTTACTCGGAGTTGCACCTGCATGCCTCTGTGTTCTAGTTGTCTTAGCTGTTTTGTCGCAGTTGTTTCGCTTGTTCTTCCATGTCATCATGTTTTTCAGGAGGCAACTTATTTGGCTAAAATGGCGTTGGAGTGATCCTTTGCATCTACAACGTCCACTCCTTTGATCCTTGCGCATATGGCAAACAATTGTACATTTAAAACAAGACATCAATTTTTTAACTACAATGACAAACTTTACCGGGAAATCACAAAAATTTCTTTTACTGAAGACATTTTGGAATGTGTAGATAATGAGTTGCCACATTATCCGACCACCTTTTATTGTTGTATGGGCTAAAATTTGTATAATGTTAAAAAAATCCCAGTCCGCATTTTCATTTATATCGATTATCTTCGAAAATATTCAGAAAATAATGTCCGGGGAAAGGTCTGAAATAGGGAAATAGGGTGTCGTTGGAATGGTTGGAAATCTAGCCTGCGAGCAGGCTCTCTATGGGGCCGCGAGTTTGGTAGCATGCGCAGCGCGCGAGCGACCGCGAATAGCGAGCCGCTGAGTGGGCGATCAAAGCGCTCCGCTCGCCGTAACTCGCGGCTTCGCCACTCGCGCGTTGCCACAAAGAGCGCCTGCTTGCAGGCTAGCTCTCCTTCCCTTCTTTTCTTTTTTTTTCGCTCGGAGAGCCTGCTCGCAGGCTATTGGAAATCTGGTACAAGATACCCCAAAACCCGAATCATTCACCAACGAAATGGACCGCGTAAAAACAACCCTTGCTTTAATTTTACAAAGACTTTTTTCGATAATGTAGTACATGTAAGTATACAGAGTATATTAGTAATTTAATATTTATAGACATAAGAAGGCTGCATAAACTTATTAATTATAAAGCTCTGAGTTGTCAGCTGCCTGCCAAAATGCATGTATGACATGATATGCATGTGCGCCAAACTCAAAATCATTTCATTCAAATACAAGGAGTCTTCATAAGCTTCAAAAGCTGTCATCACGCTAATTACGGAAAATTAGAATTTACATTTGTGTTTCTAGGAATACAATGTGTTTTACACCTGTCATGACAATACCTCACTTTAGTAGTTATACCAAAGAGAATGTACAGGTTGTTGTAAAAGTAGTAGCTAAGAAGAAAAAAGTAATAATAAAAAAGAATAATCTATGTTATGATGCCATTTCATGAGTTCTTAAAGGTGGGTTTTTTAGTTACAATAAAAATATTTGTTTAGATGTGCTTGTTAATAAGAGTTTTATACGCGTCTGTAAACTTGATCAACATCCCTTAACAGAAAAACCGCTGAAACCCAGCAGACGTCTTGTATTTCAACGTCAAAAGACTCCAAGGAATAAAGAGGATGTTTACAGAAGACAGAACTGAAAAATGTATATTCATTTATATTCTCCCGTCTACCTTCCGCTATCACTTGTCCAATTTCAGCAATTCTTTTTTTAACAGAGGATATATGCTAAACCATCCTAAACCATAGTGGTTTATATCCTAAGCCATCGATCAGCCAATATTTCGCTCAACTCCGGATCTTGTTAATTGAAAACTTTCTGTGGTATAGTTTCACTGCAATAGACTGTAAATGTTTGTTTCATGCACCATGGTGATTTTACAAGAAGTTAATTACAGTTTCCTACCTTAAAGGTGGTGGCAAACGAGGACACATTGTTGCTCATGATGTTTCTTGGGTGGGCAAACGAGCGGGACACAACATTTGTTTTGTGTTCATGCCGCGCAAACGGGGAAACATTTGGTGCGGACACAAAATGTTTCTGACAAAAATCAGAAAAATTTTTTGTGTCTCGGACACAAAATTTATGTCCGCAACAATGTGTCCGCAACATTGTGTCCTCGTTTGCCACCACCTTTACGCAACACGCTGTGGAGGTCCGTGATCTGAATATTCTCATCTGATCCGCCATCCGTCGTCTTTTCGAAAACCGCGAATCCGCGCACGCAAGTCTGCGATCCGTTTAAATTGTTCAGAGCCGTGGCACGTCGGATGTTCTCAAAAATGTCGTTGATGTCGCCAATTCGTTTCTCGTAGCCAGAGTCTCCGCTTTCAAGCGCACTCGCTATGGCCATTTCCAGTCTCTACTCTTTCCAGTTTGCTCATCGAGCCCTGCTTGGTCACATGACCGGAACTAGCCAATGACAAAAAGCGCCAGCAAACCACGAAGATACATAGTTATAAGAGTTCGGTTTGTTTTTATTCCTTTCCTTGTGCGGAATATTCAAATAATTGTCGGATTTTCCAAGAAATAAAAGCTTGGATACTCCTCACAATGTCTTCTAGCTTTGGTCATAACAGGTAAGTTCAAAACAAGGCTAGTTTCGCGTGTAATTTTGGCAAAATATTCTAGCTTAACAGCCCTTGGCAACGTATGGCGTTTTATATCAATGGCAATGACTAAGAAGTTTTTTCTATTACCCTGTCATCCACAGCGCTTGGACCATGGGCGGACCTCCTGGAAGGTAAATGTTGCTTACTTTTTCTCGAAATATTTGAACAGAGGCGTCTGGAATGGATTTTCCAAGTGGTGTTTGGTAAAAGCAGTTCTAAGTTCTAATTCGTATCTTAACTCAAGACTCATTCATCGCGAGAACATCATTGGAAGTTTGATGTTTTTATATTGTTGGGATGTTGATTTGTCTTTCGATTAAACTCCATATATATGGTCTAAAATATTTAAAATGCGAGGCTTTTTTGGTGGAGAGAAATGTCGTTAATGCGACAATGAAGCAAATCTTCCTTGTGAATGGAAAGCCTTTCGACAAAAGCTTTGCAAAGTCTCCGATTCAAGGAAACACCGAATGGCAGTTTAATGTCAGGTGTTTTTTGCTTGTTTAGTGAAACGTCTGTATTTGAACTTTCGCTCCGCGGATCATTCAGCCGTTAAATGCAAGAAAAAACCGTCTTTTTGCGTCGGAGCAAGAACAGTATTCTTTAAGCTGAAATATTTAACATATTCAAGTCGTAGAGAGCTGATACTGATCGAGTCGTCTTCTACTAAGACACACACATGAAGTTAATTTAACCATGTGCATTAACCTGATGGGATTTAACCTACCCATCTTACCCCATTCTATCTTTCAAAGCGTTAAAACGGTTGCTGTTCTGTGCATTGTTTCTAAATTATTTTATTAGCGATATATACTTTTCGAAATACAGTGTATAACTTTAGTTTTAGCCCACCGTGTAATACGTAACTTTGATCATGAGTCGTTGTGACTAAACCATTAAGTTTATAAAATACTAAGTATAAAATTTGCAAAAATGGTTAACCCACCACAGTGCAGGAAGCGTTGTGTTATTAATACTTATATACGATTTATTCACGGCCAAGAATTCTTTTTAAAAATGTAGATGGTAGAGTATTTGTTGTTAATGAAAATTAGGTGGTTTCTCAATTAAACTGCTCGAGGCTATAAATCTGTTTCGGAGTTGAGATTCATGCAGTGTAGGTGCACATCATGCAAGTTTTCAGTATACTCATTTGATCAGCGAATAATCTTGTTTTAATTCTGCAAAGAACGTTAGGAATGCTTGCATCGAAAGATTTTGGGACTAACTACCACACTAGCTTCCGTGTTTGAAATATGAAACATTTTGCAAGAATTTCCAACAGTATATATGTACGCTTGTTTTGCCTTTCACTTGAAGAATAAAAACTAAAATTCCCTACTGTGCTTCTGGGTAAATATTGTTTAATAATGAATACATTTACTAGTAGTATTGCATGTAGTGAAATACCCCATATTTTTACTTATTACCTATTCTGTTTTTGATGTAATCATGAAGAAAACTTATTGCCGGATCTGTGTGCTCTGGATGCAAAAATGTCTGGAGTAGAAAATTATTTTGTGGTGAAAATCCCATTTATTATCCACTATAACAGATTAATACTGAAACACAAGTACTCAAATTATACTTGGTAAATTTTATTTCCATTCTATTTTCCTGTGTGTCATGGGTTGAAATCCTGTGAGATCCCTGGTGCAGACATATTTAGTATCTGACATTGGCAGTTGTTTGATAAACTGTAAAATGTTGCAACTTAGAAAAATCAAAAGTGCTAATATCAGATGTCGAGTCCCACTGAAATAAAAATAGAACCACATGTAGATTTTACCAAGCATATGCAAAATATTGAGCGTCAAAAGTAAATTTGTGTCTAGTACACTTAGTGGTTGGTTAAAAAAACAACAACATTTCTTTTTTGAAACCAGTCACAAGAAAAACCAAACCATATTGTGATTAGCTCGCATGCGTTTTCTCGTACTTCACATCAGCTTCATGTATATGTTTGTGTATTTACCTCAAGTTTTTATTGGTTCACTGGATTGTCTGTGTCCATTGTGGTTAGTAATAATTTCAATTCTGAAGTCTAAATTGCATTTCTTAAGTGTGTTATACCTTATTTACAGTGTATATGAAGATGATGCTCATTCAGTGAATCCAAACAGCATCCGGGAAAGGAAACTACAGCAGCAGGTAGAAATAAGTTTATTTGATATGTGATGTAAGTCTTGTATCTAGTAAACTACAGTTCAGCTTGTGTCATTTGGCGGTACAGGGCTGCAAAAAAGTCTTGAGCACTGGACAAGTAGATTTTCCAGTGTTGCAAAAGAGGATCATGCACTGATAAAAATTTCATGGTTTTATCAGTCTGATTGACAACATTACAGTGGAATGCACCAAGATCACTTTTGCTTCGTTGCCAGCAAAATTGTGTCACAAGATAATGTACATGCATTTACCCAAGGATGATTATTGTGCTGAAACAAATTCTGTACACTACAAATGTAATTAAAGAAGCCTGAAGGTATATGTAACTTTACACTATACATGTACATTTCATGCATAGAAAAACTAATAAATAAACTGACAAATAAAATGGTTTTGTTTGAACTGGCCAATAAAAGTGAAAGAACTGTTAGAGGAGGAGTTGTCAAGTTCCACATTCACTCTGCGACAATTGTCAACTCCACCTATCCCACTTTTCATATTTTTATTGGCCAAATAATACAGAACCCATCAGAAAGTTTTCAAATATATACCGATAAGTTGTCAAAAATTAATCAAAAACTTTATTAAGTGGTAACGTTTTGTGGCGTAGCACTGTAACAATTTCATTTCCTTAATAATTTATGGTGAAAAATGAGGTTCCGAGACAATGTAAAGTCAATGCTGTATTACATTTGCGAATGCAGTCAAGTGAACTTTTTGTTGGCTCTTTCTGTTCCGCCAATTTTGCAATGAACTGCAAACAGAAAACGTAAATACAATACTTATTGCAAGTAATTATTATTGGCATGGTCAGTTGATCTGAACAACAGTCATTAACTTTCAAGTTAACTGTAATATTAAAATCATTCAACAGAAATCCACCTTTCCATGATTTATTAATTTACTAAGTATTGGTTTCATATTATCTTCCAGAGAGAAATTATGAGAAAAAAAAATGAAATGAAGCGAGCCCAACCAGGTAAGTCTGACCAGGAGGCGCTGAAATGGTCTCAGTTTTCACATAAGCATACAGTATTACATTGTTTCACCATTAATGGCAAAAAGATCTGGTGAAGATGTTTCTTTTTTCTGTGACTTGATAAACATTACATCGTTCTCATTTCCATACTGAGCTTGAAATTTGCCATGATCTGTATTCATCACCATACATGTACATTATTCTCTCAACATTGCCGATCCTAGCAGTATGCCAGAGGCATGTCACACATGAATCTACATTGTACATGTATCCCATAATAAATGGCCATGCATATCTCACCATGATTCGAAATCTTCGTAGCACAGTGAGTAGCCCATACAGCATTTGGGAGGTCATGGGTTGACATCTTGCTTCTCATTTTGTTACTGAGCTAAAAATTTACCATCTTTTTTTATTTATCAACACCCGGTAAAGTTTATTTAATATGTTATCTAATTGGTTTGATACTTCCTTTTAAAATTGCATTCCATGCATGTATTTCTTTCTTGTGGAATTTTGAATGTTATGATTACAGCTTTTTTGAGAGAAATTCTGAAAAAAATGAGTGAACTGTACTGAACGAGTGAACTGGAGTAATGACTGTACAGTGTTTGGTGACTTGGTTTAGCGTATACTAAGTCTAAGTGTTTTGCTGGGCCACTGCCCAGGTGACTTGCATGCAAATTAATTTTGATCTTGACCAAAGTGAATGCAGGTGCATGCAAGTCCCGATACCTTGCGTCTACTTGTGTCTCTGTTTGGCCAGGCCTCAACTTGGTACATTTTTAAATACATTTTTTGTTATTAGTCATTTATGTAAGTTTACTCTAGTATCATCCCTTGAGGAAATAGTACTGCAAAAGCTCAGACTACTAATAAGAACTGTAACTGCTCAGTGGCAAAAGAACTTTGACTGGCTTAAGGTATCAGGCACCCTTCAGGACCATCGCGCTTTTAATGAAAACCTCTACAAAGTACACATTTTCTGAAAGCTTAATAGTTCTCGATTGTGGGAAATGGCAAGAACTTTAAGGATTGCAAAATTGAACATTTTTTATTATGAAAGTCTATGTCTGTGTAAATCAAACTCCAGGCCCACAGAGAATAAACTTGTGAAAGAAAGTGTGTTTGTTCTGGTTTTAATAACCAGATGCAGCTAGGAGAGACAAAAATCATCAGTGCTTCCTGTGAAAAAATATAGATTAAATTAAAAGAAAAAAAACTAAAAGGGCAATCAAAATTCACAGACATGTATGGTATTGGAGGAAAAACTATCTGACAGTAAGCTGGCCAAATTTCAGCCAAATCACAAATCAGCCGTTGCCAACTTGGACTTAAAAACGTATGCTCAACTTACCAAAATTCTCATTTTGAAACAAATAGCAAAATATATGTTTTGCAGCATCTTTCCTGTAATAGGATAATAATGCCTAAACCCCAGTGTTGGTGGATACCATAAAGGGATCATCATGCTCAAACAGTATGTGTTTGGCGGGTAACAGCTTGTTGTGGGAAATACTCTTACATGTATCTTACTGATAGTTATCTTCCGATCGTACTACGAGTTGCAATTCTCAGAGGTTAGTAAATTCAAAATTGTCATACTCATCCACATATAAAGGAGTCGCATTTTTTCACGACCATTAAATCCTATGTTGCTAATATTTCGTGACATGCTTATTTAGGTATAAAAATACACTCAAAACAAAGCAAAATCCCCAGCCAATTCATCCAACAGGGAATGAAGGGGGAGTGGAAGCAACGGCTCACAAGATCACCCCGTTTTGAAACTAGACTAGTTAGGTGGGTAAGAATAAAGTTGATTTCAGGCCTACATATTTTTAAAACAACAAATATCGATGACTGAGCAAGACATATTTTAATAGAGTAATACTGGTCTGAGTAATGGTTGGAGTTTGAGCCATTTAGTATAAACTTTTGCTAATTTTGCCGGTAAAGACATTTTCAGCTTCTTTTTTCCTGGCTTGCAAGATGAAACTAGACATGGCCTTTTCTTCTTGGAGATATTTTAAATCATACTTTAGCTCTGAGCTGTAACTACTGAGATGCTTGAAGAACTTTATCTGAATACTATGAAAGCTCAAATTTTGTGCCTGATTCCTTTAATTCGCAGTAAAAATGTCACAAATATTAGGGAAAATTTAGTCCTTTTGTAACACTTCAGAAGCTATTTATTTACTGAATATTTATCACTCTGCTATGTGTAATTAGATGCAGCTTGTGAGCTCACATCTGCTTGACTTTTATCCTATCAAAGTTTTTGTTTTACAAAGAAATTGAAAATTTTTTCCCAAGAAAGGTGCACATCAGGTAAACACAACCCTCAAGTTTATGTTTTTCCTTAGTGGCCATTTGGCCACTGACTGCTCAAGTTTGGTTGCCAGTGAAAAATTGTAGTCGCTAAATTAAGCTCACGCTTTCAATCCTTCTTCTCAATCTTAGTTGCAAGGCTGGTGACTTCGGTTCCAATTTAGTCGCCAGCTCAAAAATTTTAGTCGCCATGGCGACTAAAATGGTCTTAACTTGGAGGGTTGAAAAATGATCTGACTTCATCTTGTTGAAGACCTGAACCTTGCCAATAACATCATGCTGATGCTAAGATACATGCCTCTGACAACATTATTTGTATAGATTTAATTGCAAGAAACATAGGCTTCCCTGTGCATGTGAAGTAAAAAGGATCAATTAAGTCCCATTAACTGGCATAAAATGATTGTTAACACAAAATAGAAAAATTATACTAGGCAGTGGAAAATTCCCAAAGTGTACAGCTGCATAAGATTTTGTAGACAAAGAAAATGAATTGAAATATTTAAAGTTTTCAAACACACTTCTCTTTTTATTTTGTAGATTTAAATTTAGATGCAAGCAAATACAAAGATTGGTTATGCTTTTTAGTTTTAATGATTGCAGTGTCCTTCTGATGGCCAAATGGACCAATCAGACAAATACAAAAACCAAACATGACTTAGTAAGAACACAAGAGCCAATAATGTCACTACTGTGATTTCCTTCCTATTTTTGCTCCCGTTATCTGGCCTATTAAAGATCTTTTACAGTGTAGGTTCCTTTGTTTTACTTTTCATTTTGGATAGTTTTTATTTCCTTATTTGAGTTCCTGTCTTTGTTTAGGAGACTAGTTGGAGGTGCTCTTTATCACTATGTTCATGAACATTGACATGTAGCTTCATGTGCTTTTTTCGTTTTCTCTACATGAACATGTAATTTTTTATGGCTTGAAAAAAAAAAAATTTACATCAATCTACATGTATGTGAGTATATTATATTTCTGCTTGTTAATCAAAACCTACATGTACATGTTAGTCAAGTTTAAATATTTATCCATTCTGTTTAATATCAAATGCATAAATCAATCCAGGTTTATCCCTAGATCAACTGAGAAACTGTAGTGGTCTTGTAGATTTGACTTTGTCATTTTTTATTTTTATCATTAAAAGGTTCATATGCATATAAATTATATGTAATTGGTAGTGTTTATGTAGTGTTCAGCTGGCTGAAGCAAACAACATTTGAAACATTTGCCATCTGGTGGCCATCATTATAGCTACATTTGCATATAGAAGGCATACTTACCTTTACATTACATGTTTTTGGTGGGATTACTTGAGCAACATCCAAGAATTATCAGGTTATAGAGCAGATAGAAATGAATACTTTGTCCATTTTATAACAGTGTGGTATTTTTTTGTAACTGCTGAATTATTATAAATACAGGTAGTTTTGAGAAAAATGCAGCATTTAGTAAGCAGCTGCTGTTTATCATGTCCTTTTATTGGGGGCAGCAAAATGGCACCCATAAAAGTAGAAGTTAGTTAGATACTACTGTCAATAATTTGTTAGCTTTCACTTCTGACAGTGCTTTTTAGATCTTTTTTCTAAATCATTATCAAATCTTGAAATTAAAAATAAAAATGTCATAAAGTAGCATTTTGAGAAAGTCCAGAAACACAGAAAAATGCAAACAAAGACATACATCTTATTTCAAAATGCCTTATAAAGCTGCAAACAATGGTGTAATATTTCAGTTGGGTTGACTCTAGCAAAAGCATAATTTTATACAGTCAAAAATGAAGCAAATTCCTCTGAAATTTTTATTTTAGAGTTGATTGCCATGTGCTCAAAGAGAGGATATTTCTGTTGTGAGAGAACTGAGCTTTCGTTATACACCTGTGATATAAACAGAGCTGCAGCAGATTTTTCCATAAATAGGAAACATTTTTATCAAGACCTTTGGGGGGTAGTGGGGGGCTTACTAGAGATGGGGAGGCTTACTTCTAATTCTTACATGTACTCAGTTTTTGTTCCAATCCAGTGTTTTTGTTTGTATTAATTACGTTTAAAACCTTTCTATTCATTCCATTCAAGACGGTAAAGATTTGTGACATTAATGTTGCTGGGTGGATGACGTAAAGATTGGTAGCAAACGTTCTCTTTTAATCAGTTGATAGTAAATACTAAAAGAGATGCATGGCTTGCACCATCAGAAAGACCCTCTTAAAAGGGTTTACAATTTACTTTGTTGTTAGTTTGAAAATTCTCAAACCAGTCTGATTCATGTTTTTTTATTGCTTCAGATTAATAATGCTGAACATGACAAAGGAAACTAAAAATCACACTGGTTTGAAAAGGGTTCAAACCATTTTAAAGAACTAATTATTAAATTAAAGTATATTTAATGTGTATTTATTTATTTTATTAGCATACATGTAACTTATGTGTTCTCATTTAAGACATACATGTACATGTACATATACATCATACAATACTTTATTAATTTTCATTAAAGGAATGGTTCAAGCCAATGATGTTGCTCGCCCAATGTCTCGTCATTCAGAGAGAACGCCCCTAGTCCTTGGTGGAACGCAACTTCATGGTGAGAAAATTTGCTTTTGCCATAGAAGTAATTGTATTATACAGTTAACTTTGACTCGATTGTAAAGAAGCTGACACCTCTCTAGGTTAGACATGCAGAGTACTTCATACAAAGTGGATGAGATCATGGCAGTTATGTTGTTTACTTTTGTGTAAATTTGCTACACTTGTCCAAGTAAGTTTGAAGTGGTAAATGCTGTACAGTCTGCACCCAGTCATACAAAATTCACTTGTACATGTGTGTATGTTTTATTCCAGGTATAGATGGACCTGTAACTACTTATGTCGCCCCACCAGAGCCTTCTGTGGGTGGGTTATTGGTTAATGTTGGATCAGAAGAAGAAGAACCACAACCACGGACAAAAGTAAGTGATACATGCCAGTGGTAGGTCAGGAACATGTACTAAGCTTTCTGGTGATTTATCACTTGATGCAACTTGAAGTGGGTGTAAAACACCAAAAATGACAGAATTTGGATGTTTTTCCAGTATTCTTAATGGAATAAAGATAGCAAGCAGCCACAATTTTAAAACTTAAAATTGCACCATTTAAATGGAAGCATTCTGCTGAATTTCAAACCTTTGGCTTTCATAAATTTTGCATGTTTGAAATCAGTTGTAGAAGCGACATGGCGATATCAGATTTAACTGAATGTTGCGGATGTATGTTGCATTCCACATACTGAGTGCGAGGCTGCTTCGACAAGAAAGAGGAGTAAATCTTTTAATAAAATTGTAATTTTCATTGTCAAATCCAACTTGGATTGAATTTTTTTGTCAAATGAGTTTTTTGGTTTATGGGAGTTGTCCTAAATTTAAGCACCATGCTATCTGGGGTCAACTATTTCAAGAGTTAAGGTTGTTTCAATTTGAATGGGTCATGTTTGAGCAAAAACACATTTGACTGGACAACGTGACTGGCGCCTGCCTGTTAGTTCAACCCATTGATGCCTGCCTCAAATAGTACATAATTATGTGTGTTTGTACATGTTAATGCAGGTGCAATCACCCCTTTTAATCACTGTCACTTGCTCATTTTGATTTCATTCTTGTTTACCAGCAAACAACAGATACAGAGCGCAAGTTAGCGGCAATGGGCATTTCATCTAGTGCAGATTATGCAGGAATAAAGGATGATTTTGATGAACCAGAGTTATCGTCACAGGTCATAGCACCTGCCAGAGCAAGAACACCATCTCCCAACTTAGGGTCTGGTCCTCCACCCTCATATGATTCTGCTACAAAGTCAAAGAAGGTGCAAATTTTACTATGTTATGAGCTACTGTTGAAATTTAAAGGCACTTCACTTTTGTAGTTTTTACCTGCATTGGAAAATGTATAGAAAGTCACGGTACTAATGTTGAATTTCTGACTTACTCAATAGCAGCCACCTAGCAACAGAGAATCACCACCAAACACTGCAACTCCTGGCACAGCTATTGAAATTGATGATCTTGAAAAATTTGTATTTAGGTAAGTAAAACTGTGAGCTGTGTTGCTTTCATTATTTTAGACCCTGTTCCATTTGCAATGAAACACATTGTGTCAAGCTCCCCTTTTTCCAACAAACTCTTTTTTGCATAATAGACCTGCTCCACAAGGGACTGCAATTAAATGTAGAATAACCAGAGACAAGAAAGGAATGGATAGAGGGATGTATCCTACGTATTTCCTACACATGGAGAAAGATGATGGAAAAAAGGTACTTAACGATAAAATAGCTACTGTAATGTGTACAATATGCGAGCCAGCGATCCATGTAAGTCACTGTGGTCCAGTGACATTCATACAAGGGTGGGTCAAAAATCTCTGGATTATGACTGCTTAATTACAATTGTCTAGTGCCCCTGAGCAAAGTAAAAATTGTGTCAATTTTATTTTAGATATTTCTTCTGGCTGGTCGTAAGAGAAAAAAGAGCACCACATCCAATTATCTAATAAGCACAGATGCAACTGATCTGTCAAGAGGTGGTGAGAGTTTTATTGGAAAATTAAGGTACATTTTATTGTTAACAATAAACTCACAATAATTTTGATGCATGTTGTATAACTACTGTAAATCAAAGTTAAATATTTTTATTACAGTTGCTCTCTGACATGCCAGTAACAAAATTATTAGTTCTGTGTACAGTACACCCAATTTTGAATTCTATCATCTACATACATACAGTATTACATTCGCTGTCATTGATATTGTCTTAACCTAATTACAATAAAAAAATATTACAAAGATATAATCACTAGAACTACTATCATTGTCACTGTTAAAATTGTAAGAATACTTTTGTTGGTACATGTGCTGTACTTCTAACAGCTCTGAATTTGTTTCATTTTTTTATAGATCCAATTTAGTAGGAACAAGGTTTACAGTGTTTAACAATGGTGTTAATCCCAAAAAAGGAGGTGTTATGTCTGATGGTTCAAATATTAGGGAAGAAGTAGCAGCTATTATTTATGTAAGCAACAGATGGTGCTGTACGTATTAAGACAGTTTTGGCTGAACAATCGAGCAATAAAGGCAAAAATAAAGATGCCAAAAAGAACTCGTAGCATGGTAACATTTTAAATACGGTTAAGAAGAACTTATTGAAACTTTAGCTCTCAAGCTGATCCTGTGAGAATAACATTAAAATTTGAAGTTCTCCATATTTTAGTTAAAACGGACGTTTCATGTCAGTTCAAAACAAAATTAACTTCTCATTTTAAGCATTTTTACTAGGTTGGACATCACCTTTCTCGAGAGTGATTTAGAATTTAGCCATGGGGTCACTTATAGAAATCAATTACAGTGAGATGTTTCACATAGTATACAAAATGCTAACGTTCTTTGAGTAGATTTTTGATATTAATTAATTTTTTGCACTTATTGCTCAAACTTTCAGCAGAATCCGTCTTAACTTGTAACTGTCTTCTTTTAAAAGTTAAATTTAAACTGTTTCCTGTTTAATTACAGTATCACAGTAGACAGACTGCTGGTAGCAACTCTGTGTGTGTACTTACAATACTTTTTTTCACAGGACACAAATGTACTTGGGTTCAAAGGTCCTCGGAGAATGACTGTTATTCTTCCAGGAATGGGGCTTGATCAACAGAGAATACCCATGCGACCCATCATGGTTTGTTCATTTGCTTACTTTGATACAATATTGCCTTTATCTTCTTATTGCTGAAGCATTATTTTTTGTCAAGAAGGCATTGGCTTTATGTACTGTATGACCCTTGCTTTTTTATTATATTTTATTTACCCAATTTTGCTATAGGATAGCGATGGTTTATTGGAAAGATGGAAGAACAAAAGGATGGAAAATCTTTTGGAACTTCATAACAAAACTCCTGTTTGGAATGATGGTACATATGACTTAATTCTTTGTACATGTATCTTGTAGGAGAAAGTTATGTTATGCTACACAAGTTTAGTTTTTAATTGTTAATTAATGGTGGAATTATCAGATTCTGACAAGTATTAATAATAATTACAGCGCTTTCAATAAGACCTGGCACCGTCCGGAGCTCCAGCAGGTGTTTTGGGGCGACTTGTGAGAAGACCAAACTCTACTCTGATCAGAAGAGTGTTCAAAATACAGTGTCTCTACTGATTATCCAACACTGCTTTGTAGAGTACAAATAATGCGCGGAACGAGTACAAATATCACACAATGTTTGTACTTGTCTCATTCCTCTGACCGTGCGAAAAGTTAAAAACCTTGGCAAGTCAGAATTTTGGGGAAACGAAAACGTAAAATAAATCTCTTATTAGACATTTTAGTGTATAGTATCGCTGTAAATTTTTACTCATCATTTGTATTTTGACTTGCCCTTCGGGCTCGCCAAAATACTGCATGACTCGTAAAAATATACAGCGATGCTACACACTATATACCTGGGACTACTGTTACCCAAAACAAACTCATATAAAATAAATTGTAATTATTAGTTATGATTAAGAACAAATGGTGTATAAACGACTGAATGAAGTGATACTTTTCGTTTAACTTGGTCAGATACACAGTCATATGTTCTCAACTTTCATGGAAGAGTGACACAAGCTTCAGTTAAAAACTTTCAGATTGTAATGGATGCTGATGGTAAGTGACATAATCCCCCAAGCAATATCCAATAACACACCATTAAAAAAAACACACACAAAAAAAAAAGAAAAAAAAAAAACAGCGCTGAGCTATTAAGAGAATACTAGCTAGAGTGAAGCTTCTTCTAGAGGTATGCCACGGTATGTGGTTCTAAACTTGAGTCCACTTTTCTTGTCTACTTCTTCATTCTACATGTAGACAAATGTTACTCATGATTGAAATACACCACTCATCTATAGTGATTTTTGCTTGATTGTTGAAAGTAATCAGTGTCTCCTTTGGTTTTGCTTTAGTTTTGCATTTTGGATTGCCTTAAAAATCTTGCACCCCTTCCTTGTCCAATCAGAAGTAAAAACAACACCAATTGCAACACCTGCACACACATTTGAAATCCCAAGCTCTGCACTATAATAAACTACGTTATGTGTGAGCAGGCAAGATGAAGCAAATCCTGTTTTCTGAATGGGTACTCAAGCAGGCAAGATGGGCCTCTCTTGCCTGCTTGGGATTTCCCACATCCGTCCTGCCAGAAAAACGTCTCTTTTTGGCCATATAATATATCCTTTATTGACCAAGCTTGTTTGGTCAAGATGGCTGGATATTGGCCTTGTTCTTTTTTTGCATTTTTATTGATCTTGACTTTGTCTCAGTGCATGAAAACGCAAAAAAGAACAAGGCCAATATCCAGCCACCTTGACCTCATGCTTGGTCGATAAATGTACATGTATTAATTTACTATGAGTTTTGATTGGTTCACTGGATTGTCTGTGTCTTTTGTGACTGACTGAGTAATTACTTTCATTGGTCCTTGTTTTAAGATACTCAATTGAAAACTGCACCAATTTGAATCAAATTAACTGGAACTTGACCCAATTGGCTGTCTCCTGTGTATAGTTATTCAAGTTCTTGTCCTATGTTTGTACAATCGGCTTGCCTTACACAATTTTCTGGTAATTTGTCCTTTTTTAGTTGATTATATCATCATGCAGTTTGGTCGTGTGGCAGAAGATGTGTTTACAATGGATTACAACTACCCTATGTGTGCCCTACAAGCATTCGCTGTGGCTCTCAGCAGTTTTGATGGCAAGCTGGCTTGCGAATAGTGATGAATTAATGCAATGCAATGCAGGGGGTGGCAATAGGAAATAATAAGCTCAATATAATGTTAAATTTTGTAACAGTACATGGAAAGGAGCATAGGCTACCTTTTATTAAATTAAGATATTTACTAGTTGGTAGTATTGAAAATTTAATGTGTACAAACAAGTTTTTAGTTTTGTTCACCCCCATTTATAATAAGTTACTTCAGCTTTGACATTGTTTCAAAATTGTTGCTCTAGGAGATATGGTGGCTGCCAGTTTAGTTACACATCGTGCATGACAGAGCATGGAATGGAACCTTGCCAAAGACATTACATGTTGCTGCTTGTAACTGATTTCAAAATTTTACCATAAAATGCTGGTTATAAGTACTCTCCGCAGTAGGTTGGGTCATCTTTCTGCTAACAAAAATAAAAAAAACATAAGACCCCTCAAACATAAGCCCTCTCCCATCCAACTTTTGATCAGAAATTGTGGAATTCTTACAGTACATTATTCATCAGAGTCTTAAAGTTATTTCCCGTCAGCTCATCTTCAAACATGTTTTTATGCCACTTATTAAAGGCCCATCCAGGTAGCTATAAGCTTCCTGAGTTATAAGCAGCCCACTGAAAGTCTGCTACGCAATATACTGTATATACCTAGGGCTTATAACCAGCATTTTACAGTGTACTCTATTGGTTGTTTGTCAGCGACAGTCCATGTTTCTTTGAAATTGGCCACACAGATGGCAGGTTGCTTAAGTTTTAGATGCTGTCACAGGTATTAAAGCCATGTTGCTTGTGGGATTTTACCCTAAACAGACACCTTTTATTCTGTGAGCAGGAGCTCCTTACATTGTAAATGTAAACAAATTGTTGTAAGCTGTTGAAATTTATTTATTTAGTATTTTATTGTACACTTAAAATAAATTTTACTAAGTCTGTTAATTTTCAATATGAATATTGACACATACACAATTTTAATTTACCAGTAAAAAGTTTGTAATATTAATTATAATTATCAGTGACTGCTTGGTAGCCCTAATGAATTTTGTTATAGTCGAAACAAGTGCCTCTCCCAAAAACAGGAAATGAAGTTTGTAAATGTGATTCATTCCTTGTCTCTGTGTTTAAAGCCCCCGGGGGGGTTACTTGGGCCAATCTTTGCTGGGTATGTGCCGCTAGCCTCTCAGAACCCCTGCCCCATTATAGTCATATTCTATGGCCAATTATAGACCCCATCTTAGTCACTTTTGGGTAAATGTAATTTTCATGACCCCAACTTAGTCACTTAATGGGAGCCGTTTGTCAAATATTAAACAACAGCAATGAATACGGTAACTTTTTCTTTTCGGCGAATCTTTCCGTTTATAAATCACAACTTGCCAGAATTTTCTTACTCTCAAAATCCCAGAAAAGTGTGACCCCATTCTAGTCACCCTATAAAAAAATGCTTGAAAAAGCGACCCCATTATAGTCAGTCCTGTCGTGAAAATGCGACCCCATCCAGCGGCACATCCCCATTAGCCCATTTATAGGAAGTGCCCCCCCCGGGTTAAAGCCTTCCATAAGCAGAGTTCAGTGTTGAAAAATGAGGCTTGATCCAAACCATGAAGGCTGATAATTTGGGTAAACAGTGTATGGCTTTAAATTTGAATAAGACATTTTGAAAATTTGTTGACAAGTTTCATTTTAAATTATTTGCTTATGAGTTGTGAGTGGTGTCAAGATAGTTCTTAAATTGTTTCTCGGTGCCACTTGCACGTATCAACACCCTTAGAATACCGAAATTTGTGGGTCACCCACTACCTCTCAGAATGAGTTACTTCATTGGTTCTAAAAACAATAGATAGCAGGTTATAACAAAGCCCCTAGCCCTGAATAACAATAGAGGTAGTGTTCAAAGCGGGCAAATGAAAATTATAGAGGTTCCACCTATTGGCTCCATCACTGTCCATTTGTTTATAATTTGTGCATTTTGAGGTGTCATGTCATCATTGGTTTTCAGCAGAAATGTACATATTCAACGTAAGTTTTGCGGTTTCCTGATTCGCACTGTAAACCAAATTTTTAAAGTGTTAATATTGTATAATGAACCTTCACTGGTAGTTATATTTTGTTTGATTTATCGATATTGAACCTTGATAAGCAACTAAGTTACTTCACTAATGAAAGGTTTAAAAAGTAGTGTTTGTATGTGGCTGGGACAACGACCAACTGTCCACTAAGGGAAAGTGCCCGCCTACTAATATTAATCCTTGTTAACAAATTTATTGATCACTACAACAATAAAATGTTTACTCTAAGACGAGCATGTCAAAATTATTAATATATTAACAACTTAAAAATTATGTTGACTTCATAGTGTTGACGTTTCAATTTGAAAGTTATGTAAGTTATTATATTGTGTTCTTGTGCATTATGCCACAACATAAATGATAAAAGTCTAACAATTCTGTGTCCTCCCCTTCAATTTGTACATATAATTTGCCGTTACGTAGGACCTCTTTATATTAAGAGCCGGTTGTAAATGATTAAGGTTAAAAGTATGCTGCCTGACGTAGTTTCAATTGCTGCACTTACAATGATTTTCCAATTTCACTTCCTTGTGTATGATACCCTTTAATCCACAGGGTTTTTTGTGTGACGCTGTACAAAATAATTATATAAAAATCATGATACATCTGCCTAGAAGGGGAAAGATATCCACTGTTCTCTCAAACAAAAATGCACACATTTTGCTAAACAAAGATGTAATATTATGTGGAATGGTAAATTGTTGATAGCAATACCTCTTAATTATTATTTAAATGGACAAACCAACCAATGAACAAAAAACCTTGTGGATTGCAGGATTGTACACTGTATAGAGAAAAGGGATAGCTCAAAGCTGACTTTAATTATTAAGATAATCCAAGTGTTGTTTAAACTAGTTCACTCCTGTTGATCATGCAGTTACTTATTGTAATACATGTATGCCCTGTATTTCCCAATATTGAGAAACTGTATTTGACATGTTAAATGTTGCAGTTATTGCTTTAAGAGAACAATTAAGACTAATTATGCAGATTTCTCTTAAATAAATCTTATCAAGCAAACAACGCGAGCTACTTAATCAGAGTATGAAAAAAGCCAAAGGTGCACATACCAGCCAGTTTTTTCAGGAGCTTGTAGATTTTCCAGAACATTTAAAGATAGTTTGCAACCCTAAAATTTTTGTTGTCATTGGATTTATTTTTCTGCCCTTTTCACTGGCCGATAGCCTGCCTCAGATCTGCAAATTATTCCCCACAAAATGATGGTCTGTTCATGCACATTACCATGTGACAGCGATTTTGCTTGAACTAATATTCTTCTCATGCATAGTGATGTGGAAAATGACAGCTCTTTGTTGCCCAAGTGATTTGATCCCGGGGGTAAAACTGAAAATGGACACTCTTTAGCATCGCTAATTCGTTTTTGCCTTGTGTCGTGTCAGGATGACATAACATAAGAAGATCCAGGGGCTTTTTCTGCATTCTTTGATTGTTAGGTTCGTGAGACTGCCCTTCAGTTTGTAATTATACCAATGCTTTGGAAGACTGCCACGTCGATGTGAGTTAGAACAGATGATGTCTCTTTAACAAATCAACGAGGTCGCAATTTGCAGGGAGACAAGATAAAATTAAAATTCTTGGGAGTTTGGCCATGACGGGTTCATCAGGCTAATAAAGGTTAGGAAGTATGGTTTATTAAGTAAAATACAGAGTGATGTATATTGCTCAAGGCAGGGGTAAATTTGAATTTGAGTGAAATTTTTTGAGGTTTAAAAGAAGGAATAGAACAAGAAAAATTATTTTTGGAACACCATCAGGCAGCTGACTAGCCTGTGAACAGGCTCTCCGGTTGAGGATGGGGCGAAAAGAAAGCGGAGAGAGAAAGGTGGGCGTTGGGAAAGGGGAAAAGCCCTTCTGAGCTCGCTTTGCTTGCCGATTTCTTTGGGAGCCTGCTCGCAGGCTAACTGCTGACCCCCACACAAGAGCACCCCAGGTTGTCAGGGGACTGTTTGGGTGTCCATCTACTAATTTTTTACTTCGAATTCTAATTTTAAAATCACATTAAATCTTTAATATTCTTATTTCCCCAAATCTACTTATCCTTTGAGAAAAACTCCTCTTCCATAATTAAACATCCCCAAAAATGAAAAGCTTTTTTAGAAAGTCTTTCAATAAATGTCCTTTGAGCAGACACAAGGGTCTTGCAGTATGGGTACTGAAAATTAATTTTAAAAAACTCGACAAGAAACTGTGTAGAACAAGAACAAAATTCCCCTGATTGTTAGAAACCACTAATACAACATATAAATGAAAGAAAATAATTATTTGATGAGTTCTCTTAGATTTGAAAAGCAGCAATATCAAAAACAACATTAACATGCCAGCAATTGATCCTGAAGATTGACCTGAATTGAGAGTTTCATATATCGTGTTGTGAATGTCACCCTACAATACAATAGTAACTTTTAATGAGCGGCAAAAGCGTTTTAATTTTTATTTTTTAGTGGATGAATGAAGTTCTCAATTAAAGAGGAATAAAGTATGAGGGATGAAAAGTCTAAAGTTTGCTTTAAATTAGCCATTACGTTTTTCAATTTTCAATATCTGACACTGCAGCCAGCAAAGTTGCCAGCAAGCAATAAAAGTACACGAAAAGTGATCAATTTTGAAATAAAGCTCGAAAATAAAGTGACGTGAGACACGGGGCCCAATGGGCTTTTTGATTTGTAAAGTTCGTGATCTCAATCTGTAGTGGTTTTTGGCATTTTTTTGGACCCATAGGTCAGATGACAGTCAGGCCTGTAAAAAATGGATGGAGAAATAATTATTTCCTGGTAACTGAAGGGCACCCATGTACCCTGTGACAGCATCGAGTTGAAAACCCATACCCTATTTTTAATCAAGGTTGCAAAAAACCCATACCCTATTAGGCAGTACATCCTCATGTATCTATATATATGGGTGTAGCCCCCAGGGATTTGATGTCTAGAGCTGGACCAAAGAAACCGGCAAGAATACATAGAAGGCAACAGCAATGTTCCTGTGATGTTGGGAGTTAGGAAAGGGAAGACCAGGGTAATAGGCTGTCTGTAATATTTAATTCTAAATTGCAACCAAGTGATCCTGGGACAAAGAAAAATTTAGTATCTTATGGGAATCGAACCCATGACCTTTATGACTGTTGTCCTTGTAATAAAGTTAATATTTCTTTCTTTCTTTATTAAATTAATACTTATGTATTGACTGATTTATTTATTGAACATAAGACTAAATATAATTACAGTGATACTGTACTCCACTACATGAATATTTTTTTACAAAATTTTTTTCATCTTTTCTTTTCTTTTTTCTCTGAGACATACTCCAAATGAGTTAACACATTTAATCCTGAACAAAAAAAATGAAGAAAAATATACACAACAGTCTCACTCTCTCTAAAGAAACATAATTACATATACTATACTGCTGGTGACTATGCTACAGTGTATATACAGTCACATTAATATTTGTATCTTGAAATACATGGCTTATGATGTTTCTGACTTCAGACCACTGCAGTCCATCTAAGCCGCAACCAATTCTTGGCATTGATATGCTTGTCACACCATGACTAATGCAGTGATCTCGCATAGCCACCAGGGATGAGCGCAAAGTGTTGTATGTTGGTTTATGAAAGTATTTTTCCTTGGTGACCTTAAATGACAAAATGAATGAACACCATGAGTTCTGAGATAGCCTACTAGCTAACAGGAAGTTTGTAAGGGGTGAGTGAGGGAGTAAAAGATTGCCAATTTTCAGGGGCTAGTTTTTACTACAGGAATGAGTAGAAAAACAGCAAATGAGCAAGCAGAGGATAGTAGAGTCCCCTCTGTTAACTACAATTGGGCAGAACTGCTAATGCTGTGCTTTAATGGGAGTGCTATTTCTTTGAATCACATGCTTTACAGTATGTAACGTCAATGCAAGCTTGCAAAAACCTGTTAAAGAAATGTTGGTCTCAATTTATTTTTCATCATTTCATTTAATCGAGCTTACCAAGTAATACACATGTCTATTCCCTCTTTTCAGAATTGCTACACCTCCTGGTTTCTGCCCTGAATGATAAAATTGAAATTTAGTTTTATAAAATTACAACTATCTGTTTTTGCAAATTCATGACTGCATGATGAGTTACGATTAGGTAGTCACTTTGAATTGCCTCAAGACAAAAGAGATCAGGGTGCCAACAATGCACTGACAAAGCTGATAATGATTTACCTTTCTTTACATTTGTTGTGAAGAAGGTTCATGTTATGTTTGCAATCCACTGAGAAAACATAATTATAATTTTTTACAAAAATCTATGGAGGAAGGAGGTGGGTATAAAACAGATATGAATCCCATTCCAATCCAAGAAATTATGTGGTTTGTATGTGCATGCTGGTGAAATAGGCGTAGTATGATTAAGGACTCAGGAGAATGCTGCTGCTTCTTTTGAAAGGGTTATTATATAGTCTGAACTGCTTTTAGTCCTAAATTCTCTTTGTTTAAATGCTAGTCAACATCTTGTATAGCTGAAGTGATTAACTCCTGGATTGCCAGAGAAAAGCCACATGAGGTAAATTGTCTTCCTAAGAATACAGCATATCGAAATTATCCAGCCAGCTCTCCAGGGTCAAAGCCAAGTTTCTTAAAGACAAGGATATATTAATGACAGTACCACAAGCAACCCAGTCATAATTCACATATAAAAATGACTTCCCTTGACTGGCACTTCAAAGGGTTAAGCAACCAGTTATGGACATCAAAATTCATACATGTAATCCATGTCGTTACCTTGAGATTTGATGTCGTCAACTCCTCCAAATTTGTTCTTAAAGAGCACAGCTATTCCTTTACCCATCCTGGCATCAGCACTAATGCAGTGAGCAAGAGCTTCACTGCCAGGACATGAAAACAAGTCACCCTGCACTTCACACAGTTTACGTGATGGCTTGGAATCACCTGACTGCTGAGCATGCTACAAGGAGAAGATATCATGCATCATGTTAAAAACAAAATAATTATTTACTTTGAAGTCTTTAGGTGATATGAAAATTAGTTGTTCCAGTATTAGCACCTTCTCATCCCACTAGCCTGCATATTTATTAGGAGATGACTGCATGCAGGCTACATGCTGCCGTATGAGGAAGTCTCACACATCTAATTTTTACTACCCAGAGAATAGCTACAAATAATTGTTTAATAATAAATAATTAATTTTAGTTTAATAGTAATTTAGTTTGATAGGGCTTAACTTGTCAAAACATACAGAGGATCTAGGAAAAACTGCTGCACTAGCAGCAAAAACAAACAAAATAACAATAATATAATAATGATAATGATAAATGGTAATGAATAATAATGATAATGATAGCAACAGCCTCTGTGATCAGACAATTCAGTACCTGGTGTTTGTGCCTTTTCTTCTCCTTGGATTTTCCTTCAGTGGCATGACTGTTATCACTGGATGCCAGCTTGTGCTTTCTGTTAAAACAAGGTGCAACTGATTGGGATTGAAACTCGCAAAAGAAGGAAGGTATGGGGGAAGGAACAACATAGATCAACATAACATAAACTTTATATCGAATTTTGCCATAGCTAAACAGGCTTGTAATACCTTTGAGGGTTAAACAGGAAATAAACTTAAAAAGAAAACAAGCTAAAAAGAAATCCTTTAGTGATGGTGAAAAAAATGGATGAAAGAATGAATGAATGACAGAAAAAAAATGAATGAATGAATGAATGAATGAATGAATGAATGAATGAATGAATGAATGAATGAATGAATGAATGAATGAATGAATGAATGAATGAATGAATGAATGAATGAATGAATGAATGAATGAATGAATGAAATGAAATGAAATGAAAGCTTGGAAAAAATTAAAGGAATGAAGGAAGGTAAACACCAGTTTTTTTGTAATATCATTTTATTTGCTCCTGGCAATAACA
>OY855905.1:34148136-34150636 GCA_963693305.1 Meandrina meandrites
CCACCACAAGGAAGGCAAGGGCCAGTGTCTCATCAGATTGCTCATAATTTACTGCCACATCAGACAGGCCAGCCTTCTTTGTATGGTAATGCTGGCATTCAACATGCTACAGATAGTTTACCAAACACTGAAACATACAGAGAAAGCAGACCGGCATCTGTGTCAAACTTGCTGAGAGATAAACCATCAGAGCAGCCAACTTCAGAGGTGTGGCCACAACATGCAAATCAGCATTCTGGATATTCAACAGCAGATGCTGTACCAAGTTATCCAGTCCAACATTCTTCATTTCTTGCAGTGAATCAGGCAGCAGTCGTCCACCCTGCAGGATCTATCTCTAATCCAGAGGAACAGTTTAAAACTCCATCTGAACAGGATTCTGCCTGGAAGTACCAATCTCAACAAAGTGTCCCATTTGGTCAACAGGAGCAGTCTTCCTATGTCAACAAAGAAGAGGAAAATGCACAATGGGAAGAGAAGATTGAGCCTGTACAATTACCAGATCCTCTACAATCTTCACCAAGCAGCTTCAGTATGATTAACACTCAGTGTAAAGATGAGAAGGTTAAGCTAGTAGACTTGTCAGATCCTCTACATTCTTCACCAAGCAGTTCCAATGCAGTGATGGACACACAATGGAAAGATGATAAGCCACTTGGCTTGGCAGATCTGCCGCAATCCGAAACCAATCAAGGAATGTCTGGAGACTCAGGCCACAATAATTTTTCAGTTAATAGTCAAGAAAAAGAAGCTGAAAATGGAGCCTTAGATAGCAGTGATCATCCAGGTGGTCATGGCAGGTCATCGACAGACGGAGGCTCAACTGCAAACACAAGCTCTGGTGATCAAAGAATTTCTCAGCCTCGCGCAGAAAAAGTCCCAGTAGAAAGAGTAATGTCAAATGATATTGATGTTGAAGATGCCCAACATTTGCACCACAAATGCCCAGTAGAGATGAGCTATAAATGTATTTCAAGATACTTCAATAGTGGAGGGAAAAACCTGGGAAAAGGAGGCTTTGGAACTGTATATGAAGGTACATTGGTCAAATAAATATGCATGTATTTGAGTTGGTACACTGTAACTATAGAAAATGTGAGAGATAAGAAGCCTGAAGCACTAAATGGTGCATGCCCATTGAAAAATAACAAGTATAAAATATATACAGTTATGAAATAAGACATGTAGACAGCATGAAGATGGTGTCTGGTGATTAAATGTTTGGCAGCCATTTGCAGGTTTGTCATGGATATGATATCTCTATGCTGTGCCAGAATTTGCTTATCTCCACCAACTTACATTTACAAGGCACCAGTTGGACCCAGGTCATCATTTTGTTTTAAAATGTTTATCCAATTAAGGCATTGCTTTTAACTTACCCCAATGCATTATTTTTTCTCTATCCAAAACTTCGCATACATGTATACCAACAACAGCTTTTTATTTAATATGTTCACACTAACTGTGGGATGATTGTTTCTTCTTGTTTGTAAGGAACCTGTAGATTTCGTGGTCAGAGTGTTGTTGTCAAAGAGGAGTATAGCTCTCATCTTGGACAAGCTTACAGTGCAGCGCAATTGAAGAGGGTAAACTAGAAAGTAATTCATTCATGTAACGTGAATGCTTTAAAATATGATTCAGGATGCCATCTGTATCCTGCAGTGATGATAACTAGTTCAGTATTAATTTTTAGGCCTAATAATTATAATAATAATAATAATAATAATAATAATAATAATAATAATAATTTATTATTATTAAATACGTAACAGGAGCGATTTTGAAAACGATTTGATTAAAAAGTTAAACGCTAAAATGTTATGAAATATCATTGTAAAAACTTTTAAAAACTTTTAAAAAAGCAGACGACGTTTCGGCGCTACTCTACGCCATTATCAAGTCAAAAGTTATAAAATTACAACAAGAATATATAAAAAACGTGAAACAATAGAAATATTTGTGTGTCCTATGGGTATAAAATAAGAAACAATAGAAATATATATATATATATGTATAAAAAAAAAAAAAAAAGAAAGAATGAAAGAAATTCTATAAAAAGTGTCAAGTGAATAGTTTGGCGCGAATGGAGTCACTCTGGGTGTTGAGAGATGGTTTGATATCTTTAATGAAGAGCATCTCGTATATTAGGCAGTCCAACTTGCTTCTGCATTTCTTTAAGACTTTGAAAAGGTGGCCGATCTTTGTTCTTTTGTTTTCATGGTGCGTGTCAAGGTGTCGTCCGATGGCAGAATAACGATGTTCACTAATGCGTTGATGTAAGTGTCGAGTAGTAAACCCGACATAATTTGCATCGCACAAATCACATTGGAATGAATATACAACGCATTGCGTGTTGACAATCGGGGGTTTGTTTTCCTTTACACTCAAAATTTGCGATAGTTTTCTGCTGGTAAAGACGGGTTTCACGTTGACATTAATCATCGATCCCAGGGAGTGGATTTCTCTGCGGACGCGATTTGCCGATCGTTGATCTTTAAAG
>OY855905.1:34153136-34203136 GCA_963693305.1 Meandrina meandrites
GAGTAGATTTTCCTCAATGGAACTGCAGAAAATGAAGCTGGAGTTCGGTCGTCGGAGTTTTTCGTTTTTAGCAACCTCCGTTTTTAACAGTTAACTGTCGGACATGAGAAATCTGAACTCTAGGCTTCTATTTAAGCAAAAGGTCAACAAACATTTTTATTTGTAATTTTTATTCGCAAGCTTTTATATGTTTTTCCCATTGTAGTTTTGCATTTTTAAACTTTTAAACTTTTTTGTATTTATTTTTTACCTTTTAAATTTTTAAAATCTTACCGGGCCCCTAGCTATGATAACAGTACTCTTAAGTACTGATGGGTTAATCCTGTTTAAAGATTCATTTATTATTATTATTATTATTATTATTATTATTATTATTATTATTATTATTATTATTATTATTATTATTATTATTATTATTATTATTATTATTATCATTATTATTATTTTAACAGTTTGGAGAACGACAGCATCAGGTGTTTCACTGGGTAGTTTGTAGATCAATTTTGGAGCTTTGATGTGTAAAATTAATGCTCCAAGTTGTTAAATGTGGCTGAGGACCCAAAGCATGATCCCCAGATGGACTTGTAATTAATCCACTACAAACCAATTTTGGTGGTTTTGATAAAAAATGTATCTGGATGCTCATTAACAATTTTGTTTAAATTAGGTGATTAAATAGCCATGGAAACTTGACGTCTATTTCCTCCGTACAGGAAACCTCGCTGTCTGATGTATCCCAAAATGCACAGTGATTTACACAAGGCCTTGCGCAGGGATTTGAAAAAACAGGAAAAGCTACCTTGGGAGTATAGAGTAAGAATAGCTCTTCACACTGCTAGGGCCCTGCTGTATTTACATACAGAAGTAACAAATGAGAGAAATGTCAGGTTTGTTTCCATGTCTTTTTTGTCATAGTTTGATATTATAAGGGGTTTCGACAAAACACTGACCCCCAGTCAGCTGACGGTCCCTTACTGGTCCTTACTGACCCCCCTAAATATCACTGGGGGAAAGAAAAATAAAATGTCCAGCACTATCCCAGTGAGGTTAATTGAAGTTCATAAATAAATATTAGGTTACCTGAAAGTTTAATATGGTGGATGAGCATTGCAGAAGTCTGGCACTTTATTCTTTCATTGTACAAGTACAGGTTGGAACATACCTGGTACATCATCGCAGATGTTATTTGTACGCATTAAAAAGTAAGAAATTAAAACAATGAGGGAAGAAACATGGGGAATTAAATGTAAACACAGATGTAATACGAGCAGCTACAACCACAGGCGGACCACCCTATGTGTTTGTGGTTAATAATTGTTGACATAAGGTTATGTCGAAATCAATGGCGCGTATAGAAGAAGAGAAACGTTACGTCGGCTTCGATTTACTACAAAATATAAAAATTACTCTAAATGATTCAATAATAGAAACTATTTATTTCGCCCTGCATAACTTGACATGGTTGTTGTATTGTCTATGCATGTCCCTCGCATAACATCTGTATTTACATTTATTTGCCAATATTTCTTCCTTTGTTGTTTTCATCACTTAATTTTTCCATGGGTACAAATAACATGGCTGATGGTGTTCCAACTTATTTCATGCTCATTTATCTGGAAAGAAAACATGTACTTGTAGTGAAAGACCTTGAAAGAAAAAGTGCCAGACCTCTGCAGTGCTTGTCCACAATATCGAAACTTTCAGGTAACCTGATCTGTTTATAAACTTGAATTAGCCTCACTGATACCCGGTAGTGCTGAACATTTTATTTTTCTTTTCCCTGATGATATTTAGGGGGATCAGTAAAGGGGTCAGTAGGGGGTCAGTGTTTTGTTGAAACCCTAAAATAATTATTTCTGGATATTCTCTGTTCACAAAATAATCTGCAGGGACTTTTTCATGCCCAGGTGAATGATTATTTCTGGGCATTTAATCTTTGCAGCTCTCTGGGACTCTCTTCCAATGTGAGATTTGAAATTTAAATTTATTTTGGACCAACACTGACAATGACTCTTTCAATAATTATTTTTTTTGTAGACAAGAAATTGTACACATGGATGTTAAGCCAGGAAATGTATTTCTAGATGAAGACTTCAATGCACGTCTGGGAGACCCAGGCATGGCACAGGAATTGCCCATGGAATTCTCTTATGCCTCTATTTCCCAGATTCGTGGAACAGAAGGGTACATGGATGAATACCTTCAGGACAGACATTTTAAGCCAGTCAATGACATTTTTGCCTTTGGAGTAGGTATGACACCACTCAATTGTTTTGTATTAAGAATCAGTAGAAATTCAGTCATGTTCTATTGGACATCTGTGAATATGATTGGTTCTCCCATTGTTTTCTCTTCACTGAGAGAACATGATCGCACGCATGTTGCTCTTTAAAGGGACAACATTATTATTATTATTATTATTACTATTATTATTATTATTATTATTATTATTATTATTATTATTATTATTATTATTATTATCATTATCATCATTATTACAAGTGAAACCGGTAAAAACAATAATATATAATTATATATCCCATAGAAAACAGGGATGCATGAGAACTCTTGAGGCCGGGCCCATATTAGATAAATAGCTATAACTGTCACTATCCTGTTACAATTTTATTACATTAACACAATGTTAACAACTGCATCGCAAAATGGAGGTTGGGTGCCTGCGATATCCGGGAGCTTCCACTATTGGCAGCCAGCTCCTAGATGGAGACTGCTCCTATGGCTGGCAAATCCTGGCAAGCCAGCCATGAGCCACCACGCAGTAGGGAGGGCAGGCACCCATCACACTGCATGAACAGTGAAAGAGGGAGGGAAGTGGGTGGGGGGAAGCCTTGAAGACGAGGTCCCATGAACTGCCACGCTAATAAACACGCTAACGCCTGAAAATGCTAAAAGCACACTTCAGTTGAAGAGCACATGGGATCTGGCGCATGCCCATGTATGAAACGACGCTGACTCCAAACAGCACTGGCGCTCTTTGTTGTTAACTCCGTCAAATTGCATTTAACAACTTCATTGCAAAATGGAGGTTGGGTGCCTGTGATATCCAGGAGCTTCCACTATTGGCAGCCAGCTCCTAGATGGAGACTGCTCCCATGGCTGGCACATCCTGGCAAGCCAGTCATGAGCCCCCGCGCCAAGCCGGAGAACCTCGAGCAGCGTGCTAGCAAGCTCGGAGAAAGGAGCGGCTCATGGATGGGGAAGCCAGAGCCCAGAGAAAAATGCCCAAATCCGTAGGCACCCAGTAACCAGCTAATAAGTGACAAATGAAACACCATACATGTTAGGCAAGTCTTTCAGCCACTGAAAGGATGGTTTCCACAGGTGTACGCACATATAATAAGTAAGCATCACTCGACCAGCGACCCATTGTCTTAATGAGATGGTCAGGAACACCTCTCTGAGCAGCAGTTGTTGCGGCTCCAATTCTAAAACTATGCCCTGAAAACTTTCCAGGAATACCTGCTGCCTGTAGAGTGGTTTGAAGAAACAAGGAAAGCCGCGATCTAGAAAGAGGAGAGCCATCTTGGCGAATAAAGAGAGGTCCGGTGCCTGGCCCATGAAGATGAAGGTAGTTTGTTAATGCTGTCACAGGATAGAGAGGCAAGGAACCACGGCCAAGATAGATGAAACAACCCTGCCTGAAAGGGTCAGTCTTTGAGCACTTGATTAACACTCTAAAGCTTTGGGGATTTGTGGAGGAGTCTACTTGAAGATCTGCTGCTGTCAAATGCACAGTTGGATCAAAGGTACCATTTGTTGTAAATTCACCAGCTCTAAGAAACCCAAAGAAGCCAAGACAGCAGGCTGCCCATAGCATGACATTGTCAGGATTAGTAAAATCTAAAGACTTGTGCAAAACAGACATAAGGTCAGTGGTCACTGGCTGGCGCTGAGGGAGATTTGAGCCTTGGTGTCGTTTGATCCCCTGTAAGAGATGCTGAAGTTGAAGACAATTGACAATTGGGTCCGCGAAGCCATAGTCAATATGTAAAGAACGAACTGCAGACAAATATACTTTAATGGACGAATGGTGAAGACGATCTGCTAAATGGGTACAGAAGTGCATCAGAGTTTGTTCACTGGCTGGTAAAAGGGGCTGACTTGGGGGCAGCTGAGCCAGCAGCGTTGAAGGAATTGGAGTTGCCCCAGGAGCTGCATGAGGAGCAAGATGATAGAAACGCTGAAAGTCAAAACGAGATAAGGCATCAGCAATGGAGTTAACTTTACCCGGTGTATGAAAGGCAGTAAAGGCAAAGGAATGTCGGGCTGCCACAAGTGACAGGTGACGGAGAAGAACAATCATGTTCGGATCCTTTATTTTTTTTTTTGTGGTGCCCGAATGCAAAACATTAACGACCGCCATGTTGTCGGAGCAGAACTCAACTCGTTTTGAAGCCCACCGGTGGCCCCATAAGGAAGCTGCGATAACCATGGGAAACAACTCTTTGTAGGCAATTGCCAAGGGATGCTGAACAGCTGACCATTCACCCACAAACCATTCATGATCAAAGATTGCACCAAAGATTGCACTCCAGTTAGCCTTAAAAGAACTTTGCCTGTTGCCAACAGTACATTATAACAGTTAAGAGATCAACAACTACCTGAACTTGTTATAATCCATAGTTTAACTTACTCCAGAATGTCCTCAGTTCTGAATTCTGTAAATCTTGTCTAAACATTAGGCATTCTATTAATCCTACAAAAATACCTGTAGACCACAAAATCCAAAAGAAACATAAAACTATGTCTACCAATACAATTCACGTCATTGGAAGATACAAATTTAAAGTAAAGTTAACCAAAAAACCAACTCAAATGTAATTTTTCTTTGTGGCCTGAAATGGCCACTCGGTCAATATTCTGACAAACATTTCCGCACATCTAAATAATGAAAGGATGCAATTCTTATTAATTTGAAGCAGCTTAAAATTGAGATGACAAGCATAAATACAAGTACATGCCTCGACGAACTGACTGACACTCAAAATCTTTTAAGGCTCGGCTTTAATTCCAGTTAGCACGATTCTATCGTTAGCACTTTTATAAATCTTCACACACAATAAATGTCGACCAAAATAAAATCATTGTACAATGAGAAACACTTACCTCAGGTCCCCGTAAGTTTCTGTTAGAAATGTTTGCGAAACGTTTCACTCACCGTTTCTCCTCATTACATATTCTTCTTTATCGGGAATATGAATAGGATAATACCCTGTGTTTGGAAACTCGTTGTCATCGCATCCAGAAGGAAGAACATTGGCAAAACTTTCCTATATAACTCAAACTATATAACTCGTCGCCATCGTCACCATTTTGAACATGTTCTTGTTGTGAGCCCGCAATACGGACCACCAGGAATCCCCTACCAGCGGGGTTAAGCAGCGGGGAGGGGGAGGGGCTGCTGCTAAACTTTAGCCCAGGCTCCACTCCTTTCATCTGAAAGAAATAAAATCCATCCTTGCCAAAACTATTTAAATTGAGAAGAAACTGACAATGCCATCATGAAGAGTATACACTCACACCTTTGGCAAAATTTTCTTTTATTTCTACGGCGAATGATCATTGAGTAGGAAGCCAACAAACTTTTCAATTGTTTTTTTCACTGCTGTACATTTTAAGGAAAAAGTAATCATGGCCATTTTTAAAAACACTATTTAAAAAACTAACAACTTCTCTTAAAAAGATCCTAAGAGAAAAATTCTGACTAGTAAAGTTAACAAGCAAATTTAAAATTGTGGCCCTTTCTGGTCACATGACCAATGACGTCATAGCAATGAAAGTGATAAAAATGTATTTAGTATGGAAGTATCCACCAACATGTACTTTGTAAGTTGTTTCTTCACATTTAATGCAACGCCAGATACGCACTTGTACCCAGACTCCCACTTTTTGAAAATTGTACATAGCTTCCTTAATATTTATATTCTGTTCGGTTCCTGGGCGGTTCGAAATGCCTCACGCCAATGTGCTTTAAGCTGCAATGACTGCTTTTTCAGCAGCAAACTATTTTTGTCACAGTTAGCAAAAACAAACTTCTGAGCAAAGTCATGTGGCTAATGACGTCATCACCCTATGTCTCATATAAGAAGTAGCTTATGGTAAGAGTTATTTCTATACCACATAGTACTCTTGCTGGCTTCAAACTGACCAAGTTATTTGGCATTTACGATTTTTCAGTTGCAAAGGATTCTGGGAAGGTTCTTATTATAATTATATATTGTTTTTATAATTATTGTTGTCATTTATATATTTTTGGCTCAAAAGCACATAAAATTCATTTGTAGATTTTGACTAAGGACTTTGTAATGTAGGTTGTGTTGTTATAAAGAGATGAAATCAGTCTAAAATATATAGAGAATTGCTGTGATTGATGTTATTACCATTTGATTTTGAGTTGGAAACTGTAGCAGCATGCACATAATGTACTTTTCTTTTCAGTGCTGTTACAACTTCTAACACAGAGGGAAGCTGTTGAAAGAAAGCCAGGAGACAAGAATGTGCCTTTATGTCGTGTTTTGAAGAATGAAGGAGTGTTAGCTGACCCAGAAGGGTTAATGAAAAAAACACAGAAAGTAAGGAATGTCTTTAGAGACTGTATGGTGTTTTGAATCATGGAAATGTGAAAACATAAATGATCATTTTAAGATAATTAAACTGTGTTCACATTTAACCCGAAACATGTTTAGAGTTAACATGTTTCAACGAAACAAGTTTCACCTAAACATGTTTGTTAACGCATTGTTCACATCAGATGTCATTTTCAAACATGTTTCGTACCTGGTTGTGTGATTTATGCGGTTTTAGGGTACTTGCATAAATCTTGTACAAAATAACAACATTTTGCATTCACTATTTAGTTTAGTGTCAATATTCCAGCCCTTCTGAGGAGAAGGGCTTTTCAGCGTTTGGCGAGCAGACAGCATTTGCACTATCATCGGTACAAGAAGAATTTTTTGTAAATTTTGGTTTTGTATTGCACTTGCAGCCGCTGCCATTAAGTTTCGTGGCGATGTTTTCCCAAATATTCTGCTTTCAACCCTTCATCGATAATTGCCATTGTATTGCTAAATCCATACTTCAACAAAACATTTGGTCTCATAATAGGCCAAATTTTGAATCTTATGGGCACTTGCGGCCTCTCCGCATGTCTGCCATTTTGAATGTGTTTCATCTCATCATGATCAAAACTACCTCTTGAGGTTGTTTCAATCATGCTTAGAATAAACATGTTCTTAGCGAAACATGTTTCATTCATAATCAGTCTAATCATGTTTCGGCCTAGTATGAACACAGCTTTAGAGAAGTGAGAGTTTTAGTATTACTATTGATTACATAATAATATATTTATATTGACATTGTTTCTTAAAATCATTATTCAGGATGTTTGGCCTGATAGTGAAAATGGCAAGAGTTACACCAAAGAATTTGCTGCCATTGCCATAGAATGTCTGAAAAAACCAGATGAGAGAGCTAGACTGACAGATGTTTGTCAGAGGTTAGAGGTAATTAACAAAGTTAGTTAAACTGTAAAGATGCAATTGTTAATTAATGATGAAACATTCTGCATTTGTCTTGTTGGGCATGTCTGAACTACTCATTTAGTATGTACAGTGTACAGATATGTCTAATGCAAATACTATTTTGCTTTGCTAAGGAAATATTGGAGAGGAGAGGAGTCAGTAAAGCTTCAAAACCAAAAGAAGGAGCTCGCTGTGTGTCTTGTCTACTTAACGATCCAGGTGACTTACTTTTCTTTAAAAACCTTGGCTCCCCCTTAGAATTGACCTTCCTTGGGGTGGGTGATGATTGTCATGTTAATCCCAGCATTTTTGTCAGGTTTGCTAGCAATTTGCTTGCACTTGTCTTATTTACTCCCTCGTGGCTTGTAAGGCATTGTGAGTCAGTAAATTAAGTGCCATGCTCAAAACCTAGCGTGACTCGCTTGCACACTGTGTTTTGTGCAGTGCCAGCTACATTTATTAACTGTGCGGCCATGGGCCGAGCGCGGTTCTTGCTCTGCACGGGATTTTTTTTTTGTTTTTTTTGTCGGTGACCAGACGCAAACCTCCACTCGGCCAAATCGTGATCGGGACTGAATCACGCAACCTGTGATGTTTATTCGCCAAAAGCTGTTGAAACATTTATGTATGAAAAATGTTACGGATATTGTTTTCTTTATTGTGTATGAAATATTTTTTCTTTTGGTCTTATCGAAGCGTTGGATTCAAAGGGAATATTGAATACACTAAAAAAAGGTATCACGTCAGCCATGGAATGCGCTGATGTTGCAGCTTTCACTTTTGCTACGTGACACATAACATCGTGTTTATTTTACAAGGCTATTTCGCCAGAAGCGATGGTCATTAATTTATTTGCAATTTTGCGAGTATTTCTTGTGGGTTTTGGATATTGAAGTAAATTCTTTGGCTGCTTTAATCGAAGCGAGTTCAGAGATTTAAAGGAAAATTAAACATCTGCTGAGGTAAACAATTGAGCGTGCCCGTACTTGAAATGGTTACGTCATTGGTAGGGAAAAACCACCTAGCTAAAGATAGCTGAAGATAACGTCCTGGGGGGGGGACTCCCATATGAAATGGACGGGGATGCTCATCGGAAATTTTGAATTTAACCCCTAAAAGAGACCGATCTGGGTGTGGCCGAACGTTATGCAGACCCCTAATAGAGTAAATATAACGTAAACCAAGGATTGTGTGACTCGCGTGACTACTTTACTGGTCCTTTACTCATAGTACAAAAAATTAATCTTAACGGTAACTTTTGCGGAAGAAAGTTGTCAATGAGCAAAAATGGAGTTAATTTTTAAAAGCGCAGTCATCGAAGCGTTGGATTGAAAGGGAATATTGAATACACTAAAAAAGGTATTACGCCAGCCATGGAATGCGCTGCTGTTGCAGCTTTCACTTTCGCTATGTGACAAATAAGATTGCGTTTACTTTGCAAGTTAATTTCGCCAGAAGCGATTGTCATTAATTTATTTGCAAATTTTTAGGCAATTAAAGTGAATTCTTTGGCTGTTTCATTTTGAAGGGAAATAAAATATTTGCTAAAGTAAACAATTGAGCATGCCCGAACTTGCAGGGTTTACGTCATTAGAAGGGAAAAATCCCCAAGCTTAAGACAGCCGGGAATAACGTGAATCTTGGATTGTGTGACTCGTGTGACTACTTTGCTAGTCCTTTACTCATAGTGCAAACAGATTAAATTTAACCGTGACATTTGAGAAATAAAGCTGTTAATAAGCAAAAAATATAAGCACGGTTTTAAGTTGCTAGCAACTTCTTGTTTACTTTGTGTTTTGATTGGTTCACTGGATTGTTTGTGGCCTTTGTCCTTCAGTTGGTTTTATGCAACTCAATTAAAAATTGCACTTGACGATGTAAATAGATTTAACAGGTATGCTAATTGGTGTTCTTTAACATAACATGCATTTTAGCAAAGCACTTAGGGGTGAGGTCCGCTGGCTGTGGAAGGGATGCTACTCAGGAATGCAATTATTTCTGCATGACATGTCTAACGCAAGCTCGGCGTAACCCTCTGGAGTGTCCATCTCATGGACCTGCTGAACCCCCAATAGGTAAATATTAACTGGTAAATATTTTCTAGTATTAACACCAATATTGAAACTGCAACACATAATGACCCAGAGCTCTCTTAGGTATGTACATCAGGGTCTGAAATTAACTTTTCCCTAAGGGAGCCAACTGGCTACTAACCTTAAAATTTTGGTCACCAAATGGAAGGGTTTGATCGCCAAAGACCACTGTTAGTTTTATTTTCGTTTCTTGCTCGCCATGCCACGCCACGATCATGGCTTCGCCGCTCTTGAAATTTGCCGCAAACTAAACAAAACAATCCCTCTGGAACGCAGGGTATAATTTACCTTAATTTGCCGTAAAGCACAAAATTTAACCTTTCAACAAAATGTTTTCATTTAATGCAATATACATACAGCTATTTAAGGAGAGAATCGCAAAAGCCATGTAATGGTAACAGAGTCACAACTAAATGAGCATGTTTGTCAAGGTTCTTGCGAAGGCTTCGGATTTCTTTCTCTCTCAATTTTTGGTTGCATTGGCGATCACATCCCAGGGATCGAAATTAAAAAAATCCCTAAGTCGCCACTTGGCAACTAAGTGCTAAAAACTAGTCGCCAAATGCAAATTTTTAGTCGCCAGATTGTAAAATCAACAGGGACGAGTTCAAAAGTGCTTAAAAATCATTTGTAGGAATTTAATCTAAAAAGGACTGAATACATAAATATTCGAAAAGAAAAACAAAGCAATCTTATCACAAGGTTTAAAACAAAAACATTTTATAAGATTTTATGGCCACTAACTTTGTAGCTGACGTAAAGAATTAACTGGAAGGAACCTCGAAGGAATCAACATGGCGGAGAGCACTGCATTACAAGAGACACAATCCATAGGCATACATGACGTACTCTTTGAAAAGGGTTTGCAAAGCATTGTAGGGCGACTTCACAGGTGCAAGTTTTCGGATGCGAGAGAATCTTTTTTGGGCAAAGCAAAAGGATGGATTGGAGCAATACGACTTCTTTTCTTATTTTGAATGTTTTAGAAGCAAAAATCTTCCAATATAATTCTCTGGAAGGACATAATGTCTGAGAAAATGGCCGTTATTCATCATCAACACAGAGAAATGTAGTCGCCATTTTGGCGACTAGCCCAGAAATTTAGTCGCCAAGGACGAAATGTTGGTCGCATTGGCGACCGTATTGGTCGCAATTTCGAGCCCTGCATCCTCGGAGACCCAGGGGCAGTTAGTCGGGACGAACTGAAGTAAACCGGGCAGAAATCGTAGCGCAAAAGTTTTCTATAAAAGTAAAAGAGTCCCTGGGAAATGAGTCTCTCCAGACCATTTCCAAGGCTTTGTGCGAATGCTGGCTCCTGATTGAGCAAAATAAATCCTTTGTATTATTTTGCCCAATCGGTGAACAGTAACTTCAGAGTCACTTTCATGTGTTCTTACATGGCGGTTATTGTATCGGCCTTATTTTATTGTAATTAACATTAGATAGCCGAAAGTCATTTCGGATGTCAGAAAGAAAGATATCTCAACATCTACCGGTAATTTTTGTTTGGACCGATCAGAGGTATCGTAAATATAAATTGCGTCTTGTTTACCTGTGCAATGCATTGGGGGCGGTTTGGCATACTCGTCTGTGCATTTCTTTGCGTGGGTGCATTTCTTTGCAGCACGGGAATATTTCAGTTGGCCGAAATATCCGAAAATAAAAAAAATATATATAAAAAATAAATGAAATGAGTGATTGATGTAAGCTTCTAGGTCTCAATTTTATGAAATTTTTATTTGGGGTTTAAAAGATTGAAAAAGATTGAAAAGGGAGGTGCGGTGACCTAATGGTTAGTGCGCTGGACTCCGGATCGGGCGGTCCGGGTTCGAGCCCTGGCCGGGGCACTGCGTTGTGTTCTTGGGCAAGATACTTTGCTCTCATAGTGCCTCTCTCCACCCAGGTGTATAAATGGGTACCGGCGAATTTACTGCTGGGGGTAACCCTGCGATGGACTAGCATCCCATCCAGGGGGGAGTAGCAATACTCCTAGTCGCTTCATGCTACTGAAACCGAGATAAGCTCCGGCCTGATGGGCCACTAGGCTCAAATGCAGACTTTACCAAAAGGATTGAAAGTACTGGCTTGTACATTTGATTTTACGTTTTTCTAACTTTATCTCCATATTTTTCGGCCGACTGCAATTTTTCTGCATTGCGTACATTGTTTTACCGCATGTGCCAGATGATATCAGAGGAGTGTGCCGAACGGCCGCCAATGCGTCGCATACAGGTAAACAAGCCACTATTTTCGATTCCTCTGATCAGTCCACGTGAAAATATCCGGGTAGATCTTGAAATATATTTCTTTCTGACATCTGAAATGATTCCCCGACTTTTTTGTGGTTCTCTAATGTAAATTGAAATAAAATGCCGTGTAAGAACATACGAAAGTGACTCTGAAGTTACTGTTCGCCGATTGGGCAAAATAATACAGCATTTGCACAAAGGCTTGGAAATGGTCTGGAGAGACTCGTTTCCCAGGGGCTCTTTTACTTTTATAGAAAACTTTTGCGCTACGATTTCTTCCCCGTTTACTTCGGTTCGCCCCGACTAACTGCCCCTGGGTCTCCGAGGATGTGGTGATCAGTGAGTCGCAATTTTGGACCCTGTACATGCATAGTAAATTATAATTAGGGGTGTTAAATTAAATTGCTGTGGGAGGTGCGGTGGCCTAATGGTTAGTCCGCTGGACTCCGGATCGGGCGGTCCGGGTTCGAGCCCTGGCCGGGGCACTGCGTTGTGTTCTTGGGCAAGATACTTTACTCTCATAGTGCCTCTCTCCACCCAGGTGTATAAATGGGTACCGGCGAATTTACTGCTGGGAGTAACCCTGTGATGGACTAGCGTCCCATCCAGGGGGGAGTAGCAATACTCCTAGTCGCTTCACGCTACGGAAACCGGGATAAGCTCCGGCCTGATGGGCCCCTAGGCTCGTATACAGACTTTACCTTACCTAAATTAAATTGCATTGTAAGGGAAAAAATGGATGTGAGTGAGAATTTGGAGTTTTTTTAATGCAATCCAGAGATCAACTACAAGACTGTGATTTTGTTAAGTCAACTTCTCTATAACTAACATCAATCAACTACAGGTAATGCCTCCCCCAAAAAAGAAACCAAACAGGACTTGGAGACTGCCTTAGGGTTAAATGAAATTCATTCTCTGAGCCTCAGAGATGTAGAAAACTGCTTAAAAAGACAAAACTTGGAGATCGTCTTGATGTGAAACTAGAATATAATCTTGCAAGCGCTACGATTTTTTGGAAGATCATTGACGACACCAAACATTGAGCCTAAGTAATAGACTATTATTGGCTCTGCTCACAGTCAGTCAAGCAGATTTTACAGTTATTACATCTACTTTCAAGAGCAGTTTTAGGGCCTATATGGCTAGCAGTTCTCTGTGATTGTCCTTCTTGCAGTTTCCTTTGTGCTGTGCAGTGCTTAAAATAACAAAGAATCTGTATTGCTTCTTGCAGGAGGATCTGACACTTATGCTGTTCTGGTATGTGGCAATGACCCCTACTCATCAAAGGCTGCTGCAGTCTTTGAAAGAGATTTAATAGGCTTTAAAAGTGTTTTGACAGACAGTCGTATTGTTGGAGTCAGGTAAGCCTTATATCAGAGATCATCCTTTATATCTTTTTGTGATACTATTAACTTTGTGGGATGTGTGGTAGCCTAATGGTAAGTGCACTGGACTCCGGATCGAATGGTCCAGGTTCAAGCCCTGGCAGGGGAACTGTGTTGTGTTCTTGGGCAAGACACTTTACTCTCATAGTGCTTTTTTCCACCCAGGTGTATATATGGGTACCAGCAAATTTACTGCTGGGGGTAACCCTGCGATGGACTAGCATCCCATCCAGGGGGGGGGAGTAGAAATACTCCTTGTCACTTCATTTTTCGGAAACCGGGATAAGCTCCGGCCTGATGGACCACAAGGCTAGTATGCAGACTTCACCTACCATTAACTTTGCCATTTTGTTGAACGATTGTATTAAATGCAGTGGCTGTGATGAAAATAATCTGGAAACTCTTTAAGTGCTTCAACTAAGATTTGCCAAAGCTGGCACTTGTTCCTCTCACGTGATTGAAAATGATGCAAATGAATGCTTAGTAGCCAAGCTTTAATCTGTAGAAAGGGGCCTGGGCATCACAACACAATCATGTAAACATGGCAGATTTTACTTTTTGGCTCACTCCTGGCAGTGACTAAATTTCAAGATAATTTTGCAAGTAAACAGCCCCAATAGCCAAGATAAGTTTCAAATATGTTGTACCAACATTTCTAGTGAATTTGGCATATCGACCTGACTTGCATGGCTTTGCAACAGTGCGGAATATCAGAAGCCCTGTCTGTGTGGTATTCTTTTGGACAAGACACTTAACTCTCATAGTGCCTCTCTCCGCCCAGGTGTCTAAATGGGTACCTGCAAATTTAAGGGGGGGGGGGGGGGGAGGGGCGGGGTAACCCTGCGAAGGACTAGCATCCCAAATTCAGGGGGTAGTACAAATACTCCTAGTTGTTTCATGCTATGGAAAAGCTCTTGCCTGGTGGCCCACGAGGGTATTCTCTCTGATTGATTGATGTAATTAACTTTTATTAAAGTTACCTTCTGACTAACTAGTATGATATTCTCATTTATTTTAAAGGAGAAGTTCACTCCAGAATGGCCATTTATTTTCTTTACGCCAATAAAACGTTTATACAAAAATATGTTATTCACCAAAATTTCAGCATCCAACGAGTGCTAAATCCCTACGAAATCTTTCTCTAAAGTAGCCCAAAATTCGACAACTGAACGCCGCCATCTTGAAGCTAGTAATGTATGCGTGACGTCAAAGAGTTCAGCCTGAAGTTTAGCGGGAAAATTTCAATACTCGAAACTCCTTGTTTCTTTGTAGTGGCTTTTGTTTGTCAAAATGCCTGTTTGTGCAGCTCCATGTTTCTCAAACGGATCTTCAAGAGATACAAAAAAACCCTTCACCTTTTCTTTCCTTTCAGACAGGCATTTTGACAAACAAAAGCCACTTCAAAGAAACAAGGAGTTTCGAGTATTTAAATTTTCCCGCTAAACTTCAGGCTGAACTCTTTGACGTCACGCATACATTACTGGCTCCAAGATGGCGGCGTTCAGTTGTCGAATTTTGGGCTACTTTAGAGAAAGATTTCGTAGGGATTTAGCGCTCGTTGGATGCTGAAATTTTGGTGAATAACATATTTTTGTATAAACGTTTTATTGGCGTAAAGAAAATAAATGGCCATTCTGGAGTGAACTTCTCCTTTAAAGCCTTTTCTAACTTAAAGATAATTTTGTACCTTCAAAATGACGTGCTCATCATCATGCTAGAGGCTTTCTTAATGCAGTATTTTATTTTTCTGTCCTAGGAATGATCATTTATTTAGTATTACTCCCTCATCATCCTGCGGCCCTTCACAAGCAGCTCAGGTCAGACAAGCACTCCAGGAGTTACAAAAACTGCTGCAAGGAAAGAAAGATGTGTTTCTGTATTTTTATTTCTCTGGCCACAGTGATCAGAGTGGTAACTTGTTATGTTTATCAGAGAATGATCTTCTTACAGAGGCAGAGTTGAAAGAGCACTTCAGGCATCTTAATGCCAGTGAATTCTTGATTATTTTGGACTGCTGTTATGCCGATGGCAAGATTACTTCTGAACATATTGATGATGAAAGTTTTCTGGTCAACAAGTCTCCTGTGGAGCCAGCAGGATTGGAATCCCGGCAGTATCCGCTGGAATCACTGTACACTAATCTTCAAAAGACTGGTGCTGGTGAAGATTTTGTGGTTCCACGTAAAGAGCCAATTTCAAATGTCACAGAAGATCTACCTGAGACTGATTTTGATACGTTGGATGGAAATGTATTCAACAAGGCCCCACTGGTATTCACAGTACGCCAGTGGTCCTCTTCCTTGAGTCAGCAAGAATCTTATGCAAAGGCGAAAGGCAGTTTTTTAACACAGTTCATAATCTGTGGATTGCGTGGTGCACGGGAGTGCCCCTTCTCAAACTGTTCGTCTTGTGATAGATTCAAAGCTAAAGCCAAATCTTTGGGTTACATTTCTGCTGCCAACTTAGAGGATTTCATCTCTAAGCATGTGGAGAAAGCTGCTTCAAGAGCTGGTGGACGGCATCAAAACCCACGCATGCGAACTGTACATTCCAAGGAGACGTTACTGGCTTTCTACAGTGACGAAGTCTTGCGTGATGACATTATGTTCAAATCTCCTTCATCTGGGCTCACTGAAAGAATCACTGTTGATAAGTTTCCAATCTTGCTTTTGGAATTTCAGAAGCTGGTGTTTTCCAAAGTCCAAGGTAATTTTTAATCAAGACATTTTGAATGAAAGGGCTGTCTCCTCCTCAAGCTTTGTACGTCCCTGTTTATCCACTGTTTTCATTCTCAAGTGATCGAAAACCCTCATTTTCTTAAACCTTCCAGTTACTGTTTACTAATGAAAATGCAATAATCCTTTGATTTGCTTGACTCAATCAAACACTAATTTCTAGACCCCCAATTTCTCAAACCAATTCATTTTATTTGGAGGTTAAAAAATCATCCAGGATTCCCAGAGATTCCAACCCTTTGAAATACAAAATGGGAGGTTTTTGAGTGAATTAGCCATGACAACAAGCACTGAAGGTGTGGGCTGTAGGGGGGTCCAGAGGGAAATATTTTTAACAATGTACGTCTTTAAGATGCTGTTTCCTGTATTTTGAGATCATATTCAAGGAAAAATGGTCTTGGATAATCTGCTAGAGTTTCATACACATGGTGAAAGATGAGGCCTATATGAAAAACCATCAACAAATGGAAACCTCACACAAAGTTGAGGCAATCCAGTGCATTAATATATTACTGTGACCAAAAATCCACAGGCTCATGTTAGGATGCCCCAAAGGTAAAAAGAAGCCCTTGGTACCACAGAAAAACGACAAAGGGTCATGCTAAAAAGACAAGTGAAGCAGGGAAAACATTGTTTCCCACTGCCAGAGGAAAGACTTTACAAAAATGGGAGAATATTGAGTGAAAACGGGAGGGTGGAATCAATCACAAAAAACGGGAGGTTTTTCCGGCTGAAATGGGAGGGCTGGAATCTCTGTATTCCACTGTATTTTACTTCAGTTTGAAGTAGTTTTGTGGACTTTCACGTGTTAGCACACAAAGCTGTGCCTTTATGAAAACTGTCAAGTTTTATTTCAAACAAATGTACAAAACCTACATAATAACAAGCAGGGTATACATCAGGACTGTCAGCCACCAGTTGCATGTTTAGCAGGCGACCTTGAATTCACTCCATCCATCACTCTACGGATTCCTGTCAAACAATTAATTATGCATTTTAATGATTTAAAAATCTGGATTAATCCAATTACACCATGAGCTGACTCACAGGAGCCTTTGATTTTTAATTTATAGGACACCTACCCAATTGTGCTCAGCCAAAGCACCTTCAGATTCTTTGTGACGACCAGGAAATTGATGCAACATCATATGTTGACCTCCAAGAGTTCCTCAGACAAGGATATGATGTCAGGTGTCAGTTGAGGCCATGTTCTGGTATTGTTCAGGGTCCAGTACTTGTTCAGATTCAGAACTACAAGGATCAGGTCATAACTCTTCTGACATCACTCCAGTTGACGAGAAATCTCCAGCAGGTTTGTTACCCTTTAGTACTTAGCAAGCAAGTGTCAGTGTCTTCTATTTCTCAGAGATGTTAGACCTCCACATAAAGAGAAAAAAAACTTGTGGAACTAACAAAATACCTCCAGTGAACAAGTTTTGGCCTGTCTAAACAGCAATCTGCAGTACAGCTTTGTTTTAAATTTTTTTGTACTTCAGTGGACCTTGCCTTGTGTTTTCACTGCAGTTAGGCATATGCTTTTGGATTTCCCTCCACCAAGCTAGTTTACATTGAGCAGTTGACACAATCAAAGTGCAAAGCTATAGTGTCTAGTAAGCAATTTTTGATGAGCATGTGACTAAACTTTATTGCAACACGTGACTTCAATTCACAGCACCTGGATACCTTTCAGTTGGATACGAGCCAAAAATCATGTACTGCAGAAGATGTCAGAGAATGCTGTGATGAACACCCAAGCCTTAGTGACCTGAAGGACACTACAGTTGCAAATTCAATTGTTATGATCCTAACAGAAGTATCTCTGTATCCAGGTTGTTTAACAGTCTGTGTTTTGGATGAAAGCATGGATTGTTGCTTCTGCGCTCAGGCTTTAGATTAAAGGTTTCTAAATGAACCTTGAAAGAACCCTAAAGAGTCATATTTTTAAAGGAAGGTTTTGGTAAACTTTGTATTTAGATTGAACAAAGATTTTTTTTTTATTGCTGAGAACTTGATAAATATTTTACAAAGTACAAAACTGAACATGTTAACAGAAGATTACCAGCATTGCTAACAACTTTCATTTGAATGGTACAACTTTAGGGTTGGCAAATGGTCCTTCAAAAAGTACTTTACAGATCTTGCAGAATTTTAGCCAACTTTAACAGGAGTTTGAGTTCTCAATTTTTTTTCTCAGAATCTCTATTTATTTTGCAAGAATGTCTCTGGAGCCCTCACTGAAAACATGAACAAGTATATTTATCGCTGTTTTCAATTTACCATTTGCCACCCTTAACTGACGGTCCCCTATACTTTTTAATTATTTTTTCCATGAAATATGATTTAAGCTTTTATGTTTTTGTGATTTCAAATTTTAAGGTCTTTTCACGTACACACGAATGCAGTTTTTGACCTAAATGTGACCTGTGAATGAATGGTTAAATTAGACATGATTTGTAAATCATCTTCTTTTGTGTGACTTAATTACCGATTCTTGTAGTATTCAAGAAATTGAATGTCTTTGGTATTAACTCTGTGGTCGGGTTTTGAACAGATGAAACTTTTGTGAGCTATTTAGATGTGATATGCAAGGATAAATCAAATTTCTGCGGTTTTATGCATTCACACCAGTCTAACTGGAATTGACTTCAGTTGATTTTTGAGTAAACGTAAAAGCATTTTGGTATTATTTTTGCTGCATGAAAGGGCCAAATGGTTTTAATGTGATTAAGTTTTGCAAAGGGGTATAGGGGACCCTCTAAACTATAGGATTTTGTCCTTGAGAGTTGAAACATTACATAATTCATGTTTTAACTCCAAATTAGAAAAGGTCATTACTTACATTATTTTCATAGGTGAATTTCATTTTGAAATGACAGTGATTACAAATTCATTACAGCCACTAGGTAAAATATATTGTTTTAACTGGACTGCAACTTGAGCTTTTAAAGATTTCCTCTTTACAAGACGGACACCTGGTGTTGGTTCCGTCCCTACCATTTTACAGTCATTACTGTAACTAAACTCCCTATAAGACGGATAGCTGGAGCCAGTCCCAACAGTGTCCATTTTAGAGGGAGTTGGCATAGTAAGATTCCATAAATTATTGAAATAATTGTAGTTAAAAATTTGGTCACATAAAGGGGGTGGTCATGTTAAAGGTTTCGTCAAAATGAAATAAGAAATGCCTGACCTTTTTTGATGCCAAAATAAATATTCACTATAATAATGTAGCGGTCACATTAACTGGTGGTTGTAAGGCAGCCTGGGTTATGATGTGGTGTGTTGCTGACTCCTTGCCTAGTTTTTAACAACTGGATTTTAGAGTGAATGATATCCTGCAAAATTGTGTGGAATACCACTTGACACTTAGCCGACGAAGCCGTAGGCCAAGTTGGCTAAAATCAGACAATATTCCACAAGACTGAGCATGATAGTTGTTTAATTATTTAACAGATTGTCAACAAAACACTTCTTGCAGCAAGAAAAACTATGGTCGTGCAGCGCTTTGCGAGATTCTGGACAAATCTTGGCAACCTCATATATCACAGGATATCTGTTATGTACGGATGACAGATAACTATTACTTTCTGACTATAATTATATTAGTCTCCTTTGCAGCCATTTTTTGGGATGTCACGCAATGGCTGCGAAGGAAACTAACCATATATGGGCATTGCACAAATCTGTTGAATAATAAGTATTAGTATATACCACACAAGTGAATAGTACTTTCTGTGCGCACTGATTGGTTTACTTGGAGGTGATTAGCAAAGTACTAAATACCAAATTCACCTCTGAGCAGCCGAAGAGAAACAAAATGGCTTCGTGTGCCACTTTGGGTAACAAAAGTAATGTTTTGGTCCGCTAGATATTCAGCTTGTGTGGTACATGTATATACTAAAACAATTATTTACCTCAGTGTCAGTGAAAGTGGTGGATATTTACCTCTCCGCTTATTCACCTCCACTTCGGTGAATAATTGCTTAGTTTTGATACTAGTTTTTCTTATCATAATCACATCTACAGTGTAGAAACTCTCCAGGAGGCTTGCATTTTTAGACATTGTAATAAAATTGCTTTAAGATCAGATCCTATTGGTCTTTTGTTGTAAAAAATCCTTGCTTTTCTTGCTCCCAAAGCCATTTGTGATAGAAGTTAAGTTTGTGATCATTGGGTGTTACGTTCTTCCAGTCACCAAGACAAAAAATGCGATAGGAGTCATCTCCATATTTCCCAATACCATACAACTCTTTTGGATAAGTCCAGTCTTTTGATAAAAATTCCTCTGAGAATCTGATGATGATTTTGGCTCTTTTCTCATGAAGACCCAGAGGTTGGAGAAGCTCTGAGAAAGCAAAGGCAATGTCAGTGAATTGTACAAAGACAGTGACAAATGTAAATATGAAAAAATTATAACCAGTTATGCCAGCTCATTGGTTGATGATGAAGAGCAACCATTTGGTTTCTCCAAGGGGAGGCCCCACAGTGATGGATCTGGATGTTCTTACATTCTTTGAACCAACACTGGCGGTGGGGGAGGGAGGGAGGGAGGGAGGGAGGGAGGAGAAGAGTGTGATACCTTCCCATATCTGCCTGGCCGGGGGAGGGAGGAGAAAAAAGGGTGGGGTGGGTGTGGGACTTCATTAAAGCAGTTCCAGTAGCTGAAATGTTTCACAAGGGGACCAGCTTAAGGGAAGAAAATGGTGTATATTGGTTATCGGGAGTTAAAATGATAAAGACTGTTTCAATCGCGCCTGGATTGGAGGAGCCAAGTGGTTCATCGCTGGTGCTAATCTGCGGGTTCTGTGGCACAGTGCTACACCCCCTAGATACGATGCTAGTCCATCACTGGGTTACTTCCAGCACTTTGTCAGGTCCCCCTAACAGTACCAATTCATATACTTGGTTCCAAGGTGAAAGGAACATGAAGTGAAGCGTCTTGCCAAAGAAGAAGCTTAAACACAACACAGTGATCCTAACCTAAACTAGGATACAAACAGAGACAGCTTGATCTGGAGTGAGTCAGTCAGTCCAGAAAATTAACCATTAGCCCACAGGGGCTACCAGGAGAGAAGTCTAAAATCACATTTACTAAGTCGAAACCTACCCGCAATTTGTTTCCAGTCGGCCATTCTTGTAATTTCAGGATTTGGATATCTCTTTAAAAAATCCCACATTACTGGGATAGCTTTTCCTCCCGATGTTCTGTTTAGAAATATTGTAGCGATTAGTAATTTCCATGGGTCATGAAAAAGGCTTTCTTGGATCAAATTGAAAGGAGATTTGGGTGGGATCCAGTTGGGCACAAATTTTGACTTGTACAATGGAACGCTTGGTTTGAAGTAATTACTCGACACAGCAGTGGTAACACTTTCGTGTAGTCCTAGTAGCTTGCTATCGTTTGTTGTACTTTCAGCATTGTCAAGCGTTTTTGTTAGTTTTGATGTTTTCGATTTTCTTGATCTCCGTTTGGTGGTGAGTTTTGGATGTTTGGAAGTTGCGGGTGTTTGTTTTCGCGCCATTTTAATTTTGATTGGTTTTCCCCTTTCTTTTTCCAGTTTCAAGGTTGCTTTCGACCATGTCGATCTTTTATTACGAGTTTTGCAAGAATTCCCGGAAGGATCTGCAGAGAGGGAATCGCTTCTTCGTCGTTTCGAAGTTTCCGGCTGTCCCATATCTGGATTTAACCTTTTCTTTTTTGAAAAATAAGGAGATGTATCTTGTGGTTTTAATGTCAGTTTAGTGAAGTTGTCTTTGCTCTTGACTTCTTGTTGTGATTCTTCATGCTTATTGATTCCTTCAGATTGATAACACTCGCTTGAAATAGGAGCGGAACTTTCATGTGGTTCTCCGAAAGAACTTGGAACTTGGAAATTAAAATTTTCTATCGAAAGACGGCCTGTTTCCTCAGTTGAACATGAAAGATATCTCTGAAGTTCAACACGTGAGCGAAGTCTTCTGCCATCTGGACTGATTATACAAACATCAAGTCTTCCTTTCGTTTTACCACTCTTCCGTTGAGTAACTACCTTCTTCCATCCTGGAACGCCAGACGTATAAGACATTTCTTTCCGATTTCTCTCGACAGCAATTCGCGCGTTTTACCACCACAAACAATCCGCCAATTTTATTTCCTCGTCCGTCGTTCCTGTGTACAAGTTTCGTTCCCAGGGAAACCCGAGAAATGTTGTTTGTCAGTTTCGTTAACCAGCGGTAGCCACCCATTAAAATTAAAAATGGCGGCAATTCGTGAGACGGATATTGAGTTGTCTGTTTTCTGCCGTGGTAATATTTTAGTTTCTTGTTATTAGCGGAGAAAAAATGAGCGAATTCAGGATTCATCATCACGTCTCGGAGCTTTTGGGCTTGTTAGGGTGAGTTGAGCCACATTGATAGCCATTTAATGTAAGGTAAATTAAACACTGTTAACTTCATGGGATCTTTCAATCATGAAGTAAACAACCATTAAGCACCGTAATTCATTGACAATTGAAGATCTCAAGGGAAACTTATAACATATTTTCAAGCATTTGACATCAAATTTGTCACAGTTCATTTATATTTTCACCAAGAAAGGAGCCCCAGGATATATCCCCAAAATTACATGTAAACAATAATTATTATTATTATACATTGTAGTCACTACATGTACTTTCATTGGCTAAGAGTCTACAGTTAATTCTGGAAATCAGCCCAACACACAGATTATTCACTAATCTGCTAGCAGATTACGTAGTGAATAATCTGTAGGTTGTGCGTGTAATGCTTGATTTCCAAGAGCATTGTCAAGTTCATGGGTTGTGAGTGGCATCTTGCACACAGCAAAATAAACACATGGCTTATCGATTCGCTTCTTCAACAATGTGTTTGTTGTTATTTTCGTTATAACAATTTTTAATAAAACAATTATTAAATTTGTTTTTTGTGATATCTGGAATAATCAAGGTTGAGGTAAGTGTTATCAGCTGAAGCCGAAGGCTGAGGCTCTGGCTGATAACTCTTACATTGACCTTGATTTTTCTGGATATCACAAGAACCTCATCCAATAGTTGTTTATAATTTTAATGAAAACAATTAAGCTATACATGTGCTGCAGTGCATGTTTTTAGTGAAGCATTTGAGTCATTTATCAGAGCAAATATCCCTCCACAGCCATTTACATTTTTGGGTTGCAAACATGGAATGTTGTATGTACAGGTTTACCATTGCTTGTGCAGTATAGGGTGCATAAAAAATTCAGTAATAACATCTTATAAAATAGCAAGTGTAAGGGCTGCACTGAGAGAATATCAGCACTAGATCTTGAGAGTACAGAACAAACACAGCATGGTCTATACTAAGATACAAGGCTGTAGCTAGATTTTTTGTAAGGGGGGGGGGGAGTAGGGGGCAATGAAGCATGTGCCGTGGGCATGAGCATCAGGGGGGGGGGTCTGTGACATAGGTTGTGACAAGTTGTAAAGGTGAACAGTATAGTTAAAACTATCCAAACTCCAGAAAAAATTCTTCAATTTGTTTTTGGGGGGAAACTGCCCCCCTCCCCTAAGTTACCATTTTGGTTGGAAAAAAATGTGGTTGGGCATGCATGTGATACACTGAACTTTATTTTTTATTCAAATTGTGGAGCAGTGTACATGACTGTATAGTCAAATTATATGTACAATCTTGCTCATGGTACATTTACTTTTCAATTCATCTATCAAATGATATTAATAATTAATATTGTTATTGTTATTTTTGGTCGGACATGACGTCTGACTACCGGGATTTTTCTGGACATGGCAAATTTTGGTTGTTCATTGTCCAATGACCAACTGTTGTTTGCAGTTCTAGATATGTTCCTAATACAGTCCTGAACAAGCTTGGTTAAATACTGGATGGGCAATAAAGCATTCAGATTAGCTGCTTTTATCCAGTTGAATTGCTCATCTCAGCTGTCGTAGTTCATTGATACAAAACTTATGTTTTACCTCACACAGAGCCAGTTCAGGAGATGGTCCAGAGGTTTATGCTGAGTTGTTGACTAAGAACTTGACACCTTATGTGACAACCCAGGTAAAAACACATCTGATTTAGTTTCTCAAACTGTTGTGTTTTAATGATGTAATACTTAACTATATATCAACTTTTGGAGTCATTTTTATTTGCTTTTTTCGTTCCCAGGTGTCAGCTCATGCAGCTAAAAGGAAGATTGCTGAAACTAGCACTATGCCAAGGGACTTTTTAAAAAAATATGATGAACTGAAATCTAAAAAGTTGGTGCTTTGATTATTGCTTGTTAATAAAACCCTGAGAAGTTGTAATGGCTGTTATATGAAGACTTGCACTCAGTAATGTTTGTCACATGTTCATAATACTTGTGACAGTAATAATATGAATGCTGGTCTTGTCGAATTTGCTACAGTTTACAGACTGGAAAATGTAGACTATATGACTATCTATACAATGAACATGTACACTAGAAGTGGGCTCATGTGTTATTATTTCTTTTGCCTTTCTGTAAATGGGTAAAAGTGCGTTTTATTGCAATGCATGTATCAGATTAATTAATGAGTAGATATAAGAAAGAAAAACAAACTCTGACTGGTTTGAAGAATACCGCACAGAGATGCACACTACACATGCATGACTGGCAGACCTGTACAACTTGCAGAGAAACAGACAGGCAGGCAGGCAAATAGACAGACAGACATCCAGAGGAACAGATTATAACATAATCTTGATACAAGTTAAACTAAACATTTCCAAGGTCTTTTCTCCTGAATTAACAATTGATAAAAGCATATTAACATCAGGTTTCTATCAATCCTTGTTTTTAGTGTAAGAGAACTTGATCCATTGGTTTACATGCTGTCACGACTGGCGGAGGATAAACAGGTTTGACACATTTTTTAACAGTAAAAAACGTTGTGATTTCAGACACAAAAGAAACGAAAACATGTAAAGCATATTATTTTTTAATTATTCATTATTTAAAGGCATACATACTGTATAATTTTAAATTCTTTTCTTTCCAAAATTACTTTCTTCCAGATGTTGACTTTCCTTGAAAAGAACTCTAAAGAGCGTTACAAGGCACGTCTAGGGGCTGTTTCCAGTGGAGCCAAGACAAGTGCTGTAGGAGCAGCTGAGGCCATACTGGACAGTGTTCCTGCATCTGGCACCATGTCCCAACATGAAGTTAATGAAGTAAGTTTGAAATGTGGCTTAAATGTACAATGTAATTTAGGCGAGGTTAAATTCAAGCCAATGCTGGCCAGCACTGCCCGTAGCAGTCATATATATTGGAGTCCCTTTGTGGCCACATCACATGCTTGCTGTTCCAGCTGTGTGTGGATGTGCAGTTATAACTGTTATGCCTTGTGCTCAACTTTAGCCGTGCTTCTGTTCCCACTCCTCCCACCTTTTCATAGCATAAGCATTTGGATGTAGGAAGTATATTGCTCAACTGGTAAGTATTTCACTCATTCCATCAGTGTGATGGTGCTTGCTGGTTGCTGCTCTCAGGGTTGCCATGGATACCTTTGCGTTCTCTAGAAGCTTGCATGACTCCACCAGGTCTTAGGCACCTTTCCCAGGCTCATCTATTGGTGATGAGTTTAAAGAGCTCTGTTTAATTTGTCAGTCAATAGCTTGATGAAGACGATAGCATATAACAAATGACTGCTGCATAGCATCCAAAGAAAATAATGCTGATCTTAAAAATTGCAAAATGCAGTACTGAGCTGCCTGTTTTACTGGCATGCCTTTTTCAATTTTTATGGATCACTTTACAAAGACCAGCAGTAAGCAATTGAAACAAAATAATTATATTTATTCATGAACTTAAAAGAGCTAATTCAAAAGAAAAGTTTTTCATGGTTTAAGGTTTCTAGGGATAAAAAGACATCTACCATGATCTGTTAACATTTTAATTCTTAGTTAAAATGTCAATCAAGAAGCAGTCAATGAGAATGAAGAATACTAGCCACCAAATTCCAACAACTGACAAAATTGAAAATTTCAATTTTGTTATTATAAATAAAAAGCAATAATTATGTTTAACAAGGATGATATTTAAGCTGAGTTTTGGCTGTTCTTTATCCACCTAAGCTTCGTACCAAACTTGCTACTGTAACAAGTAGTGCCAGTCAGTCAGGTTCAACACCAGAAGCCGTGCTGAAGGCTTTACGAGAGAAACAAGCCAGGAGAACTGGTATGTTAAATGACCTACAGTAAGTATCTTAATTTATGCTCTACTGATGGTATAAGACTGCAGTGTGGAAGCTGATAGTAATGTATTTTCCTGACAGAATAATATTATTAATTTAAAATAATTTTTCATGATGTACAACCTGAACATTATTCCACTTTGACAGTGGGGGAGGGGGGGGGGGGGGTTGGGTTGGGAAGTAGTGTTCTGTAGGAGGAGGGGGCAAGAAGTTTCTTTTACAATTAGCCTTCTAAATAAAAACCAACACATTTGCCTCTGATTGTACATGCGTCTCAACTGTCGAACATACATGTAATGATTATTTAAATTTCTCAGGGAATTTACCACCAACACCATCCTGGGTCAGTGAGCGACCTTACTTAAGCAGAGATTACGTTTCTGGGCCAGGCGTCAGTCATTCCACAACAGTGAGTATGCAGCACATTGTTCTACACCATCATGGCTGTAGGCAGAGGGGGAGGGTGCGTCTGCACTGACTCGACAGGCTTTTAGCCAGGATTTAAAAAGTGGGAGTCCAAAATTTTTATACGGCCTGACTTTGTCCCCATAGGAGGGCCCGAGGAGCATGCAAGGTGTTTTTCTGCAGTTATGAGTGCAAAGGTATCTAAAGATTTCCAAATTTGCTAAAAAAACCTCTGTATACAGGTATTCATATTAATTTTCTCTGAAAAGTGGCCATCCATAGGACTCCTGGACTCTCACCTGGCGAAAAGCCTGCCCCTTGCATGCCACAAAGGTCTGCTTAATCTGAGAGGGAGGGGTTAAAATGAATCTCAGAAAGCAGGAAAAGTGGACTTTGGCAACTTGATTTTCGCACCCACCCTAGCAAAATTCTGCCTATTGCCCTGACCATATACGTACATGTAGTGTTATCTTATGTTTTTATTCTATATGTGTAGAGAATGGTAGAAATTCACAAGAACTGTTACTAATAATATGTTTTTATGGCTACTTTTCAGCCGGTGTCCATTGGTACATTACCTCTACCAATGCAGGAGCTGGCTATAGTAGAAGATCTGTTATTTCTCATGATGGTGAGTGTTGCTGGCCTAGTAGTTGTCACACATAATAAGCAGTGTTGTAAATAAACAAACTGCATTTATTTCAAAATGGTAAACATTGTAAGCTATTAGCTGTGGACAGTGTTAATTATTTCAAAGTGGAAAGTAGAAAGTTATGCTTATTTTGAATAACATATTCTGGAGCTGGAAATCATACTTATCAAACTGGATGAGTGATTGTTGATTTGTACTCGCCCAACAGTTTTGACACTCGCCTAGGCGAGTGTGTGAGCGCTAATGTCCAACCCTGATTAGCACATAAATCCAAGGTTTCACCAGACCTGAATGGCTGTCATTGCCCCATTTAATGCTTCCATGTAAATGTTGTAGTTTAAGCTTGTTTTTTGGAGAGAACCATCTTTTTGTAAAGACTACAAGGTGTTTCATCAGGGCGCGACAAAAGTGCTGTCCGATAGCCCGGGGCTAGTGGAATAATTCTCCGGGCTAGCGTCTTTAGTTCACAGGTTGCCCGACGGGCAAGCCGGGCGGCAAGCAATTTTGTTTTATGGCAAATTCAGAAATAAGTGTGGAGCAAACAGTTCGTGAGGGAAAGTGAAACAGTACAAATTTTTTTCTAAGTTGAAATGAGCAATGCAATGCAGCAGTGACAATGACAATGGCTTTACAGAACATGGAAGTATATTATCAGCTGTATTATGACCTTTCAGTTTTGGAATTCTCGTTTATGTTCAAATTTTGATACAAAGTCTGTTGTTACTGCAACAAGCATTAATTTTGTTAAATTGAGTGTTTCTATAATTATAAGTACTGTAGAATTAGTTGATCCATGTTCCACATTATTAATTAGCATGTAGTTTGCAACATATATAAATTTTATTGTCTTTATTGAATAAATTAATTTCGGGCTACCACCTCAGAGCTTCGGGCTAGCACAATGGAATAACAGCGTGCCCGAAGGGCAAGCTGATGTTTTGATTTTCGTCTCACCCTGTAAAATCATAGAGTAATATGGTTCATGTATCTTTGTGTTGGAGTGATTTGGCCATTTAAAAAAAATAATGATGATTGTATTTTGTTAAAGGGTGTAGAGGGAAAATATCTGCTAGTCAAACCTCTCAAGGACAAGTTTAGTGCAAGGAGTTTCACCATTGACAAGACTCTAGGTAATGTACACTGTAGTGCTTATTTAGGCTATGTATGCATGTGGAGTAAATTATGTTGTTTATAATCCTTCAACTTTACTGTTCATTCTGTAAAGACAAAAGGTATATAATGTTAAATATGACAGTCAAGACTGTGAATACGAAACTAGCATGTTGAATCCTGCTAGTTAAGGACTGGCATCAATAGTAATATTTATTTAAAATTAACTTTTCAAGAATGAACTTCCAATTGAAATATCTTGCATTTAAATACATCTGGATTTGTTTACGTTACTGACTGAAAACTGTCTCTTCAGAGGTATCATTGTTGGAACTGGTGCAAAGGATTCTGCCAGTATGTTCTCACTATTCAACTATCTGCAGATTCATGGAAGGTACTGTATGAATTTTAATACTCACTAACAGTAAATTATACTTGCTTAATATGTAATACTTTATAGTCATTTACCAAATTCTTACAAACATAAGAGTTTGCATGTTGGGCTAAAACAAAGCAATTCAAACCTGACAAAGTGTCACCAGTGATAGTTGAAAGGCAGAATTTAAAATTGTTTTAATTTATTAATTCATCGTGATTGTTATCATTATTTTTCATTTCTCTTTTTTCCATGCATCACAGTTACCATGTAAAACCTTGATATACCTTTTATTATTATTGGGTATCCCTGCCTCTGATTGCAACTCTTTCCTGCCCTCTCTCTACTGACCTGTGCTGTTATTCTCCACCCCTTGTTCTTCATCTTCATCCGGTTTTCTCTGAGAACATGTGCACGCATAACAGGTGTGCCTGATAGAAAAAAGGAGGCTTAAGCACACGCGTTTTTGAGACATGGACAGCAACCGAAAGTAAGCTGTTTTCCATTTTAACTTGTCTTCACACAACCATGTTTACATTGCCAATTATCTTTTCCCCATCAGAGATCATAAGTATAAAAATGTGGGAGACACTACTGTCCTGGAATGTGAAACGTTCTCTCCCGGTTGCCGTCCGGGTCTCAAAAACGCGTGTGCTTTAGCTCCCTAAAGTCTGACATATGACTTCAATTACATGACCTTAATTGTCATGTAGACAAATTTGACATTCTTCTCAACTTGTTTTTTTAGCTAAATCTTCATTTGAGCACGGTCTTGTCAATCATGCCCTGTGTGCAGCAATGAGGACATTATTGAAGGTTGTATGCTCGGCCGTCTCATGTTCTTTTAAAGGACCCTAGTCAGCCTCCACCACTTTTTATGCCATTGAAATTATGAAAATGATATGGTGAAGCGAAATCATGTTGCATCACTGCAAGTAGTTTTACTGCAAGTCTGTTTAGACACGCCCTGTGTGAAATATATAATATCGAAAATCCTGTATGTCAACAAAAACAAAGGTGTGGCTGACTTGGGCCCTTTAATCTGAATTTCAGGTCACTGATTACTTATTTCTCAGGGACGCTACTTGATAGTGAGCCAGAGGTATCGTTTCAGCCCCCCTCTCCACCCTCACCCCAGTACTATCCTTGTTTGATCCCAAACTATCAGTCTTTATAGTTTTTATATTTCTTGATTAAATAGCAATTTTTTATATCAATCTGAATTGTATTTTGTTGAAGTCATTTCTGGAAGAGAATTTGAAATGGCATGACTAAGGTATCCATTGATTGGGTGTAATGTATATTATAATACACCTGAATAACAAAAATTATTATCCAACACTGCTTCGTAGAGTACAAATAATGCCCAAAACGAGTACAAATATCACATGATATTTGTACTCCAGAGAACTGGTTAGACAGGTTTCGCGCAACGCGCAAGCGACGAATTGGATTGAAGTTACGAAAAAATGGCGGACAATTTAAATTATTTTTTCTGACGACGAAGAGTCGGAATGGCTGGCGAGTATTGATCCAAGTTTATTAAATAAATCGAACAAAGAAAAGCAGTTAAACGAGAGTGAAATTTCATCATTTATTGAAGAAAATAGAAACAGCAACATAACAAAGAAGACGAAAACTGACCTCAATGTTTGGACTCGGTGGTGCAACTCCATCAACGAGAGAAGGCCAATGGAGGATATTCCTCCCGAGGAACTGAACAGTCTCCTTGCCCAGTTTTTCATCAAAGTCAGAAAACTTAACGGAGATGAGTTCGAGCCAGGAACTTTAACTTCGTTGCAACGAAGTTTCGACCGCTTTCTACGACAACATTGCAAGAATTACAGCATCATTCAAGATAAGATCTTTGAAAAATCACAAAACGAAAGCAACTAAGGCTGTCAGGTAAAAATGGTCGTCCAAACAAGGCGCTGGGTCTGACAAACAACGAGCTTGAAAAGTTTTGGAGCAAGAAACAGCTAGATGACACGTAAAAGGTGAAGTAAATTGCACCAGTGATGGTGTGCTCGACCACAAAACGAGTTTGACGTGTTCTCGTGCTCTTGACCAATCAGTTAGCTAGATATCCCGCGCCAATTCCCTTCCGCTTCGCATACTTCTGTCACGCATTCGCGGCAAATAAATATCCGCGAAATTCGCCCGCTTTGAGATAACATTTTGGCTTGTTGGATAATAAATCTCTTATTAGACGTTTTGTTGTGTAGTATCGCCGAGAATTTTTACTCGTTGTTTGTATTTTGACTCGCCCTACGGGCTCGTCAAAATACGGCACAACTCGTAAAAATACTCGGCGATACTACACAACAAAACGTCTAATAAGATATATATATTAAAAAAAATAATTATTCTAATTATTTTTTTTAATATTTTTTGTTAATACTCTTTTTTAATACTGTTTTCTCTCAAAGGAATATCTCATCCTTGTAGCACAACTGGAACATCAGTTTAGATTGGTAGGTAGAAATTAATATAAAAACTATAAAAGCAGATTTGCCTAAGGAAAACACACCAGTGGTATTTAAATGAAATTAAGTGTCACACTTGACTATGGAATAATTTTTGTACGGCAGTGAGATGGTAACATGGCCAAGTGTCCATGACTTGTGTGTTCAGAAATCCTATCTTAAGCTGAAACATTGTCAGTAGTTAAATCCATACTTAGTTAAAATAATTCAAGCAACTAATGAGATTCTTAAGGTGGCTCGACCGGATTTTTTAGGAGCAACACCGCTCAAGTTTGAGAACTAACCAGATCGTCATTAAAAATGCCATCGAAAAACGATCACCACAGCTGAATTAGGTAAAGATGGAAATTTGTTATGACCAATGTTATTTTGACATTGGAGTTGTCATAGCAACATAATGACGTCATCACGTTTATCAATTTCGTTCGTATTGCTTGGCACCAGGAGATTTTTTTTCGGAAATCCCTCAAGGGAGCACTTACCTCCTATACCTGCCTCAATGTTGGCAAAGTTTAAACAAATTCTGTAAGAGCGTTATCGAAATTTTTGGGGATGAAGTTTTGAGGGTTGTAAATAGAGCAAAAAACATACTATGGAGATAATTGGGTAATATCTAAAGAATACAACGGGCTTTGGGAATGTAGTTTCATCTCATAGTAGTTTGATGCCATTTAAAATTGTGTATACAAAATTGATGGGGATCGCCACGACTGATTGCGAAAAAAAACGGATTTGATGAGCGTGCATTCAGGTGCTCTTGCTGCCACTTTTGTAAATAATTTGGTCTACACCTACAAATGTGATAATTATTTGGAAACCGCTCGATGAACTTTTTTAAAAATTTGTCAAACTAGAGGTTAGATATCAGTTTATATGGACTGCAAGTTTCAAGGTCATTGAAAACACTTAAGGCAATAAAATCGGGGCCCCAATGTACTACTTATTTCTCGCAGATTTTGTTTTTACAAGTGAGTGTCCTCATTATTCACGGGCATTGTATTCAACTTTCATTTTCACGTGCAGGACTCAGCAAAAAATTCATTTGCATTTTATCAGCGAGTTTAGACTTTATTCCTGATCTGCTGTTCTACACAAAAATAGCTTTTCGTTTCCCGGAGAAAGAGAACCTCGGCATTGCTGTATTACAGTCTAATGGCGTAACAAATGTTATTACAGTTTTCAAGTCATATCAGCATGTTTCCCGAACATTTTTAGAAAGCAATTGAGCGTTCTGTTTAATGCAAATGAATTTTTTGCTGAGTTGTGCACGTGGACATGAAAGTAAAAAACAATACACGTGAATAATGAGGACACTCACTTGTAAACACAAAATCTGCGAGAGAAAATTAGTACATTGGAGCCCCAATTTTATTGTCTTACATGTTTTCAATTACCTTGAAACTTGTAGGCCATATAAACTGATGACAAACCTCGAAATTGACAAGTTTTTAAAAAAATTCATCGAGCAGCTTTCAAATAATTATCACATTTGTAGGTGTAGACCAAATTATATACAAAAGTGGCAACAAGAGCACCTGAATGCACGCTCATCAAATCCGCAATCGGTCGTGGCGATCCCCATCAATTTTGTATACACAATTTTAAATGGCATCAAACTACAATGAGATGAAACTACATTCCCAAAGCGCGACGATAACGCTCTTACAGAATTTGATCAAACTTTGCCAACATTGAGGCAGGTATAGGAGGTACATGCTCCCTTGAGCGATTTCCGGAAAAAATCCTGGTACCGAGCAATACGAACGAGATTGATAAGCGTGATGACATCATTACGTTGCTATGACAACTCCGATATCAAACTAACACTGGTCATAACAAATTTCAATCTTTACCTAATTCAGCTGTGGTGATCATTTTTCGATGGCATTGTTAATGACGATCTGGTTAGTTCTCAAACTTGAGCGGTGTTGCCCCCAAAAAATCCAGTCGAGCCACCTTGACACATGACCATCTGAACATTTCAGAGGCTTCTTGGAAACTTCAAATTTAAATAATGTTCTTTTTGAAGTGTGTATCCCATTTTTGTGACAACACTCTTTACATTGTTTGTTTTAGGGGCAGCTTTCACTGCAAAAGTTGTGGTTTTACATCCAGCCATGTATGAGAACAATGGAGATATTGTCAGCCATAGCAGTAGCAATTGATAAGGTAAAAGTGCTAGCTAGACTTTCTCAAAGTTGTTTGCTTCCCATTTCTGTTTTGGCAGTAGACATACAAACATGTATGCTGTCAATTTTCAGTGTTGTTGTGTTTATCACATTTAACCCCTCTTTCCGGAAAGTTTGGTGGGCTTTTATTGAAAACCTTACCCTATTTCAAACCAAACTATGTAATTTTCCTACCCTTTTTCAGACCTGACCCAAAAATCAAATGAATACTGTTTTTTCAAACCAGACCCTACCCCGGGGGAACTGCTGCAGTTTGCACAAATGTTTCAGAATGGCTTCTACCCTATTTAGGACCAAAAACAACTTTAAATCCATACCCTTTGGTGGTGCACACTGGACATACAGTAACATAACGGCCTTAACCCCACTGCACTCCCCTCTGGATTTTAACCTCAGTAAATCACTTTGATTCTTTTTTAGGGGAGCTGTAAAGGAGGTGCTGTACTGACATTGTTGCATGAAAAGACTGTAGGATATACTGGGTAGGAATTTGTTTTACTAAAACATCAGTTTCTTCTACCCTGGTCTTTTCCCCCCAGTAAGAAAGTAATATGTCATTCCACATTGGCCAAGATGGCACACATGCTATGATCTTTGTCAAAGAAAACAGACATAAAATAGAACTGTGTTGTACATGTAACACCTTTAATTTATAAAAATATAAGTGAGACAGGATGAGAATTTGTGCGGAGGAGCAACATTTTAAGAACTTTTCTTTTGCTACCAAGTGAGTCTAGAAGAAATACAATAAGATAAATATTTGCATCATTTTTTTTCCGAGTTCCCTTTTAATGATGCAAATATTTATCTTATAAATTTACTTTTGCTATACAATTTTCATTACTGTATTAATAAATTAATAATTAATGTAACACAGTGGTCATTAAAATAAAATGTGCTAAATTATTATTTTATGACATATACAATGCATGGTTTAATATTTATGTGTTATTACTTTATACAGGGACAGTAAATCACAAGACCTTTGTTTGTTCCTCACACAGGCTGTAAGTATGACAAGTTAGGTGTTGTCAGTAATAGCAGTCAGAACTTACAAAATGTGTTTGACACATTCAACACATAAGCAGTGGTATAGATCTGTATGACAATTTGAGATCACAGCTCAGGGTGGTGACTCGCGTCACCTTATGACCAAAACCCAAAAAAAATTGTTAACTCCAGGGACAACTAGCTATAAATTCTTATCTTCTTTCAGGCCTGTGTTCCATATTTTGATATTCTTGAGCAGTGGATCTACAAAGGAATTATCAGTGACCCATATTCTGAGGTAATACCGTATGTCATTAAGTTTTCCTTTTAGTTGTTTTTCCCATGTCATGTTTGTTTTTCTGCAGACAAAAATGTTTTATAATTTTCACTACATATTTTTCATTATAATTTCAGTTTCTTGTGGCAGAGCATGGTTCTGTTCAAAAAGAAAAAGTTACTGAAGATTACAATGATGCATATCCTTTGGAGATCTCTCTTTGTCACAAAAGGCAGTTAAATTTTTAATAGCAATCATTAAGAACTAATATTTTTGTTTTGTTATGTGCATATTGCAAATTTTTCTTTAACTTTTCTTACCTACTGGGAGCAACGTTATACAGTTGTGAGAGAGAACATTCCTGTATTCTTAGAAAAGGTAACAATTTGGATTAAGTCCAGTCTATACCTGCCTGTATCTTTGGAATTGTCAAGCAAGGAGAACATTATAACTTGTTGATCAATTTGTTAGGTTGCTCACAAGATTCTCAGCACAGGAAAGTACTTAAATGTTATTCGACAGTGTGGTAAGTAAAATTGTCAACTGTGATTGAGTTGTTGCTGTTATCCTCTTATGTAACTTTATGTACATTTAGGTCTTAGACAAACAGTAATTGTTAAAGATAATAAACAAACCACACTATTTGATAAAGTGATATTTTACTGTAGGTCAAAATGTGCAGTGCCCAAATGCTGATGAAATAATTTACACTCTTCATGAGAGAGAGTATGTTGAAAAAATTGAAAAAGCTTACAGCTATGCTAGCAAAACCCTACTGGATCTACTCATGGATGAAAGAGCGCTGATGGCTAGACTAAGGTGAGACAAAAACTTTATTTCAAATGTTTATTCTTGAAGCTGCAATATAAAAGCAGTACATAGATAGACAGATTTGTATTGTTTATCATCACCTATCCTTCATTTGTCCATTGCGCCATGGGGTGCATTAGGCTTCTCAAAGAGCAAACCCTAATGTCTTCATGTGGACGAGTGGGGGGGGGGAGGTCAGTGGGCAACAGGGGGTAGGGGACTGCCTGTCAGGGTGAAATACAGTGTGACTTACAGTGTAGGCCTCAGGACCGCTACAGTAGCTGTGAAGGCCGGGCGGGAACCCTGAGCAAGCTGGCAAATCAGGGCTTTGGCAAGATTGGACTAGTCACCCTATCAGACTAAATTTTTGACTGTACAGAAACCAAAATAATAATATTAATAATTAATATAAATGTAATAATAATGTGTGATAAATGTTCTAGGTCCATCAAGCATTATTTTCTCATGGATCTTGGGGATTTCTTTGTTCAGTTCATGGATTTGGCTGAAGATGAGATGAAGAAAGATATGGATGGTAGACTCTTCCATATACATTGTAGTTTTAGATATGCAATCATTATTTTTCATTTTGTTTGAAATATTCCCTTCACCTGACATACACTTAACTATTGCTGCATGAGTGTTTGACTAAGGAAAGGAAAGCATTTCTGGTTTGAGTTATAGGGAGGCTTGAGAAATGCAGGGTTCAAGATAAATTATTGCACTTCCACTGTAATTCCCTGGGCATTCACACCAACAAAACATGTTTAGTTTAACCAGGTTTAACAAAATGAAAATCAGCAACAGAAAACTGAAAGACTAAATTTTGCATAGGGTTCCAGTAAGAACTAACTTGTACTTTTACTCTGCTAAATGACCAATTCCCTCTATGAGGCAGGCCTGCAGGGAATCATTGGAGTTATATCCAACAAAACATGTTGAAGACTTGGCAACACTAAATAAAACTGCCATGATTCCCTGCAGGCGTGTCTCATAGAGGGAATCGGGCATTTGAAGTTGACAGACACCAGTTTATTAGCAATTTCTATAAAGAAAACAAATTTAAACCCTGTTTAACTAAACAGCCTTAAAACGTGTTTAAGCTTTGGTGTGAAAAGGGTGTAACTTCACAGTAGCTTATAATTTAAGGAAATAGTGGTAATATTGATAGGTTTCATTCCTTCTATCACCAGTGCCTTTCTGGTTAAGGTGCTTTCCTCTCACCTTCATATTTCCATTTAGTAATATAATTATGCATCCGTATGTCAGCTAAATGTGAAAACCAGACAGAAGTCTGCAATGTATCCTCCTACAGTGTATTCCAAACAGAGTGTTATTTAAAAATACTCCTAGCATAGATCTTTAAATTGTCATTATGTTTCCTATTTCAATGTTTTTATAGATATAATGCCTTCCAGACTGGAAACACTGTTAGAGTTAGCTTTGAGAACAAGCACGGCCAACAGTGATCCATACAAGGATGACTTGAGGTAAAGATGTTACAAGTGGTGTATTGGGGAAACAGCTAACGGTGTTTGCCTGGTACATAAGATTCCCCTTGGGAAACAAAATTATCTAATATGGCTGGTCTCAACTCAATAAGCCCATGTCTTCTTCAGCTTCTGTAGCTCTGTAGGATTTGTTCAAAGGTTCAACTTTTGTTGTTGTTTTTTGTTTATTATTTGTAAGTTTTGCTGTTATATTTTTTTTACAGAGTTGATTTGCTTCCCTATGATCTTATCACCCAACTGTTTCGTATCTTGTCTGTGGCATATGACAGTAGAGGTAATACAGTGTTAATTTAAAATGGAACACCATATGCTGTAATTTTAACCTTTTAAAGGATGAGTGTTAGAGTGTCCCCTCCCCCCTCCATTTCCACTAAAGACAATCTAGAAAGATGAATGTCGAAAGAAAGTGGGTGTAAAATCGCAAGTTGGTAGTACATAAACTAATATTTGAAATAACATGTTGATCAACTTAAAGAATATCAGAATAAAATAAATACTGCTGCAAACTGTTATATTTGAGGCTAGATAAATGAAGTAATGTAACCCTTATAATGTAACAAGGTAATACTTTCTTTCCTGTACCTAACTGCGCTATCTAACAGCCCTGCCTCCAAGAGCTATGAAAAAAGTTCTTGAGGTATTGCCCCCTCTTGAAAGAACAGGGCTTTCAGGTAGAGTAATCACTTATTTATGCTGCTAACTTCATCTTTGCTGATTTCTCGTTAACTCACTCTGACCTTTATTTATACCACTACGAAATCCTGTTACAGAAAAAATGTTGTATCATTTTAAAAGGTGTGTGTGTCATCTTTGCCAAATGTTTAGTGTAGCCCATAGTGAATGTCGCTTTTTTTACGCTATGCTCTATCAGGTGCAACAGCCTATAATCAAGATCCAACAGAACTCCAGATCTCGGGTAAGCAATCCAATTTTATCGTGTACAGTTTTCACCATCAGGTAGAGCTTTGTGGGTTCCTGGTATTCCTATTTTGTTTTTCATTCAGACCGGTGAAAAAAGGGATAAAAAACCCTGTCCAATGCCTATAGTATGTGACAGACTCACCCAAAATAGCTATACACGTTTCTGTTTCATCAATTCACCAGTACAAAACCAGGCTTGCGTCCAGATCAACTTATTATATTAACTCTGTCAAAACAAACTATGGTAAATTCAACATTCGCTTTGCTGCTGTAAAAGTTTGGAATGACTTGGATGAAAACATCAAATACCTCCCCCTCAAAATGTTCAAAAATGAAGTTAAACTTAACATCTTACAGAAATACTGCCAACATTAATGAGTGTTCATCTGGCACCTAGTAGTTACTTACTATTCAATACTTATTTCCTTTATTTAGCTTTTATATATTTTGCTATAGAATGTTTATGTTAGCTATTAACGTTTTCCATTTATTTATTTATTTATTTATTTATTTTTGCTTTATTGCCAACCACCGTCTTAGTTTTAATCTAATTTAACTTCGCTCAGCTCGATAAGCTTTTTAGTTTTTCTGAGTGTTGTTACCAATATCCTGTTTTAATTCATTTTTTTTTTTGAAGCATTGTATGAAGTCTTTCTGGTAATAAAGTTGTGTTGTTGTTGTTGTTGTTGTCTATTGGTAAAATTATTATTTTTTCTTCTTTATTAGGACTTGAAGCATTCTCTTTTGATTATGTGGTGAAGTGGCCTGTGTCATTGATTTTAAGTAAAAAGGTGTGAAGCTAATTTTTTAAAGAAACGGCAGTGTCATAACATCAGGGGCGTCGTCAGGTTGCAGCAGTAACTGAAATGTCCTAACAAAGTTTGTCAACTTTAAACAGCTTTCAATTTTCATAATGTATCGATGATTCTTGTGATGTACATGTATAACAACATTCAAATCGAATGAACTCTAAAACTTTAGCTGCTAAGGCAATAAAGACAACAAAAAGGTAGTAAACCAAACTGAGGATGGAGTCAAATAAAGACAGGTTACAGAGCGATGCTGGTTATTAACTTGACCATGTTGTTTTCTGGGTCAGCACAGAAGTCCTTCTGACTATTTTTCTTATATTTTCTGTTACTCTTTTAAAGAATTTTAATAATTTAAGTGTATTTGTTGGTAAAGGCGCTCACCAAGTACCAGATGCTGTTTAGACACTTGTTTTATGCCAGACACGTGGAAAGACAGCTGTGTAGGTAAGAGGAATTTGATCTCTTCTTCAATGACTAGCAGGGGAAAGCGGAGGGGAGGAGAAGGGGAGGGGGGGGGGGGGGGTGTACATGCATGTTGAGTTTATGATTATTGCAATAACGTCGTATTAAAAAGAAAAATGAAAAAAGCTAACTAGGAATTAATTAGCTTGGTCATCATAGCTAGCAGCATTAACATGAAACTCGTGATCGATCAGGATCCCAAGATAAATTGATTTATATGTGTTGTAAGCCGTCTTGAGGCTGCTTCTTCGGGCTAATTTCAAACATATCATTGCAATGCCTAATTAATTTCTATTTGGCTTTTTTCATTTTGCTTTTTCTATGACAACGTTAGACACTGCGTGCCTATTTTTGTCTGTTTTCAGTGTCTGGGTTAGCAACAAGCGAGCGAAGCAATTCACCCTGAACTCTTCTCCGTGGTAAGATATGTTATGCCAAACTCTGTGCTTCGTTTACGTCATCAGGCTTAGTATGAAATGCCGCAGGAAAGAAAGTAATGTGAAATGTTTTGATGGATTTTATACTCTGTTAAAAGGTTATCTCTCAGTCTTCACCATCAGTGTGATGGTGGACTGCTCCCAAGGGCAAATGGAATTGTATGGTTCAGTGAAGAAGCACATTTTTGAGGTGCCCCAGTTATGTCTATACATGTAGTATCAATTGAATGATATCGACGAGAAAACAGTCAAAGTTGGAGCTTTTAGGATAATGTGTATTTTGTAGCCCTCACAACCAACACAGCCCTCTGTCTGTAGTTAAAAATCGTGTGATTTGGTTGACCAGGTATGCGGCTGCGTTTGCTCTACGTCAGCGGATGTTGCACTTTGTACAAACCTATGAGCACTACATGATGTTTGAGGTCCTGGAACCTAGCTGGCATATCATGGAGAAAAGCCTTAAAACGGTATGATCCACGCGATGGAGATCAATTTTATAGTGAAGCTACATTACAGTCACGACTCCTAAGTTATCGGTTACCGCGTACATTGGGTATTTTCAATGTTATGGCAATTTGGTGGGATCAAATGCTCATTTTCTCTTGGTGGGATATCAAGATAAGGTCACACCAAGGTGGTGTGAAGAGAAAGCACCGCTAATTGTTGCTCACAAGTGAACCAAGTATAGAGCTAGCTATATTCTGAGAAATAAGAAAATTGCCACCAATGAGAGCGCTTGCAAGCGCAAACAAAGATATGATGCCTTCGCGTGTGTCGTGTTGGCTGGCCTGCGCCGCTGACGAAAAAGGGCAAATTAGGAAGTTCCTTGTCATTCTTATCCTTCCGCAAACTGGAAACGAAACACTTTTTCGTTTTGAAATAGCTGCTTGTTAATGGTATCTGTTCTATTTGCTCAGGTAACAAACATTGATGGTGTTCTGGAGAACCACAACGATTTTCTGGATCGTTGCCTGAAAGACTGCATGCTCACAAACCTAGAATTACTAAAGGTAAGGCGGGCGATAGTAAAACATCAGAGGGTTTTTTTAACTTTAGGACGATTAACAGTTACAGAGAGTTTAAAGTAGTTATGACAGCAACATGTTTCTAACCTTGAACGTTATGCCTGCAATGTTGTCTTTGCTGCATATTCTACCAGTTCTGTTTCTTCTTGACAAAGTACATTGTAAAAGTCATTGGAATCCAGGTTCGTTGTGTCTATGGGTCGATCGATGCATATGGTCAGCTGCCCTATCTTCATAGCTTCTTTCTCATTTTCAGGTTGTGAGCAAGTTAATGCTGGTTTGTGTGACGTTCACGAATTGTATGCAGGTAAGATACGTCAGTGTCATGTGTAATATTTTCAAACGTTAGACGTGTTCAAAACATTCAGTTAAAGGTGGATCGAGTGGTTGCTTGTTTAGGTTGACAAATGGTTCTCTTAGTAAAACCACAATATCGGAATCACTGAGCTCGCGGCTTTCGGTAATGTGCCCGTTGCTAAGCAGCAGACGTATTCTGAAAAAAAAAACTATGCCTACTATCGTTCTTGTGCTTTCGCTTGACGAACTCTACTTTGTAAGGTTATGCAGCCTTTTTAGTTCCCTTGACAGCGTTCAATAGGCCACTTCCGAGTTGCCCTTTACCTCAATCTCAAAACGAGTCTTCGTGCGAAACCATTCAAATGAAATTGAGTTTGATTACATGGTTTAGCACGTAGACTCGTTTTGACGCAGAGGCAAAAGGTAACTCGGAAATGGGCTATTTACGTCTTTGTTTTCTTTTCGTGTCAGCGGTTTACCCAGAGCGCAAGCGTGGAGTCACAAGAGAGTGATGCTCCAGGCGTGAGTCCAATGAACAAGAAAGGCCCGCCACCTGGTGAACAGGAGAAACGCAGAACTACTGCTAAGGTATTTACACTCATAACAGTAAGGTTATGCAATTTTTTTTAGTGCTTTTCCGTGAAACTGATATGATATTTCATGGAAAAAGCAATGTATTTCTGTTTTTTTTCCACGTTTTTGTAATTTATCCGAGCAGGACACAGCGTAAAACACAGTCCGTGGTACTGCCGGCTGAGGTATCCCACATCTCGCACGGGAACGCTTGCTACGCAGGCTAGCGTATGGTTGGCCCAGGTTATTCAAAACCACGAGTTTTTCGAGTCTAGAAAAACGCAGATTCGTTTTCATTTCTTAAGCAATTTACAGCTCCCGTTGCAATTTTAACCAGAGTCGTTTCTTGTTATCACTGCAGGTTGTCTCTGACCATGTGGACGAAATGATCAGTGGAGAGGATTTTGAACGTACCATTCAGAACTTTGACAGTAATTTTTCTCTACACCTGATGGATTTGCTGGAGAAACTTAGCCACTACTCTACAATGGACTGTGAACATCAGATGTTGAATATTATCGCTAGGCTTGATCACAATGGATACTACACTGCACAACTAGAGAAGAAGGCCGCAGAAGGTGAGACGCACTCCAGTTTCCTTATTGTAATAAGTCGTTGAACGAAAAGTAAACAAACTAACGAGAGAGAACAATGAATTCGTTTCTTCCCTTCGCGCTCAAAGGCCGGTAAAATAACCTCAAGGTAAACGGCTTCTTCCAGGATACACCGCCTCTGCCGTTAATCACTGTTACGATACTTAAGTCGTTGTGTAGCCGGCTAAAAATCTCATTCCTGACGATACATTTTGACCTATCTTAAGGGTGAGCATTCTTTTTGTGAGCTTGGTTTGGGCATGATGCTAACTTTTAACACTTTCCCGAATTACCCACGTTACGTAACAGAGGTATATTGCAATAGGACGATCTGAAAACTGCTAACGTTATCCATGATTTCAAATTTCAATACCCATTTCGCGACAAGACAAAGCTATGTTTAGCGTCACATCTATAGGAGAGAACTCCTGCCCCTGGGAATCTAACAAATTGAAGGCCATTCCTATGTTGCCTTTAACCTCATAAAAATCAAACTCGATTTTATATGGAATTCTTTGCGCTAGGTCTCATTTTGAAACTGGCAAAGTCACAACATTAAAATGGCCTTTTTGACACTGACATTTTCTTTTCTATAACTAGATACCAGTGCAGTTGGTGGATCCTCGGCTTCCAAGACCTCGACCAAGTCTTTGTCGTCTTTGCTATCAGCGTCAGCTGAGAATGTGGCAGATGGTCCCTTGGCGTCAGCTCAAATGCGCTCAGCAGTTTCTTTAGATCAGCTCCCAGGCGGGCAAAGCTCTTTAGCTAAGCCTACATCCCTTCCTGACTTGTCGGCCGGCAAAGGAACGAGAAAGTAACGTGAAGCTGCGCAGTGAACAGTGACGACTGGACTTTATTTAGCTGTTGGTAGAAAATAAGCGACAAAGTGTAAATACGGAAGTCAAATTAAGTACCATTATTTAAGTAGAGACATGAAGTAACTGGTAATATAAATGTTGGCGGCGTGTGTTATCCAAGACATCTCTCGCCTTTTGATTAGGGTCCCGAAGGGATTCAGGGCTCCGGGTCCAAGCAAAAAAAAACGGACTTCAAGACAATCGTTTCCAGGGCTCCAAGGAGCAAAATGATATCACAGACTCTTTCCTTCGGGCTCCGGCCACCATCCTCCAATCTTCTCTTTCAGTTGGACCTTGAGTTTTCTATTTTCAAAACTGTGACCAATGAAGCAAGCAAGGCACCGAAGAAAATAGTTTTCTATACTCGATGAAAGGGTCTGGCAAAACGAACTAGAAGTAAACTTTTATTCAACTCGGTTAAAACGTCAGGCCCAAGATTGTTCAGTGGATGGAAAATTATCTAGCGGATAAGTCACTACTAATCCAGTGGGTGCAGTTTGGTTTACTAACACCTACCCCCTCAGAAGTGAGTTATCCGGTGGAATACGCTATCGATCCATTGAACAACTGGACCCAGGCTTTACAAAATTAACTATAGGCTCGTCCTGAAATGCCTCTCCCATGATTTGTACAGTTTTGTAGGTTTTATAGGCAATATTATGGGGATTTGCATCCTCCGGAGTAACTAAAAAACCGATATCTGTCGTCGTACGCTCATTTAGTCCTTTTGGCGAAAGGAAGACGTGCATACTTTAGTTTATTTAGTCGTGACTCGTGAGGAAAACGAAACTGAAATAAGATACAAAGTGAATACATGTTTATGCAATTGAAACTGATGTACCCTATTAAGCATTTTACAATGAAGGGATTTTTGAAGTCATACAGCAACTTCTTTTAGTTACTATGATATTGATGTTTTTCTCTTCAAAAAATTTCTCCCAAATTTCACATCCATTTCACATTATGTACCGCAGGTCCAGCGGTACAAGGTCGCCGCCCCTTCCCACAACTCCAAGCGTGACGAGGCCACATTCAAGATGGCGAACTCCAAAGGGAAAGGTATAGACAACTTAGCTGAGTTTGTGGGTAATGAAATCGCTTGTCCCGTTTGTTTGGAAGTGTTTGATGACCCCAAATGCCTTCCGAATTGTGCGCACAATGTTTGCGTTAAGTGTCTTGGAAACCTCGCCAAACGAAACCGTAAAAAGCAGCGTACCATCCAGTGTCCTGAGTGCCGCGTCAAGTCGACGATTCCTCCGTCTGGAGTCACGGGTTTTCCTACTAACCACTTACTAAAACGGCTTATAGAGAATTCACCCGAGAAAAAGGAAAGGCGTGGTTTCAATGAAGCGCTTAAACAGTACAGAGAGCAGATCAGTGGAATGAGGGAAGAATTTCAAACGCTTGCAACCTTACGAAGCAATGTGATCGAAGGCAGCAAAAAGAAAATGAAAGATCAGATAAAAGCGGAAACGAAACGTTTAACGAAGGTAATCGAGGAGGAACAGAAAAAGCTGTTATCACAAGTGGATGAAATTTTTGGCGAAAACTCCAGCAAAAATCAGTTCGATATGAAGTATGGTGAAGTGAAACAGCTGTATGCAAAGGTTTCAACGTCGTTGGAGTCTGCAGACAAAATAGTGGATGAACATGACTGGAAGAAATTCCAAAAGTCTAAAGAGATCTTTGAAGGACAATTTCAAGATAATTTTAAGACATTAGGAGCCACAGTTTCAAACTTATGCAGTCTGCAGTGGACAACTGGTGCCAAGTTTAATCCTGGGAACATGCCCAAATCTGGCAAAATTCTTGGTGAAATTTCTTGTAACGCACCAAATGAAGCCAGCTCTCAACCAGGTAGCTCACCAAGAAATGGACGCATTATTCGTCATATTGACACAGACTTTGTTCCAACTGCGCTAACAGTTTCACCCGTGACAGGTGAAATTGCTGTTCTTGATGCAGAAAACAAGCGTGTTCATGTTTTTACAGCCACTGGAGAAAAGCATAAGCAGTTTGATATCAAATCAGGTGACCTTAAAGAAATCGCATATTCCAAAAACAATGATATTGTGGTCCTAAATCAAGAGAAGAATCGCCTTCTGCATTTTGACAAGGATGGGGCATTCATTCATAAGTTTGTCCAAGCTCCAAATCGATCTGTAAGGTTTCAGAAGATGGCAATGGATGTTGATGGCCGTTATGTTCTTACATCCAGCAGTGACACTTCTGGGCCTGGTGTTGTTGTGTACGATGCTGAAAGATGTCACAAGTTGGCATTCACATCAGATCACTTCCATGGAAATAACTTGGCTGCAGTACATTACAAAGATAAGTTCTTTGTTTCCGATAACACGAACACAATCAAGATCTTTGATAATAAAGGCAAGTTCCTTCAGGAAACGAAGAGCTTGGTTTGTAAGTCCACCAAGCTCCTGTCATTGGCTGTGGATTCTGTGCATGATAGCATTGTGTGTAGCTCTGACAAGAATGCTATACTCGTTGTTAAAACTGATGGTCGTGTTGTCACCACCATTCCTATGGGTGGAAGCTTGAATGCCATTGCATTGTCCAAAGAGTGTAACAGCTTGGTTGCCTGTTTCCGTGAGAAAAAGTTTGTTCAAATATTGTCTCCCAAAGAGTGATCAGTGGTTGCTGCAGAAGATAGCAAAAGTGATATATTTTTGTCATAAAACAACTACAGTTCCTTGTTGTTCGAGATATTCACATCTTCAACAAATGCCTGTATTTTGATATGCTCTGGCTATTCATTGTGTACTATCACAGTCAAGCGCGTCGATCCGTAGCCACCTGACTTAGTTTTTGACATCTTTTTGACAAGTTTTTGATTAGCTTGTTGGCTTCCGGTTGCACAACGGTTCATACAAATGATCTGTGAAACGTTCAGTTTCAACCAGTTTTACAAACACAGTCTTGAAATTGGAAGTAAGGTGTCGCAAAAATCTTTAAAGTGATTTTTCCTGTACAAAAAGTTGCACTTGACCAAATTTTTGTTGGCATAAAGTTATTTGAACCCTTTTCAAACTCTGACGTTTGAAGACGCCTTCCATTTTTCAAGACATCTGATTGGTAGTTAAAAGAACTGGAAATCATAAAACTCGTCAAAGTAATCAAAAACTTGTCAAAAACTTTGTCGGGTGGCTACCGTTCATGGCGCTTGACTGTGAGAAAAACATTACACAGAGCTGTCTGTGTGCCTTGATTTTCCTGCAACTTGCCTTTTAGTGTGAAACGTTAAGTTATAAAACAGTACAGTTGAGTGGTTGACAACTAGGCCCATTTTGTACACTAGCAGCCTAAAAAATGATGATCTGTCTGAGAGTGGCAACAGTAGAGATATGAGATAAATGCGGGGGGTGGGTGGGGAAATAAACACTCGAGTCCAGCAGCCTAACTGGATTGCAAGTGAATATCGACTGCAATGGGGAAGACTGTGCAGAGCTGAATGGCTAGCAATCTGTGAACACATGCAAGCTATCTTTTCATTGGCCGGTAAAAAATAGAGGGGGATACAATACAAGTACGTATTTATGGTTCAAAGAGCAGGTAAAAGATTTTCGGAAAAACACATCTACAGGGAGCGTAAGGTTCAATTGGGCTAATTATTAACTCCAGTTTATGCTTTGGCAAAAACAGCCATCTAATTTTGATAAAAAGTGTACAACCTCCATGATGAAATCATTTTGTAAAAAAAAATTACAATATTACAGACTTCTGGTAATGCAGGGTAATGAGATCAGCTCATGAAAGTTTAAAATTTTATTAAATCATTCCATAGTCAGACCTCTCATCATGCCAGGTTGAACTGAAAGTTATTTGAACTTTGATTTTTTGATTCTTGTAATCAAGTAATTTAGGTTAATAAAAATGTTTGGCATCCAAAGTGAACCCAAGACTTAATGTGGATGTCAACATGTAACTCAAAACATTGAGTATCCTGTATATCAAGTTGTTTTTGTTGGCAAAGTAAAATGTATGTGAACAGTAAAGCCACTGGCAGCCACACAGGCTAAAAAGCTATTGTGTCGTCAATGCTTCCAACGATTTACAAACTTGTATGTTGTGTTGGTATTGTGTGCATGTGCCAGCTACTGATCTATAAGAATTTTGCAAAATGGCACCAACATGTTGTCTCAAATTTAAATCTGTTATCATGTTTTGATGATTTTTAAAATGGCAAATAATAATTACTGTGAAGTCAGTCGGGAGAGTGACTTTAATTAACCTGTTTAACATACTGGTAATAGTCAAAACCAAACAAATGAAAACAAAGGAAAGTGAAATACAAACAAAACTTTCACAAAGCATTACGCACTAATTGCTAGATGCTGCTTCACAAAAAATAGATGTTTCACAGGTTAAATCAAATCACTCTAAATTAAGTAAAAATTAATGTCTTACATGAAGGCATTTTGTGCAGCACACAACTTTTGTCAAGCTCTTTCTCATGTTATAAAGAGCAAAAATTATTGATTAGATTATTGAATAAGTACTCAGACTACCAGTTGTTGAAAATGGAAATGGAAGATGATAGGCATGTTAAGAAACCATCTATTAAAGGGTATTTGATATGTACTAAGGTCACACTCCTAATACAGTGGGTGTGTGGGAACAGTGAAAGTTACTACAATGGGTTCTCTGGAGGCAAATCTTGCATGTGCAAATAAAGTACCTGAAATGGGTGTCATTAGCCTGCATTTCAGCTGACTTCTCTGGTTGCCTAAGCAACTATAGAAGATGACTGAAATTCAGGCTAGGGTTCGGATGAAACCATGTGTTGACTATTGTAAATAAATAGCTGTTGAGACTGATATATGAAAATTGTCTTTTATTAACTGCTTTCAATAGCAAACAGAAAGCTCTATAATAAGTAAAAAATTCTTCAAAACTTTCTCTCAATTTACCTTAAATCTCACATAATCTACAAAATTTATTTTATAAAAACACATACTCTATAATTTGTTGTTTTTTGGACAAAACTGAATCATAAGTTAATTTTTTCTACAAAGGTTAAAAAGCAAGGAAGAATTTTAACCTGAGCATTATCATGCCAAAAGAACAAGTAAACACTATTCTATTTATAGAACTATAAAATGCTGCACGTTTTTTAGAGTTTCTATCAAAACTAATAATCTTTTTTATAATATTTTGTTTTTAAACACAACTGTTTCTTTAAGTTAAACTTTTCTTTTGGCTTTTAGAGATCTCAGTTTTCTCAGATTCTCCTCGGTTAGCTGGTCCCCAGGCCTAAGTTCCAGTGCTTTCATGTAACTCTTCTCTGCTTCATCAAGTTTTCCTTGGAGATGTAACATGGCTCCAAGATTCATATGTGCTGCAGGATTCTGAGAACAAACCGACAATATAATTATTAGTCATCTAACTTTCCAAGTCAACTCATCAAATTTTCCAATTCATCTACTATATGTAGGAAATTGTGAGATTTAGAACATTCTCAAAACTTTGCAAGAGCTGTCAGGCAAGTGGAATTAATCACAAACTGTACAAGAGGGTTGTGGGATTTTTTATATTTATACCTGTAGTATATTCAACAAAATTACAAGTGCACTTAAGGTTACCGTATACCTTTGGGGGTGTCTCACGTCAAAACAATATAGCGCAGTCGGAATAAATTTTAGATAGCTAAAACCCTACAACAAATTTAAGCTTATTGAGCTGGCTTTCAATCTATTAAACCATTTTGTGGCAGAATGAATTGTCAGTCTTTTAGGAACCTCGAAACACGAGTGCCTGAGTTGCCTTTTGAACGCTACAAGTTGAAACAAATTTATTATTTCGCTAAATAATTTGATTTGTTCTTTGGTTTATGGACCCCAAGCGTCAAAAACAGGTGTTTGCGATTTGTCATATTCAATTGCAAAAAAAGATACTAGACATTTTGAAAATAGGGCTAAAACACAGGGGAGTGATCGTACAAAAATCGCTCCAGTAAGTCTGCATATGAGCCTAGTGGCCCATCAGGCCGGAGCTTATCCCGGTTTCCGTAGCATGAAGCGACTAGGAGTATTGCTACTCCCTCCTGGATGGGATGCTAGTCCATTGCAGGGTTACCCCCAGCAGTAAATTCGCCGGTACCCATTTATACACCTGGGTGGAGAGAGGCACCATGAGAGTAAAGTATCTTGCCCAAGAACACAACGCAGTGCCCCGGCCAGGGCTCGAACCCGGACCGCCCGATCCGGAGTCCAGCGCACTAACCATTAGGCCACCGCGCCTCCCACAGTAGAAAAAGTATATATGTTTTTTCATTAATATGTTAAACTAGCTGCTGGCCAAATTTAATGTCAAAGGAGCAAATTCCTTTGGAGTTGTAGCTCTTTAAAGTGTTGCATTCAAAGCAAAAAAATTATTTAAGAAAACAGCACTTAAAAAGATATCTTGCAATGCAAACAAATGCCGCACACATGAAGCTTGCAACACCTTCTCGAAGGCCAATCAATGCGCGAGAATGGCGGCTCTTGTGATAATTCCTGCGAAAACCGTCTCGGTTGAGTGCATACAAGATTTTTTAATTAACTCCTGTCAAAAACCAAATATGCTCATTTCTCTGCCAATATTCACTCTTTTTCAACTTTTTTTTTAAACGAAAGATCACACTTGGACTATTACTTGGATCTAAAAATCTGATTTCAGGAAAAATTGTTGATCTGAAGGTATACGGTGACCTTAAGCTTTACAACTCCTTCAGATCAGCTGTGGAAGGCTTCGGATCGTAAAAAGGCCAGTCCATTTGGCCTGGAAACTTTGGGTGAAAATCACAGGTCGTGTTTCAATCATAACAATAATATGTACCTGTGGGTTTAACTTGACTGCTGTCTTGTAACAACTTTCTGCGCTCACATTGTCTCCAATCTCCCTGCAAAGAAAAATAATGTCCAAAAGGCACTAATCATATTCAGTCTGGTGTCATGGTAGATCAAATGTCAATATGTTAATTATTAGTATATATCACACAAGTGAATAG